>JAUMHF010000011.1:6776630-6905718 GCA_032359275.1 Microctenopoma steveboyesi | reverse complement strand
GTGTGTGTGCATGTGTGTGTGTATTTGAGAGAGAGTTAGAGAGATTTAGACATGGCGTATTAGTTTGGAATTAACATTGACAAAAAGAGTCATTTTTGCCTGTTAACATTTACTTTACTTTGCTTGATAGACATTTTATACAAAGTGACTTACAGGGAGCTAGCGCTGGGTGTCTGGCTCAAGGACACACCTGGCAGGGGATGGACTACGGGTTTCAAACCTGCAACCCTTTTCGTCCCAGTCCGACGCTTAACCCATTAAGCTACCAGGCCACAAAGCTTGTATTTACTATGTTTAATATGTATATGAGAAGTTTAACTTAGCACAAAGCAGGGTGAGACAGTCTGGCTCGGTCCAGATAGGAAAATAATATTTATTTAGATATGTACCCTGTTGTTACAAGCTGCACAAAATAAATTTCAAAATAATAATTAACTGCTCTTTAATTATTAACTCGTTGTTCTATTGCTGAATAACAACATTAATATCTATCAGATTAAAACTATTTTTGTATTCCCACCAACATTGTCAGTGGCTGTACATCGTGTGGTGTGGTCCAGTATGACTGTAATTCCCATGGATGCTGGCTGTAAAAATACTTTTGAACCTTCTAGCAGATGTTTTTTACAGCTGCAGTGCGGGTGAGCACATACAAGAATTGATTTTTTTCAGTGTTACCACCACTTCGACTTCAAAACTCCAGACATCACCGTATCCCGTTGTTATTTCAGCTCTAGTAACGAACCCTAAAACTGTCAGGAATAGCTTTTTTTTGCATTTAGCTAAAGCAAAAGATTTGTGAGTGTATCTATTAGGTCATCATAGTAACATCATTTAAATAACTTAATCAGCTATTGCTTCTGTGTTATGTACCTGTTTCAGAAGCAAATTAAGCTTGATACAAATATTATTTTATTTTTTATTATATTATTAGAGTATAGCTCCCTTTAAATGAGCTGAATTTGATTCAGTGTAAATGCTGCATTTCGTGGTGCCAGGCAAGACCTGTTTGTAGGACACGTTCATTCTTGGTTTTTCCCTTTTTATGGAATTAGGTGTCATTAAGAAAAATAGACAATACAATGTCATTAGCCTTCAGGAAATGACTGCAATTCAGTGACATGTCCTCCTAAGTGACAAAAGCAGTGTATGTGTTTGTGTATGGTGATGGTGGGGGGATGAAGGAGGTACTGAAGCGAATCATCATCACATGCACAACAGACTGTTAAAGAATGACTCCCCACTGCCTCTCTCTCTCTCTTTCTCTCTCACTCTCCTCTACTTTCTCTTCCTCTTGTCTCCCTCCATTCTCCCTTTCCTTCTCCAGCATGCTGCTCTCCTCGCTCTCCTCCGCTTCCCATTTTTGCCTCAACTTGAACTATTCGCGCATTTTGTTTTTAAAGACACACGTATAGCTCACTCAGTCCTGCTCTCTCTCTTCTCTCTCTCTATCATTTCTCCCTCCCTCTGTCCCTACTCTCTGTTCCTTTCTTCTCCACCTGTTAGTCTCCCTCCTCTCTTCACACCTGTTTTTTAAGGAGTTTTACACTTGTACTGCTATCACTGAGGTAAGTCATTTGTATATATTTGTATTCTTTAATTCTAAAATGTAGACCTGTTAAATCTGACGCTGAGTTTTTAAAAACACTAATTGGGTGTTTATACGTGCTTCTGTTCTTTTATTGTTTTTGTTCCCTGCGTGATGAATGACAACATGTTTCCTGCGATCTCTGTATGAGAGGATAAATGCGGTAAAAACCAGACGAAGACAAACACATTAATTCTGCCTCATTCTCACGATGCAGGCAGGTGCAACATGTGGCAGTCTGTTTTTGTATTTCTTCACCTAGTCCTTCACTTCTTTCACACCCTCTAGCACACAGACACATGACACACACACATACACAGAGTGAAGTTTACTCATCCTCGACTGCTTGAAAATAACTTAGCCCTAATTGACAAGTGTTCGCTGTCACTGTGGTCAGCTAAATGACGTGCGGACTATCAGGCTCTAATGAGTAGCCACATTTTGTGGCACCGCGCTCTAACATCTTCCTGTCAGCCAGCAGCTTGTTATTTAAAGGTGAGTGGAGCCCACCACGGGGGCCCATTGTATGTAGGACACACGAAAAGAAAACCAGCTGAGAGAGAAAGAGAGATACTCACATGTCTACAGGTGGAATAATGGTGTCTGGGAGACTGATGGAGAGATAGAGCGCAGAGAAAAAGAGAAGAGGTGGATCGGAAAGGTGGACATGAGAAGGTAGAGGAGGGGGCTCGAGGGAGAGTGCATCTCTGCCTGTTATATGACTCTAATTTAAAGTGAAGGAGCTAAAAGAGGAGGAGGGGAGGTCGCATGTTGCACAGATATTCCTGACTCTCAGCTTCTGGCAGTTTCATCCCTCCCCCTCGAAGCTGGAAGGTTTCCACCTCATGAGTATATTTACAAGGGGGTCATTATTGATATACTGGGAAGCGTGTGGCTGCATAACTAACGGCCACATGGTCGTAGCTGCAGTTCACAAGTTCTACTATTCTCCTGTAGCCACATGAATTATGGAAAATAATTCACCCATGTGCTCCAAGCTAATATCCATTTATGTAAATTGGCACATAAAAAAGCCTGTAAGTATGAGGTCGAAAACCGTACCTTATTATTTTGAGTGTGCGCTGCCACATTTCTCAGCAACAAGATGATGATGAAAAGAGAAGATGAGAGAGATTCCAGCTGGCAGCTTGAGAGCGATCAATCATGAGCTCGCCATGAGCGTCTGCTTCCCCGCAAGGTGCAAGCCACCAGGCCTCCCGGTTGTATTTGTGCTGCTGCTGCTGCTGGTGCTCGGGCTGCTCCAGCTTATAGGCACATCTGCCAGGACTGGAAGGCTACTGACTGCTTACATTATATCAACAGATTCCCGCTCGCAAACTTGCAACAGCAACAACAGTGTGTGTAGAGAGATTAATTAATGATCTGATGGCAGTGTAGCCGCATGTACAGTATGCTTGCTGGCATACTTGTGTAAATAATGTGCACGCAGTGGTAATGATGTGATTTTCAGTTCTCAAAAAGAGGACGCAGGAGGGTTGAGATGGGTGTTGAACGGAAAAGCGAAGGAAGAAAAAGCTGACACGAGGCTAGAAGGATCTTTTGACAGGGTTGGGAGTGTGGTTGCTCTAAATTGAGGTTGTGTCTGTGTTTCACTTGCTTTAAGGGATTATATCCATAAGAACAATGATCTCTTATCCATGTTAAATCAATCTAGTCTGACTATAATGATCACCATCACAGAGAGTTTCATTAACTTGTTTTGACCTTCTCTTCGATGCTTTTCAAGCTTCCACCTTAGATTATTTCTTCCTTGGTTGTTGTTCTGCCAAACTGAAATCATCACCGTAGCCCTGATAAACACTGGTTTATCTTCTCTCTACCTTCCTTCACCTTGAAATTGTACTTTATGTTGGGAAGATTGTTTTTCACTTTCTGAAACAGCTCATTTCACATACAACCTTTTAGTCATCATTGATATTTAGGAACGTAATAACATGGACACTAGAAATATGACATCTTTGCAAAACTGTAGTTCATAAAGAGAGCAGAGGGAGCAGCCTGTCCTCTAGTACAGGAGTCTGAGGTTATATCTATGCTGCCTAATTGAGCAATGATGAACTCTGACCAGTTGTTTGCTGCTTCAGAAGTCATTCGTTTGACTACCCAAGTTCTCACTGGCACCAAAATGGCTGCTGGTGTTTTTTGACAGTTAAGGCCATTCTACAGCCAGGAGTCTTTCAAACACACTTCAGTCAGATTAGTTGAGGAAGTTTGTAGGTTGGCACACTGCAGCGTGTTTCATAAGTTTGTTTCATCTCCAGCCAAATGAAAAGCCGGATGAGCAGTGGTGTGCACTGCCTACTGTTGTGAATCACATTAGGGAGACTGGATCATACATGACAAATGACCGTCATTGCCTGTGATTCTCCTGAAGGTCAACAGTCAGAGGCAGCAATTTCAGAGCCACTTTTTGCAGGGTAACTCTGGTCATGCTGACTTCATCGTGATGGCTGAGGGGTCCGAAATGAATCTGTTTACTGGCCTTGAGCCCACAAACAAGATGACAAGGTGTGGAGTAGAAGAATGTTTTACAGCACATAAACCCTGCCTCCATTTATATGCGTAGACATTGTTAGATTTTAGATTTTGACCACTCTTTTGCCTGTGTACAATGCAGTATAAGCTGTGTCCAGCTGCCATGTAGCATAGTATTAAGAGTGGAAACAGGTGGAAACATCCAGGCTGGTTCTGTCAGAAGGTAACAAACCCATCTTCTAGTGCCCCAATCTCAGTCACCAAAGACTGAACAACAAGGGTCAAAATGACTTATTTCTGACTTTCCACTAATTCTGTTTATAAGTTTCACTTTTAACCTATTTACTCTTCAAACTAGTGTAACTCTCAGAGATTTTCTAAATTTCATTTCTAAATTTGACAAACTTAGACGCAACAGAGAGGGAGTGCAAATGTTAGCCGTGTAAATATTAACTTCTCAGTTTCAATCGATTAACGCAGAGAGCAGAAGGTAGTCCAGGGGGGGGGTTGGTTCAGTATTAAGGACAGAACGCCTCCTCAAGGGCTGCTGTCTATAGACAACAGAAGCTGTAAGATATTTGTAATCCACCCACTTCTTATTTATTTTGGGAAGAGAGCAGACACATCAGCCTTGTGGTCAACTCCACTCCCCTGTAACCACAACTTTATATAACCACAAGGACTCTTCACTTCATCCGAGTGTACTCAACTTCATAAAGACGTCATCCTTTAACTACCTGTCTGTCTACGGAGGACCGTTAGGCACTTCAGAAACCACGTGTGCCTCAGCGGCTCACACACACTGCAATTTCATCGAGTATGATTAGGATTCGGGGGAGACCCCTATTGTTCATTATGCTTTATCCTCCCTGATAGGCCTGAGTTTACTCAGACGATTTCAATTGAGATGCAAATTTGTGCACATCCTCTGCTGCATTTTGTCTTATGTCATCTTATGAATAATGGCTTTCTTCTAAAAGAGTTATAATTATGTTGTATGGAGTTGTCAGCATGAGAGGAGTTTGAGATAAAAGCTTCCTATCACGAGTTGTCACTCTTGACAATATGGCAAATGAGAAACTCCTTTTAGGTATGATGATATCTCAGAGATAGCAAGATGCAGGAGAAGATCCCATTTATCGCCAGCCGTCTTATTAATCTCACCTTGTTTCTCCCAGTGTTGGAGAATGGAAATTGAGAACAACTATTATCTGAAATATTCAGTTGTACTGCTGTACTCTTGTATCTGCCCAGCACCTCTGACCTTTTTTTCACTCTTTCACCGTAGCCCTATGACTGTGCGAAAAGGAAAAGGAATCTCCATCCAGGAGCACATGGCCATTGATGTCTGTCCAGGCCCAATCCGCCCCATTCGTCAAATCTCTGCCTACTTCCCTCGGCTCTCACCCACTTCCTCTTTCTCTGAGCCCCTCTCGCCCAATCAGGTGGCAGCTCCCACTACGCTCAGCCCTGGTGCAGGTCTAGGTGGAGGGGTCATCGGAGCTGGCGGAGTAGGGAGCACCGGGCTGTTGTCACCACTGTTACCAGGGGCAGCAGGCAGTGGGGGCTCCCTGTCAGCCATGAGCAGCATGGACACCTCCATCGAAATTGACAGCTGTGACAGCGATGATAACAGTGAGTCACCTGGAAATAATGACCTGCATGAGCTGATGGATAACAGGTGGAATGGATGCTTGAAGCAAAGCGTAAATATCCACTGATGTGAGTGAGTTCTTGCCCAATTACAGCTGGGGTTGGCTCCAACACTCCTTAAAATGACAAGTGATTAGGATAATAGATGGAATGGATGATGCGAGTCTAGGTGGCGCATGCTTCAAAGACATCACAATTAGTTGTTGTTGCTACACCCGTCATGCAGTTTACAGTGACAAAAGATGGCAGATACTGTACCACTTGGAGTTTCAAACCGGCAGGTTGCTGATTTCCGTCAGAAATAGCGAGAGCAGGTGTGTCATTTAAAGCTGAGGATTGTTTACCTTGTTGACAACGAGAGATTTTATCAGCTGCAGAGAGCTAGTGACGGCTAATCCTTAACCTAAGTGTCCACCACAGATTTGTTTGAAAAGAACAACCAGGTCGTAGTTATTAGCGCCACACAAAAAATCAAAGCATGGGAAAATGAGTGGAAAAGACCCAAAACAAGACTGTCCTGGACCTCTTCACCATTTTATTATTATAGCTTTAATACAGTGTAAAGATAATGATGATGTGCTTAAAGGTTGCTGCTTCCCCCTGTTGCTCCTAAGCTAAGCTAAGCTGACCAGCTGTTGGCTGTATCCTTCTATTTACAAGATGTGAATGATGTCAAATTTCTCATCTAACACACTGCAAGATCATGAATAAGTTTATTTCCTGCTATGCTGAGCTGTTCCTTTGGGCCAAGGGTAGGCAGCCCTGGCCCCAGAGAGTCACAGATAGCTTGATTTGATTGGCTGAACACACCTGATTCAGGTAAACAACAGTGGCTGACTGTCTACTACTATGGTGGCCCGCCCCCTGCTCAACACTAAAGATTTGTCTGTCTCCTCTCTGTTTCTTCTTCCTCCTTCTTTTCTTCCAGGTAATAAAGTCAGCTCAACAGCACTTACTAAAGTGACTGGTATAATTGTCTTTGTATATGATTTGTGATTCCAGCCTCCTTAGGGACGTTAGAATTTGACCTACTGTATGAGAAAGCCACCAGCTCCTTACACTGCACAGTCCTGAGAGCAAAGGTACAGTACACTAAAAAATGCACCATTCAGCACAATTAGATTGTCTTGTAGCCATACGGCATCTCAGCCGACGACTAATTTCCATGTGTCAATGTGTGTCTTCTTTGTGTTCAATTCAAACTTCATTTTTCATATGTACAGCAAATCTGTTAACGAAAATAAAGATAGAGGTAAAAAGCTGCTTAATCAGTCATCATTTCATCTTTGGTGCAGACCTTCACAAGCCTCAGAAGATGTTCTAAAAGGTTTGTTGACATTGTTGAAGAACTGTAGGTCATGTTTATTCTCATAGTGGTTCACTCGTCAACTGAAACTGTCTGTCGGATTTAAACCTCCCCAGCTTTAGATTCCTCACCTCTCAGTCCAGTAGTTGTTTCAAACGTCGTCACTGGTGCTGGTGGTTTACCTAATGTTTTACACTAATTGATTAGAATCCCTTCTCTCTGTCTCCTTAAGGGTCTGAAGCCGATGGATTTCAATGGTTTGGCTGATCCTTATGTAAAGCTGCACCTTCTGCCAGGAGCCTGCAAGGTCGGATTTTATTACCAGATCATAGCTTTGTCCCTGTGTTTTATCCACCATTAAACAGGACCTTAGAGTGTACTTAGTTCATGATATAATTTGAGTCCTGCTGTCTAAAAATGCAGACCAATAAAACAGTAAAACAAAACGACCTTGCTAGCAGTAAGAACTTGTTTTCTATGTCTGCTGTCTGCAGCCGTGAGAACAGGCCTTGAGTTTCATTAATGTTCTCCTCTCGTCTCTGCTGTGACATACAGGCCAATAAACTGAAAACCAAGACTGTTCGCAACACGCTGAACCCCGTGTGGAACGAGACGCTCACCTACTGTGGAATCACGGAGGAAGATATGTACCGCAAAACACTTCGGTAAATGATTACTGAAGAGGCTTTCTTGTTATTTCTGTCCACTTCTTGTCCTGCCTCCCAGTTCTTTCTGTCCCCTCAGAAAGCTGACTGCAGCTTACAAAGAATTTCTTATCATCTCAATCACAAAGTGTTTTGCTCCTGGTTTATAGGCTTTTATCCATCCTCCGTCCTTCTCTCTCTTTCTCCACTGATCCCTTGATCCTCCTCTGTCACCTCACCCTTATTCCTCCCTGTCCTCACATCCCTTCTGTCCACTAGGATCAGAAAAGATTTCCCCTTGCCCGCTCTAAACCATCTTTTTTGTCTTTCTCTTTGTCTTTCTTTCTATCTGTCTCCCTGCCTTTCTCTCTTTCCAAGTTGCAGTGACAGATTGAGGTCAGACTAAACACCACAGGGTGTTTTAATTCTATTGACCCCCCCCAGAGGTGACCAAAGATGCGAATTGTTTTCCTGTGACTAAAACTTTGTCATGGCACACATAGGAGTGGGATTTAAATGGAATAGACTAGCTACCTCTTTGTTAGCCCTTTTTTAGGCTATCACTAACCCTAACCCAGTTGCAGGGTTGCTTCAGAACTATTGATAACCTGTAAAACGTTTCTTTTTTATACATTTTATATGAATATATATATATAAATATGGTATTTGATCTTACTTGCTCACATGTGCATACACGTGTTTTATCTCATTCTATTTTGGCGTTCCTAAGATCCAGAACAAAAGGTGCTACGGCAGCATCCATTACTACCATCAGTCACTATGAGGCTTCACATACCTGCCTGCAGTAGAAGAAAAATCTTCAAATGGGCTCCTGAGTTGCTTTTAATATCATTCTAAATTTTATTTATGTCTGACACTGACATTTTAGTAGGCGACAACCTGTATGGATCAGATATTTCACTGTGTTGTACTGACATTATTAAATTTTTTTGATGCCATAAGATCTGTCATGGTGACAGTAAAATGTGGAACTACATCATCTCACACATCTATGCCTCAGCGTGCTCTCATTCACCACTCCATCTGTAGGCCCTTCACATGTCCTGTACTGTTCTGTACAGCTACGTATATCTTTCACCTCTCAGCTCCATCAGACTCGGTTTATTTTCATTGAGTGTCATCATTTTTGCTTCTGACCACACTCTTTTCTTTTTCTTTTCTTCCATGTTTATTCATTCCTGTTTTTGCTCCTATTCAATTGTGAGAGTCTTTGGCTAATAAGGTGCTAGACTAGAAATTACCTTTGGGATTGTCAGTACATACCTGCTGTCCTCAAGCAACTGGCCCTTTACACCTTCGACATTTCTGCAGTACCATGTTTTATTTGCAGGAACAGAAGGCAGCAGGTGACTGCAATGTTGCATTCCTTTGGATATGAATTTAGTTAGAGGACGACAACCAGCTCGTTCATATATGTAATTCTCTTCTGACAGACTGCATTCTTAATGTTCTGCTTATCATTGAACCTTTATTCACATTTGCATAAAGGACAGAAAAACTGTTACCATGAAGTCTGTAGCATGTTGAATTTCCACTTATGGAAATGTATGTACGCTATATTTGATTATTTAAATAAATGATTGCATATAATCTCTCCCTCTCTCCATGTCAGGTTCCCTAACTCTGCAGCTTTTGATTTCACATATTTTACCTCGATCCATCTCCTTCGCTTCTCAATGCTGCTTCCACCCACTTATGCATTTTGGATGAAATTATGCCAGATGTAACATTTTGCCATGCATATGAATGTGAAATGACTTCGCCCTGCAGATGCACTTTACCATTGTCTGAATGCTCATATGTCGGCAGTTTGCTTCCCTCATTATAAAATTGCCACAACTAGAAATAACTAAATGAGTCACAATATTTAATGTTGTTTGACTTCATCACAAAAATACATTTTCTACTTCTGCCTGCCTCATTAATCAGCTTACTTTTATTAATTTTTCCCTCTTTTTTATTGTCCCTGCGCTGTCTCTCACTCCCAGGGTGTCCGTGTGTGACGAAGACAAGCTGACACATAATGAGTTCATTGGGGAGTCGCGGGTGGCCCTGCGCCGTGTCAAGCCTGACCAGACCAAGCACTTTAACATCTGTCTGGAGCATCCACCTCCTGTGAGAAGAAGAGACGGGGGGGAAAGGAAAGAGAAAAAAATGATGTATATTATAAAGCTAAATTACTGGAGGGTACAGTAATATGCAATTTATGAAATTTTCCTTTGTGACTCGCAATCTCATTTTGTAAAGTAAAAAAAAGAGGACAGGAAATAGTTTATAAGCCAAAAGGGAAGAATTAAAATATCAATAAGTCATTAACACATCAATGCACAAATGCACATCACACCTGGGTCTCGTAATATTTCAAACAACAACACGTCCACGCATTCATTAGAGAAAGAGCTGAACAGATCCTTCCCAAAACATGTCTCATGACTAATGCTGATGTTTGGCAGTAGTTTCATTTCCTTCTACAGAAATACATAATTATACTTTTAGAGGCAAGAGTCCCTCAAACGTGTTTTTTACAAAAATATTATTATCATTATTATAGAGGGCAGTGTCATGCTGAAATAGTAAAGCACCTTCATCAAGCTGTAGTCACAAAGCTGCTTATCTGAAATATCACTGTATGCTATAGCTTTAAGACTGCCTGTAATCGCTAGGAGGTCCAAACCAAGAACCATATCCCCACAGTGACAGCACACTAAGGACAGGGTTGTCTACACACAGTTTGATGTTTGTATATGTGTAGTGTATTATGTAATAAGTCATTATTGGCTGGTAATGGTTGAGATAATTCTTGCCTCCTTACTAAAACAAATATAAGGTAGAGGCCAGAATATCACATCACCTCCCGAAGCCCATAAATAGCTTTTTGTGCAGGCTAAATGTCAGCTGGGTCACACGTGGGAAAAGGGTACACAGACGGTGACTGTGAGAATAAAAGGTGAGGAGAAAAGGCGAGAGAGGAGGGGGGTCAGGAGAGTGTCGATAAACAGAGAGAGCAAGGAACAAATGGATCCAAAATAAAAGTGGTGGGGATCAGGGGGGGTTGTGTGGAAAGAGGCAGGTGGTATTGTTTTTTCTTTATGAGTTGGCTATAGGTATTAGATTGGCCCTCTGAGGCCAGTGGCCACTCTGTGATCAAACACTTAAGCTCCTCTCTCATCCTGAGACTTAGACGCTGTGTCAGGCCTGTAATTTTTCAAAGTGGCTTCACTCTCAAGACAATTCATCTGTCCCTTTCTCTTTATCTTTTGCTCCTCTATCCTACTTGTGCAGCTTTTCTGATAGTCGTTTCAATTGTCCATTAATATGTATCTACTCTTTTCTCTGTTCACCTGCAGCTGCCTTCACCAACTGCGATGAGCACAGCTCTGAGAGGAATCTCTTGCTATCTGAGAGAGGTAAACACATGACTCCTCTGTTTTTAGTCACCACCTGTCTGTCACCATTCTCTAATAATCTCTCATTAGAAGTATTCAAAAAATGTCACTAGTGAAACCAATTCGTTAAAGTTAGTAAAAACGCTCCAAAAAGGAGTCTCTGTATCCTAAATGTAGTGATTACAGTCATTGAGTAAAATGTATTATTTACTATTAAGTTATAATACTTGCAAACTTTGGTAACATTAGCAAAGGAATAACAACATTTAGCATGAACCCATTGACCCAGTTGTACATTTTTTACAGACCAACTTTATGTATGTGTCTTTTTGTTGAAGCCAGCCTTTAAATTATAAAAAAATATAAAGAATTTATGAACTTGTGAAGGCCAGTGCAGTCTTTAAATTTAATTAAGACGGTGACACAGAGGAAAACAGCTGTCTCTGTGTTTCTCGCTGTATTCACGGTTGCTTGATGTGTCTGGCCCGTTCTCTCATCTTACAAACGCACTTGCAAATCTTTTCCTTATTCAGTTGTCACTGCCTGTGTGTGTGTGTGTGTGTGTGTGTGTAGCTTTGTGTCTTGCTGGCTTCACGTTGATGCCTGTTTATTTCCACCTCCCTAATGAGTTGCCCTCTATCGATCTGTGAAGGTCTGAGCTGTTTTATTACCAGATACCTGGTACAAATTATCCTCACTAATGGCATGTTTTAAAGTCTCCTACTCATCGACGACAGATGGCAAATGAGCTGTTGGCACAAATGATGAATCCTGAAGAAAAACAGAGAGAAGCCGAGGAAAGAGAGAATTAGTTGAAAGAAGGGGACAAGCTGTTGAGACAATTAGAAACAGGGAAGGAGGAGCACAGAGGAGTGTGGGGCTTGTGCATATTGATCGTCCTGGCTGTGTCCATCCCACGCCTGAAGATAAGACTTAATGAGAGATGGAGAGATAGAGGAAAGGAGACACATTTGAAAAATACAGCTGTGGAATGATGGCGCTTGTGTGCATTAAAATTACAATAAGAGCAATAAAGAAGAACCTCTTCCATTTTCTGTGTTGACGACCCAGCTGAAACTCCTGAAATAGCAAATGTATGTCTCTCCTATAAATAACATACATGCATTGCTGCTGGTGGCCATGGGGGTGACTCACAGTCCTGTAAGAACATTGCCTTCTCCTTCTACACTCTCTGCTGCTGCCGCTTTGACTCTATCTGTTGTTGTCTAAAATGTTGTCAAATGGTTTGGTAGCAGTTTGATGTTGTCCTCAGAAACCACTAACAAAGTGCATTACAAAAAGCTTGAAGGCTTTGCCATGGGACCAACTGCACTGTTTCATTCTCAGTGACTGTGATAGTCTGTGTCTGAGCTGTGATGAACTCAAATATTAGAAGACATTTAAAGTGCTCTTTCCCTTAGAAGAGAGAGGAGACAAATCACAGTAAGGGACACAAAGTACATCTTAAAGTATCACCATGTTACTTTTAATAGAGGGACCAAAACATTGCTCTCCTTAGAAAATAAAAGCTTCATTCATAAAAATAAATTTCATCCCATCTCAGCTGTTCTCACTCAGATGCACAATTTGAGATACAGACAAATAATTTTTGCACATTATTTAACTTTCGGTTAAACTGGTGCCAAAGACAAAAGACAGTATGACAACTGTAAATTTGTGTTTACAATTTTGCATCCTAATTGAAATGAAGGGGCACCACCATCTATATCGAAATATAGATGGTGGTGCATTAGCCTAAACTAGTAAACTTGTATAGTGGTAACATAAAATAGACCAAAGGTAACTTTGAGTCTCTATGTAGTTTTTAGTCTAAAACCATTGGGTTGAATGTGGATATCATACTTACTTTTTACTTATCAACATACTTTTTACTAATTGATTTTTGGCCTGTGCAAACCCAGCGTTGCTATTATCACCTCATTAGGTTGATATTGATATATATAGTCATGAGCAAATAGCTGTTGCCTATTTACACGTGGAGAAACATTAGCGCTTATTTGAAGTCGTTTGAGTTTTCTATTCGCTTCAGCTTAGTTTAGATCTTTAACAACACCTATGGGAAATATGTGGCTCATTTGCTGCTAAATGTTTCATTCTCTTTAACATCTGGTGGCTAACTTTGTCTGTGGAGGTTTTTACTTTATCTTTGTCATTTATTTACCAACTAATATCAAATTATTGATTGAAGAACAACTTGTTCAAGTCATAGTCCAAGATGCTCATCCTACATTTTCAAGTCACTCCTTCACAGCTCACCTCTTCGGTGTTTGTTTGCTGTGTTCCCTCTTTCCTTCAGTGGGAGACAGAGCAGCAGAGAAGTCTCGAAGAGAGAGGGCGCTTGCTGCTCTGCCTGCAGTACCTCCCCCCGGCCAGCGATGGCGACGTGAAGGTCGAGGCCAAGGAGAGGGCTCGTGGCGGGTTGTGTGTGGGAGTAAAACGTTGCGCCCACCTGGCAGCAATGGATGTGAACGGTTACTCAGACCCATATGTTAAAACGTGAGTATGATTGTAATGTGTGTACCCAAGTGGAGAGCTATTTCCAGGAATACTAGCATACAAATGGACATATTTAAAAACGTGATTGCACAAAACACAGCTTAGCCTGTCGCAGCCTGACATTTCATGACCCCTCATTTCAGAACAATTTCCACATGGCCTGGTCTCCCTCCCCACTTTATTACATGTGTTTGACCATGAGTCCCCTTTTGTCATGAGTGATATATGGTTTACGTTGACACCGCAGGTAATAACAGATGAGGTCAGCTTTCCCACAAGCTGAAGGGATTGTTAACGCCACTCATTCCTCAACATAATGACTGCACTGTGTATGTATTGACAAATGTCACAATGGGCTGAAAGGCAGTGACATGATGAAATGTAATGGGTCTACTGTATTGCTGAAGAAGGGAACACAAATTAGTTGAGTGCTGGATGCTGAAGGAGAAGCAATAGTGTGCATAGGCTGAAATGTGTGTGTTTTTGCCCTTTAAGATCCCTCTTGTCTTCTCTTGATGCTCCCTGGCTTTAAAGTTTCTGCAATGAGTAAAACAATGAGCGACCTCCCATCACACAAAGTCATACGCCTGCCACCGTGCTCGCCTCACCTCAGTAAACAGACAATCTTCCTTCTCGTTTCCCATCATACCTGAAACTCAAGTCTTATTATTTTATATCTTTCAAACTTACGCATCCATCCCTCACAGCTCCACAGTAATACATCGTGCACCTTGTTTCATTTCAGATGCGTGTTCGCATCTTTGCCCTTTGGCAGGAGCTTTTTTCCCAGATGCTTTGTTGTGTCTGAGAGCGTGTGGGAACATACGCTCTCCGAGCTGTAGGTGGTGGGTGGAAAGCAAATGTGAATAGAGATTTTGCCACGCTCCTTCCAGCTGGCTTAAAAATATCCCAAGAATTTAATGGCAGCTCTCGAAGAGGGGATGTTGAGCTTTTTCAATCTGTGCTGTGTTGGTGAAGGAATTACTGATCAGTCCTCACACTCACATGGGGTTAGTTTCACAAATAATACATAAAGAAGGTGCCACCTTGGTAAATACCCATATTTTCTTTCCTGCTGAGAGTTAGATGAGAATGTTATCAAACTGTCAGCTGCTTAGTTCAGCTTAGTACAAAGAGTAAAACCATAGAAATTTTTCTTCGATCTATTCTAAGGTTAGAAAATTCACCCAACTAAGATGAAGTGCTAATTATGGTAAATAGGTTTTGGCCCACAGAGCAATGGTTTTACACTCTCTCTTTACACATGTTAATTGCTACGTTTACAGGTTATCATGTGTTTTTATGTAGTTTTAAAGAGCCAGGCTAGCTGGAAACAGTGTTTGTGCAAACTGCTAGCCTGGCTCACGCAGACTCTGTCCAAAGGTTAAAATATCCACCCAGCAAAAAACTCTATTTCTTTTACTTCATCTAACCTGTTACAATAGTCATCACTGTATTTACAGTACTGGATGACCAGACTTAAACGTAATGGTATCACATTTCTCTCTCTCTCAGGTACCTCAAGCCAGACATCCACAAGAAATCCAAGCACAAAACGGCCGTCATAAAAAAGACTCTCAACCCTGAGTTTAATGAGGTAGACATCCATGTTTGTGTACGTGCACATTTGCAACGGTTGAATGTAGAGACTGCTCATTTAGAGTTATCCTGAGTTGTGCTTCGTAAACTTTCTGCAAGCGTTTTGTTAGACAGCCAATTACAGAATGTATATTATTATCTGCTACCTCATTAGTGGGTATTTTAGAGGCATACAGAAGAAGATAACCATGTGTTGGTGTCTGACCTTTGCTCTTTCCCACTTCTCCCTTTCACCTTGTTTTCACCCAGGAGTTCTTTTATGAAATCTCATTCTCAGAGTTAGCCACCAAGACACTGGAGGTTACAGTGTGGGACTATGACCTGGGAAAGTCCAATGACTTCATAGGTGAGCTACAACCACAAACATACTGGCAGCTAATCATTTCCTGATGCTGATTTTTTGATCACTCATTAGCTGCCTGTTTGATATCACTGCACCCATGGCCGATGTTGCAGAGAGATATTTTAAGATGTTTTCTACTCTCTGCTGTCATCTGAATGCAGCATTGTGTGTAATTTGCAGGATTTAGACGTAAAAAGTGGGCCAATGACATTTCAGATGAAAATGAGTATGAACCCGTAGTCACTCCCAGAAGAAGAAGAATCCGCTTAATTGTCATTGATACATTTTACAACGAAATTTGTTCTCTGCATTTGACCCAGCCCCCCTTGGGGGAGCAGTGAGCAGCCACAGGAGGCGCTCGAGGAGCTAGCGCTGGGTGTCTCCCTCAGGGACACACCTGGTAGAGGGGATGGGCTGGGTGCTGCAGCTGGGAATCGATCCCGGGGCTCCTGCTTCCCAGCCCTCTGCCTTAACCACTCTGCTACCAGGCCGTCTACGGGTGGGAATTAGTACACCTACTCCTTTATTTAAATAAGCCTAATTCTTGAGACCTTTTCTATATCTTTGATGTTCTAGAAATCATAAAAATCATAAAAAATCATAAAAAAAAGGCCACAAATCAGGACTATTCTCGTTCTCAGACTTATTTCATATTCCATTCCTGTCCATGGTACTTGGTGATACATTTGCCTGTTCCTACAGAAGATGTAAACCTTTAACAACAGGTCACGCAAATATAGTTTCAGTTTACTACAATCCTAAAACAGTTGGCAGTAAAGTTTTTAGTAATCATTACTCAAAGGGACACGGGCAGATCCATAAAAGTGGAAGGGGGGCACCTGCAGCAGGGAGTCATTCACCCTCTGCTTCCAGCCAACCTGCAAAATCCTCATGCCAACTCTTTGCCCCCCTGTAAAACGTATTAAATTTACCATGAGTAGGAAATAGTGAATTTGTTAAGGACAGTTTTTAGTGATGGAGTAATACTATGTAGTACTGTGGCAAAATTCTAGTGACTATCATGGAAGGTTTGGAGAATAAAAAAGCAAAACCGCAGGAGGAAAAACGAGCCAGAGAAATTAAAGCTGTTAGTGAGAGAGGCTGATAATCACAAATTATAGAAAAGAAATCTCAGGAAGAAACGTTTAAAAAATCTCCTGGGAGATCAGCAATGACATAGAAGTCACTGCATCACGCATGCACAGAGACAAGACCTGGCAGATCAATGCTGTGATGGATTAGTAGTTAATAGCAGGTAAACCTTCATTGATCTCCTTGGGGAAATTGTTGTTAGTGATGCGAGTGAAATTTACACATCCATGGTCCAAAGAGGTACTTGTCAGAGTGATGTCTTGCATTTTGCTGTGAATGCCAAATGTTATGTCGTGATGATGTGCTGTAACGCTTGGCCTGTGGTAGAGAGGACACACTAAGGCCCCCCTCTCATAGCTCTGTAGCTAAGTAAAATGAGACACATAACATTTCACATCACAGTACATTTTTATATTTTTTATTCAACATCCACTTTATTGTCAAACTGATGATGTTTTTTTTCCTCGTGTCTGTGCTGGTTAGGGGGCGTGTCCTTAGGGTGTCATTCACAGGGAGAGACTCTACAGCACTGGATAGACTGTCTGAAGAATAAGGGCAAGAAGGTGGAGCGCTGGCACACGTTGACCAACGAGCTGCCTGGATCCAATCTGCAGGAATGAGCAGAGCCTCTTCCGCTGTACTGACACTGGAGGGACTGCCTGAAGATTTGGGATGGGAGACGTTTCATCGCATGCTCTGGGGGTTTTCTGCATGGCTAGGATGGATTCATATCCTACTTACTTTTGTGTCATAAATAAGTTCATTATTCATAACAGCATATCCAAAGGCTAATCTTAAATCTAAATAGACCTGATGCAAATATGGGAGCCGATCCCACCACATTGCTAAGGGTGAGAGAATTCTCATAATCATATTCATGAGCATCCACGTCTCTTTTATGTCACTCTAAACACTCTGCACTGCTTGAGGCTTGTCACATATCAATTAACAGCAGAAAATATAAGTAGTGCAACAAAGTCTTCAGAGGAAGAAGGTTATCTTTGTGCATTTCTTTTGATGAATCTGGCCCGTTAGTTTCTTTAACTGCTGACATTAAAACCCCCCTCTTCCACTTTTCCCTTGCAATAATGTTTTGCCTAATGCTTCCGAAGATTTCCAAGTGGTCTTAATATTTTCAGATGTTATGTATCTCCTTTTGTGACACTGGATTGTCTGCAGACATGACACGCTCATAAGATAATTGGTTCTTCCATGTTGATGATTTGTGTAGGTTATTTGCATGTTTGGTGTTGATGCTGTCAGACTCTGCTGCAGGAGGAAATGTTTATAACATTGTGTTGTTCCCAGTTCTCTTGAGGTCTGTGGCTCTGATTAACTATTGAGAATCAAACTTAATTTCGGGTAACCTTTTTTTTATGTTGTTCCCAGGTGTTTGATGTGTCAGCTCAAATATCACTGTATCGATTTCTTGTTGATGACAAATTGATGTAGACGTAAGTTTGCCTCACACTGTACAGACGCGGGCAGCGGTGTAACAGAAACGTGTCCGGGCAGGTTTGTTTTGAGGAGCGCCATTGTTTGGTATCTGAATTACAAATACAAATAATGTAGAAAGCACATTGTTGTCTGATAACTTTCTATGGCTGCTGCTTTACATTGAACTGCATTAAGCAAGCTGCAGGTTTTATCTGTGCTCAGTTTCATGTGGTAAAAGAGGCATACTAAAAATGCTAATTGTTTATATGTAAATATTTATGGTATTTCACTTGCTTTGGATGTTTGTCTTTTGCAACATAACGTGTGCATGAGTGTTTCTTTTTTTCATAAAACATTTATGTTGAGTTACTGCACGTGTGCCTGAATTTCTATTAGATTCGCTCTACTGTTCAAAGGTGGTCTCGCTGTAATCTCTGATGTTGACGTGCAGATCAGAGGCAGCACAATAAAGCCAACACTCCCACCTAGTTTTCAGAATCTGCAAATGCAGCCTCTTCTATGACAGTAGTGGGACAAGTATCAGAGGAGCACAGGTGACAGAAAATCAACACAATTAGATTACGTAATATTATAATACCAGAATACAAATATAATACTATATATATATTTAATTAACTAAAAGTTATTAAGGCAAATTCCTGTCTATAAATATATTAAATCAAAAGTCTACTTTACTTAGTTGACTGGCAAACACTAACCTGACTAATTCAGACTTACATATCTGCAGTTGATGTTGGACATTGGACATCTCTCTGATTTTGAATTAAACAAGGAACATATTGTATTAAATGAGTAAAATATTTCAGGAAATTTTAGTTGCTTAGATAAAGTTTCATAGCATAATGCTATGAAATTAGCTTCTATATTTGTTTATTGCTCATTGCCATTTGGTAACATATATATCGTCTTATTACAGAGAGAGGTCAGAGGTCAGTGTGAGTGTCGTCACTGTGCATAGGGAGTTTTTGGTAAACATGCTTCCACAGTATGCGTGAACAGAGCATCATGCTCTAAGGCTCATCACAAGATGACAAGGCGTCTGAGTCAGAAGCAGAGTCACAGACAACTAGACAGAGACTCAGTCTAGATTTTAAATAATAAAGGGGTCAGAAAAATACAGTTTCTGATTACTGTGCATTTTCTCATGTATCCTGAGTGGGAAGTAGCTCTTTGCGAAATCAGATAAGGGTGCTACTGTTTCATCTTAGTCACTGTTTGTTCCTCACTGTCCTCAAACATCAAACTACACTGTGCTGTCTGCCCTCTCCTGACAGTAGGGGAGAAAAATTGTCTCTGCGTTAGTAACACTACTACTGTTATACTGTTATGAATACTAATGACTTTTATAGCAGTTTTCAACCCCCCCCCCCCCAACAAAAAAACAAATTATACATTTTTAAAATAGGTTTTACATTTTAACCAAGAAAAACATTCAAATACCTATCAAGTTTTTAAGAAGCTATTCAGAAGCTTTCTTGGAATCTCATAAACCCTAAAACTGATCATTAAAACATTTAAATTAACTAACTCTAAATTCCACAGGTAGAAATGTATTGTTTTCTTACAGGGGATACACAAAAGTTCATTAAAAAAAAAATCTGCAGGGATACTATAAGGAAACAGTAGTACAAAAAAACAGTGAACACATGACAGCATAAAGTCTCTCTTATATGTTAACAATACCTTTATAGAAATATTCGACTTAATCTAAGTGTTAATTCAATGAGAATTTGAGCCACTGTTGGATGTGGAGATTATTAGATTAATTCTACTCAACTATAAGTCGATAAGTCAGTTTGCATAAATTCCTCTTATCATACTTACCTGGGAGGACATTAGCTGATTCGAGCTTCTTTATTTTTGGCATTAATAGTTATACTAGAACAACATTTACTGAAATGTACCGTGATCACACAAATAATTCTCTCTTCTATGCTACCTTGGAAGAATTTACAAGATAAATGTAATTACTGGAAATGCTGTCATCCAAACCCGATGATGCTGTTTTAGGTGTAAAAACTAGGTCAGTAACACCTCAGCAGCTGACCTACTTTTTGTCTGAGTGTATCATTTACTCAGCATCTGTGCAGCCTCCATGCACATGAAGAAAGTCATGTAGAGTCTGTGCTGACTTCTGATGCACCTGCTCATGTTTCTGCAGTCGTCTTATATAATACTTATAAAATTTACAGTGAACATGATCAATCTGAATCATTTTCATCTGTCGGTTGTTTGGAAAGTTTGACAGTCGTGCAGCAAATGCAAATTATATTTACTTGGATTGTTGTGGCTGAGTTCCATTTAGCTGCTTCAGTTTCAGGCTGGCTCTCTGTCATGACAGTTGAATGAAATGGAGCTATTACATGTTATCGTAACACCTCTACTCTACTATAGTATGAGGAACTGTCTCTTTCGGTAGAAAATGCCTGCTCACTAATATCTGCACAATATTTCAGAACTTGACATTGACAATGAAGGTGTAGATGCAACAGAAGGCGTTAATGATGGGCTCATACCATTTATGAGAAAGCTAAGTCAGCTTGCTCTGAATTTAGTGAGTTGTAAATAACGTTGTGCTTTTTTGAAATGTCTGTCAGGACAAAAAGTGCAGCTTTGACATTTTTTTGGTAAGAAACTTCAACACACACACAATTACACAAGTTCGGTTTATTCACTCATTCCCATCTGTAACAATTATTTTTTAGCACCAGTTCTCTCTGCAAGTGAAGCAGCCACTAATAGAACAGCGTCGTCACAGGTCACTATATCTCATTATGCTGCTGTTTGCTGTGCAGACTGACAGGGCGATCATGATGCATCCAAACACTGCCAAGCTGACTCACAGCCTCAGTGTTTATGTGACCCAGCTGAATAATCCCTGACCCACTTACTGCATCTGGATGCCACTCTGTCTGGTATACTGATCCCTTTCCAAGCCGTCCTGTACTGTATTCATATCATTAAATTAGCTGGGTACAAAGACAAATACATTTAACTGTTATGTTGTTAACCACGGGGGGGGTCTGTCTTTGTCAGATGTCGTGAGTGCTCTTACATTTTTGCACATTTATTTACTGAATACAGTTCATTATCACTACACAGGAAGGTGATCATCTCTTTTTTATTTTTATTTCCATGGAACATTTAATTTGGTTTGGAAACAAACCCACTGAAACTAATAGCATTCCCTTGAGCCTCAACTGTAACGTAGTGAATATTAATTAGTCAACTTTAACATGCCAACACACTTAATTAGGCTGGTGAACATAGTAAATATATTCTGCCAAACATCATTTAACATAATCATTAGTGTGTAAGCGTCTAGCTCAAAGATCCATTGCACTTAAGCTCCACTAGCAAATTTCACAGCTGTATGTGTTCTTGTTCAGGCCAAATTACAATAACTATTGATTGACTGATTTTTTTATTGCCTGTGCTAACTAAACTCAATCTTCTGCTCTGGTCCGAATATGCTGCACAGTATCAGTACGTCACTGGACAAAATTGTTGAAGTCAACTGAGGCTTTAGTTTTCATTACAGCTGATCAGTGTATTTCCTTGGCTCGAGGACTCCCCTCAGCATTTTGCTCTTCCTGCTGTGTCTGTGCCAGTGCCTGACAACAGCAGGCACTTTCCATTACTTACTGTGCTTACCATCATAGTACCGAGAACATTAATACTTCTCTATGTATTACTCTCATCCGCTAAATCGCGAAACACAATCCGTCCTCGGTGGCTAAGCTCCCTAGACATTGCTCACTTTTGACTGTCATTCTTTCCTGCACACACACAATCTGTATAATCTCCACCGCTGCTGCTCTTCACCTCTTCAAAACAAAACTAAAAACATGTTGCATGCATTGTGTCTTTATTATGAATGTGGTGCAGAAGTATAATTTCCACGTGCCAGCTGATCTTTGTATTTTACAGTTTTTATCATGATACAATAATAGAAATCCACAACATGCCATTAATTACAAAGATTATAGAAGCCTGGTGGTAATACAATGACTGTAGGAGCCTAACCGACAGCCAACTACTTAATTCTAACTCATATTAACTAGAGAATTATCACAATATTGAGATTTATATCTGCAGAATACATCAAAAGTTGAGTACAATTAAAATTTACATCTTAAAGTAATAACAGGATAAGAGAAGCCAGTATTAGTTATTAAAGACGTTGTCTGCAAGTGTGGCGTTTCTGTACATGATTCAGTAAATAATGATTCTTGATGAAACCTAGTTTCAGATCACAGTGAGAATCACAGGTAGATAAAGGTTAGTTAAGGATATACAGGTTCTGTGTGTTACAAATATACCATCAAAAGATTATCCTACTGTGTTTGACAATACACATTAATGTGTTTGTTCCTGATAAATCCACGTACAAATGAACCGTGGTTGGATCTTCTCGAAGGCCACAGTCTGTCTGGATTGTGCGCACAGGCGACCTGCGGATGCAGACTGAAGCCACAACCACAACTTTGACTGCAACCACAAGCTTTTTAATTTGTTGGCGATGCCCTATATGCATACAGTATTACCACCTGCCAAGTGTGACACAGAACTTCAAGAGCAGAACTTTACGAAATCTGTTTTCAAAACTATTTTTTACAAACATTATTAAAAAATAAGTTATGAATGACATAAGCTTCAGTGTAAATTCAACATTTTAAGTATCTTGCTACATCGTTTTTTTTAACCTTTCCCACAGCTCACAGTGGTTTGGTGGTGTTGAGCGGCATACTCAACATTTATTCTGCAATCACAGTTGGGTTTTATCAAAGCGGGAAAGGGTTACACATTTTCCTTGCAGTAATGAATGTGCCTTCTGGGTGAGACTTTCCATAATCCCTTCCATTTTAGCACCCGTAGCTAGTCCTTGGGAAACCTCTGTTTTGTTCTCTTGCCACCCTTACACTCAGTTCTTGAACACAAGATGTATGGCAGGAGCCCTGAAGACCACAGAGGAGAGTCTTAGAACAGGAGGACACGCTGTGATTGAAAGTGTTTCTTCTCTGTGAGGGAAATGGATGAATGTCTGAATGTCACTGCTACATAAATCCCAGAGTCTCTCTGTGTATCCGAGGGGATTGAACAGAAAGCTGAAACTGATGCGGCGTCCTGTTGTTGGCGGACATTTTGTCGCGACTTGCATGTGGTGGGAGCTGGGAGGCAATCCGTCCTGTGTCACAGCCTGTAACCACCTTCACTCGTCTCGCTGTTTTCTAGTCCGCGGCATCTGAGTCAGTTCTGCGTGTGGTTAATAGGATTCTTGAAGGGTTTGTGTCTTTTTCAAGAATGTGTTGTCCAGAATACAAAGGGGCTGATTAGTCTGTCTACTCCCTTCATCATCTAACATCAGACAAAACCTTCTGCCTCACTCACAGCAGCAGCATTTGCATATTTTATTTTCTTCAAATAGCAAAAGGGATTTATATAGATTACAGAAATATAAGTAAGCGCTGTGTATCAGGTGCATATTTGACACACATCCAGGTAATGACTAGGCGGTAAAGACGGTGGTGCAGGTGCGGGCCAGGCGGTCAGTTGCCTTATCCAGTTTCATCCTTGGATGAAACTCAGGTTTTCACATTTACTAAAAAAAGAAAAGGAAGTGTATTAGTTGAGGAGCTATATATTCTGCAACTTCATATGGATGTATACACTTTCACAGACCACACGTCACAGTTACATAATGAGAAAAACAAGTGTTGTTGGTTCCAGAGCCCCTAAAGCAAAAAGATCGTGACTCAGCTCTCTTTGGTTGTTTTAAAATGTGCCACACATACAAAGATTGCCTTAACAGGAGGGAAACATCCATTAAGAATTTCACTGACTGACTCCTATCAAATATTTCTAATAAATACGAATCGCTTTTTTAGTCATTGATAAGTAATAATCACTGATCTTTTATCAGAATCGCTTTATTTTCAATAAGGTACAATAAATGTACATTTATTCATCTTGTTAGCATATCAACAACTCATACACTGACATAAATATTTTATACGCATACATATGGTACAGGGACAACAAGGCTGAATCTCTTGTACAAGCAAATGGTGCAAGGCGTACACACACAGCAGACTACACAAATCACTCTACTGATACACACACAGCAATCTGAGGCATGCAGTCAGTTACAGCCGGAGGACACACTCGCAAATGTGGAGAGATGTGTCACAAAACGTGGATGCAAATGTGATTAATGTGTTCTGATCTTTGTGTAGCGTTGACATAGTTTCTAAAGGCTAAAGTGCTGCAGTGTATACAGAGCTGTACAGGCATTGTAATTAGTGCCATATTTTGCAAACACAGATGGTAATAATGTCAGCGATCACAGTCAGATTGTGCTGACAGGGCTATATACTATGTTGTGATGGAATACGTGGTGACAGTAGCAGGTTTCTGAGCCAGGAAGAACAGCTGTAGCTGGGTTATTGCTACAAATCCTTAATTCAATTTCAATATTCACAAGAAAAGCAAGATGTTCAGCGGGAGGAATCAGCTGTGCACAAATACACAGAGGGTAAAAAGGTGAGGTGAGGGTTTAAAGGTCAGATTTGGGACACTCACTAGCCAGGTTGACAATGCAGGCGATGATAATGACCGTCCCTCCTACTAGTGACACCATGGAGAGCATCTTGGCCACACGACCCAGACGCACAGCGCCATCCAGGTTTCCCTGCTCCAGACTGTTCTTAGACTGAAGAAGAAGATCAAAATGTCTTTTAGTTCGGGTTTAGCACATGCATATTTCAGAAAACACTTGTATGTATAGCAACATTGTTTCATAACTACAAGAAATATCAAGCCCTTTAGCAACAACTACAAAACAAACAAAGGTCTCGTTCTCACCATGATTGAGTAGACAAATCCCACAATGTTGATGGGCCATACAGGGCAGAAGCAGGCCAGCACAGACAGGAGGAGGTAGTCTTTAACCTTGGTCCTGTCTAAGGGAGGGTTCGTGGCAATGCTGGAGTGGCGAGATAGCGACGGTCTGGGGGAAAACGCGGTGTAGCTGATGGAGCCCGCCCTGCTCCCTTTCCTGGTCTTGCCATGATGGGGGTATGAAATGGAGTGTTGTCTTCTGGGAGGAGACGAGATGACTGGAGAGGTGCTGTCTGCAGACACAGAGTGGATCCCGTTACCTACACGTGAGGGATAACAAGGACAGGCGAAGGTTTGAAACACTGGAATTTGACTTTCACCGAGCAAGCTGACTAAGCAACTGTGTGACCCCGTCCACCCGCTGCCTTAATATGCGGTCAAACTCAGTCACTTACTGTTCTTCAGCTTCTCGTTGATGACTATGACTAGCTCTCCTTTGGATTTGCTGCGGGGGGGCTGTGTGGTGGTCGGACTGCTGCCGCTGAAGAGCTGATCCTCTATGACCGGTGGGCATTGTACGGAGACGGGGGCTTGGCTTGACAGACAGCCCTCCAGATCCGGCAGTGATGGTTGTTCCTCCCCTGGCCAAATGGAGGGGGCTGGAATCATGTTCACAGCCATGCTGACAGCTGAATGAAGTCTCTGTTAGTGGTCCAGTTCTGTGTGTGCACTTCGCTTTGTTACACCTGGGGACCAGAGAAGGGTTTTAACCATATGTGTAAACAGTGTCTACATCCTTCACACGGCGGGCGGACAGTAGAGAAATACCATTGTGTGTTAAAACACAACGAGGGTGATGCACTTTTAGTGCTTTTAACTAAAGGAGCTTTATTTTAAAATCCTCCATTAGTCCTGTGTATGTCAACAGTTACACGGCACTATCACGCACCGTTGCTATGACAACCAGCCACATTAAGTAGTAGTGTATGTGGTGGTAAACAAAGTATGTGGTACCAAAAGCAAGTAAATCAGAATTAAGAGGAGATGGCATCATGCTTAGACTACAGCAATTCCTAACCTAATATTTTCTGCAGCTTTGTCTTCTGATAAGGTACGTCCATAAATTCTACACAAGAAAAAAATCTCTGAGTTGCATTGTGAGAATACAACAGAAAGACAAACGTGATAATAGACCAGCACCCACACTCACGTGGCTACCTCCGTCGTGTAATTCTAGTAACACAGCCGATGCATGGCTACACGTTTGTGTAGGTTTATGAGGGCTCATTGGGACACTTGGCTAATGTGGACATCTTGTGCTTCCAACAAACACATTGTTTCATGAGGCTCAGATGTTTTCTTGGTTTAATTTACATACAATAAAAAATGATCAGTAGGCTACAATATTACAGTTAAAGTCAGCCGACAGTGAAAACACATTTAATGCGTAGACATTGTTTGGCTTTATTTCAAGTAATAAGTAAAAGATTTTTTTTTATAAAGCTGGTGGTATCATTTCTGTAAACCGTCTGATCACTGTAACTTTGTAGATTTGATGTGGTATACTAACATTTGTGGAGGTACTGCTGCTGTTGATTTGGATTCACAAGCAACATTCACCATTGCATTCGCTGACTACTTTCGATAATAAATCCAGCTACATTGCACTGAACTGAAGTTGCACAGCATACTGACTGAAAGAGTGGCGTGCACTTTACTCCTAAATATCACGTTCAAGAAGTGTTGGAAGAAAGAGGATGTGTAAATGCTCGAGGCACAAGAGACTGTTCTGGTTTTGCTGCACCTTGACCCTGGCAAAATGCTAAACAGGTGGAGTAAGGTTTAAATTAGAGTCAAATATTTGTTATTAATGGAAAACGTGGCACCAATTAAGAATCATGACTATAGAGATTATAGAGAAGGTATGGCAACTCAGCCCTCAACATGGATGTTGGTCAGTTTTTAAATGAACCATGAGCCACCACCAGTCGTCTCCACCTTCTTCCCAGTGATTTTCATACAGTCCCTAAATACATGCCGCTTTAGCCGCTTAACAGTTTGGACCCAGGCTCAATATCACGATAAGCCTGTGTATAATCACTTCTCATGGCACACCGAAATGTAAATAAATATGATCAAAGCGTGCATTCAAGCCTCGAGGTCTGTGGAAACATGAAAAAGAGAAGCAGACCGTACAAAGGCATGGCAGATGGAGGCAGCTTCCTTTAAAAAGCGGCCATGTCTGTGTTCAGGTGTGTACACAGCATTATTTCATTACGCGCGCGCACACACACACACACACGCGCGCGCGCGCGCACGGTAACCGGTTGTCGGGCAAAGAACAAAAGGTGCAGGAAAAAAAAACACATTAGCTTGAAGGGAACGGAAAGATACTCTGCTCATCGTAAGGATGGGTGTTTTTTAAATTAGCCTGATTTAAATCTAGTGGATGTTAAACGGCAACAATCGGTATAAAAACATATGTAGATTGACTTTTTACCTCTGCATAAAAATCCGACTACGAACTACTGCAAAACCAATAAATGATTGTTAATTCGGAATGAGATTAATATATGTGAAAAGTGGCTTGGAAGGGGCTCAAACTGACCTTTTTTAATCCAGCGTCTGTCTCGCTACAGCCGGAGAGTCCCTGCCTCTGGCATCGTGGTCACGTTAATCTCAAGTGGAAAAATCAGCATCAACCTCGACGAAACATCTCCTCAGATACGCTTCACCTAAATCCCCAGTGTGTCCGACAATGGCCTTTTGTTTTGCGCGAAGGCTAAACGTGAGGCTCGGTGCAGCAGGGACGCAGCAGCGCAGTGTGCCGGGATTGATGGGAGTCTCCAGGATGGCAGGGTGGATCAGGGAGGAGGAGGGGTGTGAAATGAAAAGTGAAATCAACCAGACTACGTGATGTGGAGACGGGAGGGGGGGACCAGGCGCCGCTGTAGCATCCTAAACTGCTCACCAAAAAGAAAAGCACGGGGTAGTTGCCCACCGACTGGTAATGAGGCGTCCACCCGTCTACACCCTAACAGCAGCTCACAAATTAGTTTAATTAGGTCCTGCGCAGTGGGAAATAACCTGTCCCCATGACACCAATACCTAACCTTAGGCACAAGGTTTCACATGACTACACGAGAAAGTGACCCGTTCGATTTACTCAGCGAAATAAAGTCTCCAAACATTTCAATGTCAGGCCAAACGTTTATTAAAAAGCAATGGTGCGCCATCAACTGAAGCAAAGAGGTAATTACAAAAACATTAAAAATGACAAACGCCTCTGACATAGAGATTTCATACATTAAGCATCAACTTAAAAACATCACTTCACCATGGCACTCAGGATATTTGCCTGAAAAACAAAAAGGATTAAGTTAAGTACAGATTATAATAGCACAATCTGCTCTTAATTAGATGAACTCATCTGCTCTGAAGACAGCGTGTCTTTATATTTTATAGCAAAGAATTCTTAGGTTAACAATCAAATTCCTTTTATCTAAAAATTAATATATTACAACATTGACGTGTGATTGTGGGCCAGCAAAGAGCCATGTTGTCAGTGTGGGTTAAAAAAAATATTTTGTGGAAGTCTTACCTTCATAAAGGTGGAAAATCTCTTCTCTGTCATACCCTCAACGTTTATCAGATCTTCCAACTGCAAAACAATGAATCATACAAAGTCACCAGACGTTAATTAAAATCCACAGCAAACACCTGCTGTGAGAAAAACACTCAAAATAAAAAAAACTAAATCACACAGTGACATTTTCTCTACCAACCTTTGTGAAGTGACCATGAATCTCCCTCCAGCCCAGGATGAGCTGTCCCTTCTTGTCGCCAATCTGCTGCAGACGTTTTAGCTCTTTGAGGGAGCCTGTGTTGAGAATCTGCAGAATTTTCTCCCTGGACTGCTCCAGCACAGACTTGTTGAGTTGGGACTCCCAGGCATTCTCAGTTATGTTCTCCTTACCATCTGGGTGCTGAAAGAATGAGCAAACAGGGCATTAAAGAAGAAAAGATAAATGTACAAAGCTAATTAAATTTAATACAATTATATGAAGTGCAGCATATTTAAAATTAAAATAATGTTTTAACAACCCTATGGCCTGGAAAGGGCTAGGGTTCATTTTGACCTGATAAATCTCAGCTTATGTTGAGTCAAAAAAGAATTGAAGCTAAAGCACTGTGTCAGCTTGTATCTGATGCCTGCAATTCTGCAGATGTGTCAGACCAAGCGCAGCTCAGTAGAGGCTCAGATGCTGACCTCAACCTGGACTGAAAGCTTCTTCTTCTTCTTGACGCAGACAGACTGCTTGACGACAGCAAGCTGCTGAAGAGGCTGAACCTGGGACACTGGAGGAAGAAACCAGAATGTAAAGTCAATTTTAAATGAACGAGACGAAAAAAAAAGGAATTTTAAACAAAACTTTCTCTGACAAATAAAGAACAGTATTATTTTAAAACCACAGGTAAGTTGTCTCACAGTTGGCTCATTCTGAGTTGCTGAGGGGTGTAAAAATAATTGCTCCTCATCGTCATTCGATATATCTCCTGGCTCCTTCATTGTATCATTAGCTACAGTGATTCAACTCGACAGAATTATTGACCGACTTCTCAAGCATCACAAAAGATGATTTTTCAAGGTTATTTGTTCATATAGAACTAGTATTAAAGAGCGACTTAAAGTATAGTAGTACTGTATTATGTTACACATGTACAATACTTTATAACTGACCTTGCAGGGGTTGGACCACAGCCTGCTGTTTAATAGGTTTTGTTGCATTTGAGTGTTTTCTTTGCAGAGGAACCATGTTGTTTTTGAAGACTAGCTCCTTGGCATTTGACTTTTCTTCAGCCAACTGACTCAACAGCAGGGCCTTACTCTCAAACTGCCTCTGCTTCTGTTTGAGCTCCTGTGTACATAAAGGATGACAACAGGCAGGTTAGCCATTAATGCTACAATACGATTTCACAGCATAGAAAGCTTAAAGAATCAGACACAGGCAAATCACATACAAACTAGAGTTATGGCGGATACCAACGCTATACCATGTGAGGATCTAAATAATCTAAACTCATGATGCATGTTTTTTTCCTTTCTCCTTGGTGGACAAATTCAGGTTTTGATTTAGGTGTGCGGTCTCACCTGGATCTCTTTGCGGGACTGAGCCATATCTTTGAGCATGTTTCTTCCATCTTTGTCCTGGCAGCTCATCATTAGCTTCTCCAGAGCGATAAGTCTGTCCATCACTGATGGCTCTGATAAACTGAAAGAGACAAAACTAATTAAGAAACAGACAGGCAGGGACAGGTGCTGTGTAGCTACACTTACAGCACATCCTAAAAAACATGGCCTTGAAACTGAACTAACGTCTTTGCCTAAGGCTCGTGGTAATGCATTTTGTTCACAGTTAAGAATCTTAGTCTCAAGTCTGATTAACTCAAGTGTGTATTTGATTTTTAACCTGTGAAAATGCGCAGAGGGCAAGGATCCATCCTGTTCAGTTTTCTTCTCCTCTTTCTGCCTCTTCTTCTGTGGCTCAGTTCCAGACCCCCCTGCCTCATGGTCCTCTCTGGCCCGCTTCACTGGAGATGAGGGGAGAAGGGAAATTAACAGTTTAGTATTCAGCACACTCAGGCTACATTGTTTGTGGGGTTCTCTGGAGTGTAAAGCAATTCAGATAAAAATGGCACAGCATCAGTCCAGGCAGCAATACAGGGCCTGAATTAGTCAGAGGAAAAACAGCAAAATGTAACTACCAGTAAAATATTTAGGACAGAGTTATCGGGAAATATGTCAAAACAACACATACGCAAACAGTCTAAAATTACACCCATTTGTTCCAAGTGGAGCTGGTCGTTTACTCTAGTAATTCTCTGAAATGGAACTTGGACGCCCCCTAATGGCCTTTGAATAAGCATAAGCTCCCTGTTCCTATGTGTACTACATTTCCTCCTTTCTTTACAAGCCAAAAATGTATTTCACACTGAGTTTTACTCACCTGGCAGCACAGGCACAGCCACTGTTTCGCGAGTGAAGGGCTTATTCACAATGAGCTTGGATTTGGCAGCAAAGTTGAGTGCAGTAAAGGTATCAAAATAGTATTTGTACTCTGGTGCAATATTGGTAATCATGACAGAATGTGCCGAGCCTCCCAGAGAGTCCTGTAGCAACCGGGTTAGTTTACTATCTCTGTACGGCACACGGACAGCAGTGCCAGAATTAAGAGAATCCACCACTTTGCTGAGCGTGAAGAGAGACAGGTTGATGGCACCACTCTCCTTCAGACGAATGCCCTGGTTGCCAGTGCGGCGGTTATCCTCAGAACCAGCCAAGTCTACTAAGTACAGCTTGCCTGTCTGTTGTCTGTGGGGCAGGGCACGCCGTGTCCGCACAACCTACATGATTCGAAAGATAAAAACAATCAGAGGTCAGACATGACAGAAACACAGGCAGGATAAAAGAGGCTTATTCTCTGCTACAATATAGAAGACTAAAAAAAGAAAATAATAAAGAATGATTATTGCAGGTTGCTTTCCCCCCCCACAGTAGTCCCATAAGCCCAAACATTGTTGCTGGGAATGTTGCAGGAGAGATTTTACTATCAGTAACAAAATCTATGAACTGTTTAAGATGTTTGACTGCACAAAATAAAAAAAATAGATCTATATGAGAGAATTATAAATCGGAGTGAATGCTAGTATCGTTCAAATTACATATCAAACCTTTATGAGAAGAATAGCATGGCTGCGGCTGGAGCGCTGGTTCAGTTTGGTAGAAGCTGTGGTACGATTAAGGCTGGCAGGAACAAATTGTTTGTCAAAGTCTGAGAAGGAAGAAATGATGGTGTGCGTTAAGCCAGGGATAAGGATGTTCTTGTCCTTGTCCTCCCTGATTGGCAAATCCTGGGAACCCAACGACAGAAGATCCAGCACCTGAAGACAGAAAAAAATTATGCAGTGACGGGCTGCACACAGTCAATCAGCCACACGATGTAACTTTAATGCTAGCTTAGCTTGTAATATAATACGTTTTAATTTACAGCTATAAAAACATAGAGCAACTGTATATACAAAACTGCAGTTATAGTGGTTATAACAAAGTATCAAGTAAAACAAAGCTGCAGAGTTTTAAAAGCTTAAGAGCCTTAATTAATAGTACTAGTACTAGTAAGTAGTAGTGGGGTACAGTTAGGTTAGAATCAAATTGAAAAGAGCAGATGTGATATCTGAACAAAGCAGTTCAGTAACACTTACTCTGAATGATGAGTATTTTCATTTGCAATATCACAACTGTGTGTAGCTTAAGTATGACAACCAAATGTCTGCGACACAAATACCAGAAATGTACATCTATTGCTGAATAAGACATTGAGGGCTCTTTTATACATTCTTTGCCATTAGGGGTAATAAACTCCTTTACGTCAGAATTTCACTTCCTTATCCTTATGGGCATGCATCATGAAACTAGGTCACACTATCCTGTGAATGCATTAAAAAAAATACCTTCTCATTGTAAATTTCCAAATAAGACATGCCAATTGTGTAGTCCCATCCTTCATCCTGATCCTTTGCTTTAACCAGATTGAAGACTTCACGAACAGCACGGGGAATCACACCTGGCTGCTCTGAACTGCCCAACATAGTGTGAGTCTTACCTATAGAAAAGGACATGGATAGCTAATTAAAATAGGGAACAAAAAAAGGAGGTGTGGTGCTCTCATCAATAAGTAAAGTATTTTGACTGGTGAATTGAAAATAAATTAATAGGGACTAATGAGAAGATAATGTAAACTACAAATAGTTCAATAAGAAAATATTGCAGACATACCAGCTCCTGTTGGCCCATATGCAAATACACTGGCATTTTGTCCATTCAGTATGTGTGGTAGAATTGGCTTCACTGATGAAAGGAAAACCTCTTGTTGTGTCGTTTCTTCACAATGAAAAGCGTCAAAACTGCAATAACATAAACGTGACTTATAATTTACTGTCAAGCTATGATAGATATCTGCACTGTGAACATGTGCCAATGACACTGACTGGTATTTAACAGTCTCCGTAGCATTCCTCCAGTTGATTATCTCCAGGTTCTGGGAGTCCAGGCCTCTTACACACGGTCCCTCGCCCTTCTCATCTTGTTTACCCATATAGGGTCGAAGACGAACCGCTACCCGAACCCTAGACGTCTTTTTGTTTCCTCCATCTGGTGCCGCCACACGCTGAGCCATCTTTCAGCTCTCTAAAAACAGATTGTAATTTAAGTGGTAATGTAACACTGGTAATAACCATGTAAAAATTTCCGTTTAATATTAAGAGGTGCCTTAGGTTTCATTCAAACAATGCCATGCGATACTGGCCTACTCTATTAACATAGCAATGGTTTTAACCTGCTAATAACAAGTTAGCTTGGCTAATTTCAGATCGTGTTAACATTAGCAAACTATCTTGGTAATCTTCCTTCTCAAAAGGAACATTGTGGCCTAGGAAGTATCAATAAAAACCCTACTCTTACCGATGTTATTTGTGGTATCTTCGTCCAATGAAGTTGTTTTTCCCCAACATTTAATCCTATAACATTGCAGCAGCCGTGTTTTTAACAATGGCGGTGGTACCTACTTGGTTCTAGTTTAACGCAAGACTTTTCAAATAAAAAGCGTGAACACCGGAAACGACCATTGACCAATCAGATGTCGCTTAAACACTGGCGCCTAATTGACGTATATCTTTCTTATTTATGATTTATTATGTATATATACGAATATGTTGCAAATTGTAATCAATGTTATGCTACTTAGAACCACATATACACCACTTGAAGTGCATCATGAGCGTGAACTCTCAAGTAAAACACGTTCATTAGAATTTCGCCCAACGAGCCTTGCGATTGCGCACTGCGCAGGAAGTCGTGCCGAACGCAGATTCCTACAACAAAAGACCTCAACTGATATCGGTTTTTCATGCCGTTGATGGACTATCCATATGATGCTTAGTCAGTGGTAGTGCGCTATCCAGCAAAACCCCTCAACGTCATCACCCAGTTCTTCTACTCCAAAATGGCGCTATGTTTACGTCTCTGCATAATCGGTTATTATCCGTAGCAAGTCTCATGGAGAGTTTTGGTGACTTTATACACTGGAAAAGATAATTTGACCCAACATTTAACAACCACAGTGTCGCTTCAGGAAACACCGGACATTCGGTATTGATAATTTCAGGCACGTCTATTGGCTAGGTGTAAGCGATAGTTAGCTAGCCGCTTAACTCAGATAAGGTTAATATCAAGCTGCCGTTGCTTCTGTTAGCTGTCATTCAGCAAAGTTAACAGCCACCGTGATGAAACATTACATATATACGTTTATAGTTATGTGTATGATATTACTTGTAGCCAGCTCTCTCGCCGGTCATTTATATATCGTCCAGTTGTGCTAAAAAAATATTTTTTTCCATGAATCGTGATTCTTTTTAGCAGATCTGTGGCTAGAAAGTTCACCGGCAGCAATAGAAAGGATGCAAGCTGAAGCCATAGACTCGTCACTAAAAGAGGGCATGGAGGCTCTTCTTGTGAAGGAGACAGAAAAACCTGCAGCGGGCAAAGAGGACGAGAACAACGCGGAGCAACAGGGCTCGGAGATGACAGCTGCCACAGAGGAGGAGGACACCAGAGGGAAGGATGAAGAAGGTAACTAAATACACATATTCAAAGCAGACGTTAGTGATAAGCAAGCTTTACCACGAAGGAAAACGTCTGTATTAGGTATATGAGAACTGGATGATGCAGATACGAGCCTTACCGACTAATGGAGTTACATAAAAACGCTTTGTAATCTATGAAAACATTAAAATATTTCGTTGAATCTGTAATAGAAATGCACCAGGAAATAAATGAGCCTTTCCCAAGATGTTAGTGCACTGTTGGTGTGATTGTAGAAAAGACTTTGGGCCCCTCAGTAAGTTAGTGAAAACTACTGTGACAATAACAAAAAAGGAGAAAAGGAAATATTACAAAGGGCTAGACAGTGGTAATAGTAGTTAAACTATAACTGCATAAAATATGAGGTAATGGGCTACAAATAGTGCAAAGGTGATTGTATATTAGGTAGGTTACCCACATAGTATGTGTGACCTGTAACACTGATGTGGTCAAAAGTATCAGTATTTTAGTGTAGAGCAGGGTTGTTCTATATTTGGTCAAATAATTCCTTAAAATACTCAAAATACCATTATAATACAAAATTATTTAGATTTAATCATAACATGTGAAAGTACAATTGTTTCATGAAACTAGTTTCTTTGGGGCAATTTCACCATCATTCTCTGGCCACAAATAACGCACGCTTTAAGACTTTGGCTCTGAAATAAAGACATAGTCTTACTGGTATTCTTACCATTTTATATATTCAATAATAGCTAATAGTGCAATATCTTCCAAGTGCAAGTGCAATTTCACAAAGCTGTTGTATTGTAATGCTGTGTACTGTACTAAAATGTAATATTTATTTTTTATTCCATTGGTTTTGTTAAACGTTTTGCTGCCTGTTACCTGTACTGTCCACTTTCTGTCTCAACAACTAAAATTTCCCACGTGTGGGACTAATAAGGAATTATCTTATCTTATCTTATATTTGGTGGCTGTTTCTCAGATGGAGATGATAATGCGGCAGAGGGAGAGGCACATAAGGATGAACCTCAAGCAGACACAGTGGTGGAAGGTCAGGACGGAAAGAAAACATCAGAAGCGGACAATGAATGGGAGATTGCATACAGTGATGAAGAAATGGAGGACCCCAAAAACTGGATGCCCCCTCCTGCTGAGATTAAAAGACTCTATGAGCTCCTCGCTAAAGGGGAGATGCTGGAATTGAACTTTGTGCCCCTTCCTCGAAGGCCCCCTACACCTGAACATACACCCTCACCTGAAAGAGATGATGAGGAAGAGGCTGCAAAAGAAAGGGAGAGGGAGGAGAGAGAACGCAAGTCAGTATTGCTTTTTAAGGATACTTTTCATTAGTAGCTATTTGGTTTGTTCATTGCCAGTGGCTAATAAGGGTTATGGCTTCTTTTTTCAGGCCCCCATCACCAACTGAGTTTGACTTTGATGAGGAGCAAATGCAAACTCCAAAAAGTTCTTTCATCAACAGACGCAGAACACCAGGTATGACTTTTAAAATCTGCACTGTTAAACCCTAAAAGCTAAACTAATGAACGTTGTTTTTTCTTCTCTCAGTACTTTACTGTTGTGTTTAGTTACCATCTGATAGCACAGTAAATATTGACTTGTTTTTTTCCACTCCCAGGATCTTCGGCCCGCTCGTCGGTAAAAAGAGAAGCCCGACTTGACAAAGTATTGTCAGACATGAAACGCCATCGCAAAATTGAGGAGCACATCATGCGTACGGGGCGGGATCTCTTCAAGAATGACAAGAAGCTGGAGGAGGCCCTGTCTCCAAACAGCCAGAAAGAGCGGGAGAAGGAGAGGGAACGCGACAGTAACCCCAACACAATCTTCTCCCCGAGACAGAGGAGATACTGAATCATTAAATGATAAGGACTTGGGTAAAGAAGCTTTCTCAAAACTTGAATTTTTTTTATGTAATATGTTTTGTATGTTTTCTGTGTGTTTTGTATGATGGCAATAAACATTTGAACCCTGGACAGTGTTAAGTGACCTGCTCTGAAAGATCAGTGTATTTCATCAGCACTAGTCCAGAAAGGAAAGGGGGGGGTGGGGTTCGTTTGGTGGTTCACACAAAAGTGACAGACATGTTCAATGTATATTATCACAACTTTTTAGACAAAGGTTTTTTATCAAATTTGACTGAGATTATGGGCTAATGCAGTCTATAAAATATAATATTACTATAATAATTCAACATTCAGTAAGATTCTGTCTGTAGGGGGGGCATTCAAATGAAAAGTTATCTGCCAACTTGCTTTTCAATAATTTTACAATAGTTACAATAAATTCTTTAGCTCATTAAAAGCCTTTTTGCATTACAACTATACAAAGATCAGTCCATTTTCTAAAGCTGGTGTAGAATACTATTAATACATCTATTCATCGACAGGGCTACTCTCTAGTGGCTCACTATTACCTTATGATGAAGCAGGTGTAAAATAAAAAATATACATTTGATAAAATATCTTCAAAAAGAAAACACTCAAGGCAGGTTCAGGACAGAGAAGTATATTTTAGCTAAGTCTGAGTAACAATACAGCCTTTGCATAAGGCTCAGAAGCATAGAGTATAATATGTATGCATAAATATGCATTCAAAACCACAAACCAAATAAATAAATAAATAAATACTTACAAATAAATAACAAGCATTTCGTGGAATATACAGTACATCAGTTGAAATGGTTTAGTATTGTCAAGAAGCAGTACCTTACAAATTCATGGAACAGAGAAATGGATGTTCTGTGTTCAACATGCCCACAGTTGTCCAGATGTTTTGGTACACGCTGCCCCGCCTTAATGGTTTCTGAGCTTTGTTTTATTTATTTCTTTTGTTGACCCATTTTCAGGACAATGTAACTGCATACATAAAATGGTAATACAAGCCAGTTTGTTCAAAGGAGGTTCATAGAACCAGTGGCTCAATGTTTGGAGCAATTAATTTAAGATTAAAAATAATTAATGTGTGTGATTTTTGTTAAAATAAACAAATGATCAACATCAAAATAAGCTGCCATGGACAAATGTGCTGCATGTCAATCACAAAGGAATACATCCCTACAAAATTATTTTCCTCCTATCACAGCTGAAAATCCTCAAATCTCATGGATCCCTTTGTGATCTAATCAATTAAATGGATATTTTGAGATTTACATCAGCAAAACATCAGCAAACATTAAAAGAAAAAACAAAACAAGACATGAAAACATGTTATTTCAGCTTAAAGTGACCGGCTACTGTGCATCACTTCCCTGTACGGAAAATGCAAACAACACTTTGTGATACCAGTAAATGGAATGAAGTAATATCTACACTGAAACAAGAAGCACTCGCATAACGTTTAGGGGTCGTCTGCATACACTAAGCTTTAAAACTGTGAAATGTTTTGTTTCAATGCTAAAATGACATTGTTCAAAAATATCTGTAGAAACGTCAGATGCAGAAATGAAATAAAATCATCATTGACCTAATACTGACATGGAAAAAAGGACGATTATACATCAGCTATGTACAACTGCGACAATTTTCTGTCCAAGGGAAACTTCTTCCTTCTACGAGGATAAAAATAAATAAATAAATGACGTAACAAAAATTGCAAACAATGGGGGAAAAGGGATAAGGCAGCAGAATACAGTCTCATGAAATTATCTCCCTTCTAAAGATGAGTCAATCTTTAGGTTGGTTACATTTTGTTAGAATGACAGTGACTACATAGAGGATACAGATAATAAACACTAACAAGTCAAAATACTGCTTAGCCAGTTTTTTTTTCTTTTTTGAAGGTCTTCATCACTAAACTGAATTAGGCCCTTCCAACTACAACAAATGTACTAACATACAATATAATACATTCCTATTTTCCTGCTCTTCCTATACCATGAGGCAGAGAGGACTGAATTTGTTCTACATGAGGGAAATGGCCACCTATGCTTGCTATACATCCAGGCAAATTCCTCTCAGGTCAGTGCATGTTCCTATCTGTCACAGTGCCCGATGACATCATTAAAAACTGAAGGTAAAGTACTAAAGGCCAGCAAGCAAATAATTAAGCTCTAAAGGTTTGACTGCTGGCCACAAAGACTTCAGCTCTGTTTGAGGCAATCGTCTGTAGCTTCCTTCATGTTGCTACTTGTTTTAAGTCTCACTTTTAACTCAAAGCTTTCTTTCCTTTACATACTCATTGGTACATTCGCCTTCCATCCCTCCCCACCCTCCCCCTCCACTCTTCTCAGTGAGTGGCCAGCTCGGGCTCTGTGGAGCGTGTGCTGTAGCCGTTGGCAGGCTGGGGCAGGGTGTTGCTATCCCTGTGTGGCTCCTTTGGTGCGGCCATGTTCGGACGAGGTCGCTGTGAACGGGAGGAGCCCAGGAATAACCGCAGGGCGCCCCTGCAAATTAGGGAGAACCAGTAGAGCTGGGGTGCCATGAGCAGAGCAGCCCCCAGATTACAGTGCCATGGGACAGAGAAGGGAACCATATGGAAGGGAATGGATGCATACCTGGAGATAAAAAAAAATTAAACACACATGTGTAAACACGCATTCTCAGTCTCATTTCCATAATATAGAGGTGCCTGTGTAAATTACTGACCCCAGATCAGCAAGATAGAAGAACATAGGAGAACAGAGGTGGAAAGAAAGACATACCTTCCATAGACGTAGTAGAGGTAAGGGAATAGGAGGACTCGACAGACGAAAAAAGTGATCAGCATAAGAGCCCCATTCACTTTGTGCAGGAGAGTGTGTTGCTGTTTGTACTGAGAGCGGAAAAAAAAAACAGAGGGGAAGGTCGAGAGAGAAAATAGAGAAAGAAAAGCAAGCAGTACAGTTTGGTGAAAGCAGAATGTATTTATCTTATTTGCCAATGTTAAATGAAATATTGTTAAACTTGTTAAGAGCATATTCTAAGACTGAGCTGGCACTAGACAGAACACAGGCTGCTAGCTGGACACTGGCTGATCTCTGCAGGTGGTTGTAAATTTTTTACATAGTCATTTGTGTACAAACGTCTTAACTTTTACCCTGAACACTCAACCTGCTTCAGAGAGATAACACTGAAGCAAGCTTACACGCATTTCTGAATAATGCTTTCTCCTGTCCCCTGCTAGAATTGCACAACATCTCTATATATTGTTTTTTTGTCAACCATTGTTTTTTATTGCATAGGGCCATAGCTTTTCGCCTGCTCTGGTTTATCAAACAACCCCATGCACTGTTGACAAGGGTGGGAGGGGTGGGGTGCTGAGAGACAGAAGGTAGAGTGACACACTGACACTATAGCTGCTGAATATCCGGAGTAATACTAGGGGCTATATTCAGAAGCTAACAGCTGTGATGGGCATAAGCAGAAGAATGGAGGGACATTTTTTACCCAGCCATGTTTCTATGCCTGGGTTAAAAATGTCAACACACACGCGCGTGCGCACACACACACACACACACACACACACACACAGGTGAGACGCAGCTCTACAACATGCACTGGAGCAAACTGTGTTACCAGTTAATGACTGATGTTTCTGACAGTGCTGTTTTACGTGAGACAGTCAACAGGAGCCAGCGGGCATGAACAAGATGCATGCTGGGAATGAGTGGAAATAAATTTGCCATTGAATGAAACAGAAAAAAAGGAGGAAAGTGCTGAAGAGCCTTTGTGTGACACATGCAACAATAATTAAATCTGCTTTGAGGCTGAGCAAGGACACTTACCTGGATGAGTATTTTTCCTAAGCAGACAGAAGGAGTGCTGAGCTCAGCCATGAACATTATGCCTTGAAAATAATCTCCCTTTCCTTGTCGCCAAAACTAAACAGAGAAAAGAAGTTTCATTATTTGTCTGGAATACAATTACAGCTTTTTTCCTTTGTGAAACTTTTGATGGGTTTGCAACAAATATCGCACTAGTTGTAGATGAACTTAAAAATGTATCTCGTATCATACATACATTCATCTTTACAGTTACCTACCATAACTGATATATACATAGAGTATAAAGCTGCAATAAATGGCCATAAATTGTCACCTAATGGATTTTAACTAATTCATGACTTAAGCCAATTTTTAGCAAAGAAATGTCAAACATTCTCTAGATTAATCTGCTCATGTAAGTCTTTGATAACGGATAACAAAGTACTATATTCTTCTCATGCCTGAATGAAATCTCAGTCGAACAGAAAGACCAACGTGTGACAGTTACCACAGAGACGGGGAAGCAGACAGTGACCATGACAACATGGTGCAGCACCATGAGGAACTCGCGGCGCAGGTAGCTTGTAAGTGCTGAGCTCATGTGCTGGGGTGCTGCCGAAGCCTCCTCGTGTCCTTTGACCCGCAGTTTGTACCAGTAGCACATGAACATTGCGTAGATGTCGTACACAAAATAGGGAACAGCAAACAGGATGTAAGAGCTAGTCAGCCAATGCCTGTGCAGAGAGGAAGAGACGGCAGCTTTGAAAATAACAAATACACATTACTTAAAAACTACATTATGAGCTAAAAACTCTCTCAAACACATTCTGGTAGCCGCCGCTTTTCTATTACCATGTTTCTGCACATTAACTCCAATGTAATTTGACATAAAAACAATGGAGTTCATTCTGAAGCAATGTATTGTCTTACTGGTCCTCGATGATGTCCTTGCATGAGGAAGAAATTATGTATCCAGCTGAAGAAGCCATGACTGCCTGTACTGATGACACCAACCTGGAAGCAAGAAGAGTAAGTAAATAATCAGCATATTTCTGTGTTTTCCCTATCGTTATACATGGGGGGGACCTCTATGTTTTCACAAACTGGGCTGAGGTGCTGCATCAGAAAAGTCTGAATATGCTAAAGACAATAACCAGTGCAAAACTCCAAATGTTTAGCTGGCACGGGCCTGTGCAGGGTGAAGGAAGGGGGGAAGGGCAACACCACACACAGGACCTCTGCAGGCAGTAAAATATGAGGTACAGGTGATCAGCTTTTGTGATCGGCAATGAAAGGCATTGATTGGTGATCGTCAATCACATGCTTCACGGAAATCGTTCGATACTGATCAGTGGATGATCGACCAGAGCATCCCTAGTGTGAGTAATTTAAATGACAGCTATCCAATTTGTTTAGGTGCTTTGGTCATAAAAGTATAAGAAGTGTGAGTGTTGTGTACATCTTACATAAGCCAAGTATGAGGTGATCTCACCTGGCAGACACAATGACTGCGTCTCCTTCACTCCATCTCAATGCTGGGATGGACTTCAGGCATTGCTTAGACAGTAGGAAAAGGCCTGGAAAGAACACAGACCCAGCAGCTAGGATGGCCAGCATGGTTTCTGATAATCTGTCTGACAGGCAATAAGTTCAGCAGGCAATCTGGTCCTCGAGATCCGTCGCTCTTTGCCCCCTCTGAAAAACACAAATATGCCATACAGTAAATAAATAATGCACATCAACCTCTCCAGAGCCAACTCGCATGTGTTTGTCTATTTAGCTTCCCTTTGTAGGATAATCAACAATAAATACTATTGAAGTCTAACATATGTGGCTTGATAGTTTTGGCATGTGTGGAGTAATGAAGACATGGTGAGAGATGGGGAAATCAATTCCCAAAGTATTAATACCACCCGTGCTACACAGGACCTAAACGCACTAAATGTGCTGAAGCTAAGAGGCAAACTGAAAACAGAGCAGAATTTACATTTGTTAAATTAGTTAGAATTAGTAACATGCCATTTAAATAGAAGTAAGTAGTTACTTAAGCAGTTCTAAAGTTATTTTTAACCTTTATACTTGGCAGTTTTGTTGTGGCTTTATAGTTAAAGAGTAACATTCCCTCCACAACTCATAGCTTACAGACTCACCACATGATTACAGAACTGCTGTAGTTAATCATATGCAACTTGTGTCAAAGAGGGGAAAACTGAGCTTTAGATTCTCAAAGTGAAATAAGGCATGAGAGATGGAAGGATGAGAAAGTATGTTGGAGAAAATCTGAGGCAGTTAAGAAGGTGAATCGGGATTTAAAGAAAAAGATGCAGGCTGAGAAGAGACATGAACTGGTTTAGAACTAGCTCCACAGTCAGCTGATAGAAGCAGGAAACTCAGAGGGCAACAAATGTTCAACTTAGCTTTTTGTAAAAATGTTAATTAAATCCAATCAAATTATAAATGCAACACTGGATACAACACCTGCTTAAATTAACATACAGTAACACTGTATAACAGTCAAATATGGTTATGCTTCCTAGGCAAGGTTTGCAGTCAAACCGTCACGTTCGTTATAATTTTGTTTATCATTTGTATGGTATCACTTGTACTACTTGGTATCACACAGAAGCCCATATTAATGCGATCCCCCAGCCCTGGGACAGCGCATAACAGACAGAAAGCAGGGACATTGTACTGTTGCACAGTGCCGGGAGCAGAATATCAGAGGGCTCCTGTGCGGCAAGCTGTCCTGTCCATCTAACGACACTAGACTGCGTTATTCGCATCCCCTTTTATCCTGGGGCGACCATGTGGTGGCTCCTACGGTTTTGCAGTTTGCCTACACTAGACTAGCTGACTCATTAAAAAGTTGAAGTCCATTAGCAAAATACGCATTGCGCTTTTTAAAAATACTGTCGAAAATATCGACATAATGCTCACAGCTCCGGGAAGTGTTAGTGTTACCTGTTTAGAAAATATTATTGGCCAAGCCTTGGCAGGTAGCTAGCTTGCAGGCTGACACTACTACTTCATTAACTACAATTTCCACCGATTTGCAAAACTCTTGACGTTAACAGTAGCTAAACACACATCAAAATGTGCAATGTCCAACAGCAACCAAACTGTCACATTTACTTGGCATTGAATGTATGGCAACCTAACTCTATCGTACATTTTCCATAAAATACACAGTTATGCTAACAGTAACGCCAAATAGCTACAGGTAAGTTAGCAGAAATTAACGACTGTTATATCAAGCTGACAATCAGATATTAAAAAAACATTATATTAACAAGCATAGAATTATGTGGGTCTAATAAACAGAGACAGAGAGATATTGCTAATATTAGCTAAAAAACATCCCTCGACGTGGTAGGCATGACTGTCTGCACTGCTGAATCGCCTGTTAACAATGACGCTAGAACCGCTAGCCAACGTTAGCATGCCATGGAAATCTAGCTTTGGCTTAACGTTAGTTAGCACCCATATCGTATTGACCAAATTCAAATAACGATAGGCATACATAGTTTGACACACACAAGCGGCACCAAATAGCTGAGTGTGCAATTACAGGTGTTTTATCACACATTCGTGAAAATATAACGTAGATGTTGAACTGTTCTGCTGGTTGTTATTTGTTTGTAGCAGTAGCAACTAAGCTAACCGATCCCCATGAACAACAGCTAACGGGCTAGCAGACTGGAGTTAATACAGGTTTAAAATACATACAAAAATCTTAAGCAATATTTACACAGAGACTCTGGAGAGTCCAGTCAGCGGCCAGTCGAAACTCGTGCCCTGCAGAAAGCGTTTAACGTTAGAGGTGTCCCAGGGGTCTCCGCCTCGATGATCCGCATGTTTATGTGGCCACTTCAGTGTGTGCAGGGCAGCGGCAGCGAGCTAACGCTAGCTTGCAGCAACTTAGATCGAAATCAGTGCGAGAGGAGCTCACTGGGAGCATTGGCGACTACCTGGAGATCTAGCCACCTTAAGCAACCGGATAATTACAATACGGCAACACGACGAAAGGGTAAAGTTAGGTGATCGCTATGTCATCTAATTTGTCTCGCAACAGCAGAGCAGAGATGCCGCTGCCTAGCAGATACAACATTGACTCAACACTGGGACTGCTGCGCCAGCTAGTTCCTATAGGTCTAGGCAGCAGCTCGTGTCATGACGAGAAATTTGCACGTCACCGCACTGCATTTTGTAAATTGGGTTTTGTTGTTGTCAATGCAGGGGAACGTTGAATGGATTCCCCATAAGGAAAGCACGCATTACATCTGCACTTGTGTTAACAGAGCAGTGACGTTCATGCGGACAAAAGGACTAAATAAATGTGTCTATTGTATTTTTGGAAAATACCGTCCGTATGTAAGACCTACAGAAGTTGACCTTTCACAGGTTAGTTATTTCATCTGTAGTGAAGAACTGTCTCTATATGCACATTTGCAGAGATACGCCTGGTATTTTGCAGCTATGCAACCTTGGCATAGTTGAACGTTTTTAGTTTCATACTAATTAATGCAAGTTTGTTTTTACAGTCAATAGATCATGGTAAAATGTGACTTAACATTAGTTTGCATAGTTTCCTTAGCTTGAAAATTTGTACATTGTGCATCACATTTGATCAATTATAAGGTAAAACGTAACAAGTTAGATTAAGAATATCTTTTGGTTAGTTTTATTGCATCATTATACTAATTATATATATATATATACTTACATTTCTGATGTTAACATGAACTTCTTTAAAGTGCTTTAGACAGAAGTAACAAGACTGTGAACAGTAAACTGTTCAACCTGCATAAATGTAGTGCTTGATTTACTGTCCAACAACTGTTCTTGAGTGCTACTGAATGAGTGATTTGTTAATTCTGCCTTACGTAAGCATGCGTTTTTGTAACTTTATTATGTGTATGTATGTATATATATAAATAATCACTGCAGTCATGGATGTGGTAATAGTAAAACTGTGGTGTACAAGTGATGAGAGTGAACAGATTAGCACACAAAACAGTTCCCATTTACTCCTTTTACTTTAAATTTTCCAAATTACAAAATAATAACATGATTTCTACTTCATCTACAAAATAACATAATATTTATGACCGTAGTAAGTGTCATTGATTTTTTTTGCTCTAACAACTTTTTAGACATGCATACTGTTGAGAAATATAAAAATATAAATATAAATACATCCCATTAATATTCTTAATGAATCGATGACTAAGATTTGAAATATTTCATCATAAAAGAATTAAAATGCAGTTGAGTACGATAAGGCATTAAGATGTATCACAAGAGCTGTACAGAATTCTAGAGTAGAGGTATTATTTTTTCTTAGTGTTATGGAGAAAACCTAAAATTAACTTTTTAATAAATCACTACTTTTCTCAACAGGAAGAACATGTTTCAAAGAAGAGGAAGAAAAAAACAACTACAGATTTCAAGGTAACATATTGAAACAAAAATAATAAAAAAAAAGCACTCCAGTACAAAACCAGGATTTGTTTACAACCAAGTGGTGTTGTCAAACTCCCATTGTACTTTTGACTGACTTACGACTTTAGAAGCCCTTTCTTGATGCCACACTTTGCTCAATAGAACTCAAAGCAACCAAAGATATCCAACAGACAAAAGACCATTCTTCACATGATTCATGTAGAACGATAATGACTTGCTTTCAGAACAGTATGTGCTATACAGACAGTTAAATTACTAAACCTAATGCATAAGTGTCACTCATTGGACTGATACATAGAGAAAACATATGACTATGGCAATGACAGTTACAATCGAAAGAATGGCCGACAATGTTAAAATCTTCTGATTAAATCAACACTTTTATAAATATTATTGTTTACAGCCAACTAACTTAGTAGAACTGCTAGAAGTTTATTTTGCTATGACAGCTCCCTAATAATAAGCATGACTGAGCTAGCTTTTTTTTCATGCAAAAGGTAGATCTCAGGTGCAAGAGTTGCCATGTCAGAAGCTGAAGTGTTGATTAGCATTTTTTTTAATGGCCAGACCCAGAGAGGAAGACTCAGAGCAAGAAAATCCAAGAAATCTCAAACCCATTTTGATCCTTGCTGAATCAAACAATAACTATTTAAGGTGCTTGATACTCCTGAACATGAAACTCTATTCTTTTCTCTGTACCTTTACAAACAAATGAACAAGTACATCCCACAATTACACACTGACCACCACGTGTGTGGTCTTCTGGCCTGATCTATAAACAACCCCTCTAGAGACTTAATAAACTAGCAATACAGCTTTAAATCAAATGTTGATTTCACTGTTGTGAATGAACAAGCTAACATGCTAGAGGAGCCCTGACTTACACACACACTCAAACTTCCCTTCTAATGTTTTTCGTTGTTAGATAATTTTGAGAACTATTCTCACCCTACTACTTGTTTTTAACACAAGCCATTTGGATACTTAGTAAGTGAGCTGCAAAATGGAGGTAAGATCAGAGCTGGTGTGAGATATACAGTACTTGGTGCACTTGCAGAGAGCAGCCAATGCCAAGGTTGGAGGGAGGGAGACAGACAGGGAGACAGAGAGAGAGAGAGAGAGAGAGAGAGAGAGGGGGGAGAGTAATACAGTAGATGCCCACAATACCACAATTTCATTAGAGTCTTGCACAAGAGTATTCAGGGATATTTGGACAACACATCCATGTTTGTCATTAGTGTCAATGAACCTGCTGCAGCCACAAACGTTCATCTTTATTAATATAGCTCTTGCTTTTTCTCTGACTGATGTTTCTTTCCACCACCCTTAATCATATCCTCACCTATAAACGGAGACATGACAAAACTGAAACTGGATCAGCATCTACAAGTACCTTCGACCTTCTCTAACCTTGCCCTCTGCTAGGGGACTGAGGTTGCTATTGCCCTGCTCTCTGCTGCTAACTGTGGGTCTGTGGTGCTGCAATGCTAGAGCAGTCTGTTACTAGCAGGTCTACCACTGTGTTACCAGTGACATACACTGTAGGTGCTGTCACCATGTTGCTAAGGGAGACAGAGCTGCTGGCAGCCACATTAGAGGTGATGGGGCTCGGGGCACCTTGGCTGTTGGTGTGGGTGCCCATGTGTCCCTGGAGCTGGGTGGGCGTTTTGCAGTGGACACCGCACAAGTGACAGACGAGTACGCCACCAGAAGCTGTGCCACCGAAGCCCCCTGGACTGTCCTTCCACTCCTGGCCATGGTGCTTCTGGGCATGAACACGTAGGTATGTCAGTGTGGTGAAGCCTGATGGAGAACAGGAGAGCAGAGAGTTATTTCAGCAAGAGATTTACAGTGGTGTAAAAAAGCGTTAGAAGGTAAAAAAGGTTCAGATCATCAAACAAATTTGAATATTAAATATTTATTAAGGAAAATAAGTATCCAAGCCTACATTAGCCCCGTGTGACAAAGTAATTGCTCCCCTATTTGAAGCATGAAGTGACTGCAGATAATCACATTTTTCAGAAATGATTTGAAATTTAATTACCCACACCCAGGTCTGTTTACTGCCAGAGCTCTTAAGAGCCATTATCCACAAATGGAGAAAACTTCAAACAGTGGTGAATCTTCCCAGTGTACCTCAACAACTCAGGCCTCACCTGCCTCAGCTGAGGTCAGTGTTTGTGACTCGACTATGAGATAGTGATGGGACAAAGAGAGTTCTTTGGGCTGACTGAACTTTTTGAAAGCTGTGTATCGTTGCATTTTGCATAAAACTACCACCAGCATTTCATAAAAAAAGCCTCATACCAACAGGTAAACATGGTGGAACAGCAGGACATGATCTAAAACAGCAAGTCCACCTATGAATATCTTTAAAATACAAAATGAAGGTTTTGGAGAGGTTTAGTCAAAATCCAGACTTAAAACCAATGTGATGCTTAAAAAGGTGGTCCCTGTACAAAAACCCTCTAATGTGCCGGAATCGAAACAATCCTTCAAAGAAGAGTGGACCGAACCATCTCCACAGTGATTCCTTGCCAGTCACTTGACTGCAGTTGTTCTGATTGGCCCAAACAGTTATTAGGTTTAAGGGCAATTACTTTTTCACCCAGGAACTTCTAGGTTTGAATAGTTTTTTTCACTTGATAAATACATTTTGGGTGTGACATATATGCAAAATCTGAATTTTTCACACCACTTACGTGTCAATTCAATTGTATGTACTTATACCTGAAATGACTGAAAGCTAGTACTTACTGCGGTTGCAGAGATGGCAGGCATGGTGCTGTGACTGGTTGTGCACCCTCATATGATCTGTAATATAAGCAGCAGAGAGAAGCTTTCCACAGATATGGCAGGGGACCTTCTCCTCGTGGCGAATCATATGTGCACGCAAACGATCCTTCGTGGCAAAGCTGGACTCACAGGTCTGAAAAAATATGTATATGTATCAGTAATAAAATCTTAATCTATTAAGCAATTCAGAAAGATGTGTATTTCATCCAGGTCAGTTTCCATGGTAATGTTCTCAGTGCTCATTTTTCAATTCGGTATGAGGCAGCTGAAGATACTAATAAAAGTGCAAACATGTATAAGCCTGAGTCACCATGCTCACTGGTAACATATATGGCCTAAAAAGTACTGTGTACAGTGGGTAGGCGAGAATTTAACAGGGCAAACACAACGTACGGGGCATTTGAAGGGTCTCTCCGAGGAGTGCACCTGTCTGACGTGGCTGTTGAGATGGTCAGGCCTTAGGAAAGAAGCAGAGGGAACATATAAGAACAGCTTCACAAGCTGAATCCTTGAAAGTGTTGAAACAACAATTTACCAATTAGGTAGGTGAATCTTGTTACTGTTGGACACTAGCTATTTCTTTATGTTTTAGTTTGTTTGGCTAGGTTAAACTAGCCACCTGCTAGTTGTGGATTCATATTTAATATAGAGATACAGTATGAATGGTATCTACATATTTTCTTGAATCACCTGGAGAAGGCTTTGCCACAGTGGGGGCAGACGTAGGGCTTTTCCACACCGCCCTGATGGGAACGCACATGGTGGCTCATGCGGTCCTTCCTCTTGAAGCGCTGCTGGCAGATGGGACAGGAGAACGGCTTCTCATCCGAGTGGGACAGGCGGTGGCGGTTGAGATGGTAAACATCGCGGAAAGCCTTCCCGCACGTCTCACAGGCGTGGTTCTTTCTTACCGGATTTGGGTTGGGATTTGCGGGGCGCTGAGGCAAAACAGACAAGCAGATAAACATACTACAGAGTTTACATTGGAAGTGTTTTCAGCACAGAATTACTGCTCCAAACACCAAAAGGAATGTATTGTGTCAACCTTTTACCATATTCTTTTGTTAAAACCATGCAAAGGCACGCAGTTTGCACCACATATGCAGGTCGTCACTTGTGTAAAACACAAACGACAGTTTTCAATGTTAGATTAATTACTTCCTACTGAACCTTGTGTTACAGAGAACATGCAGGGGAGCGTTGGGGGGCTTCTAGCACGTGTTTCACAAACTGGTGACCAGTGCCAAACACTAGGGTGGAATTTTGGTTCCTGAATCAATTACTATACGTTGGTGTTTTCGTAAAAAAAACTGCATTCAGGAAAACTAATATAAGATGGCTCAATTATCCCTGTGACCAGGCAGCTTAAGAAACAACATGCTTGAAGGTTTAGGGTTGATGACAGCCATCTCCACAAGGCCCTGACCCACCTGTACTGTCGCCCCTGTTGTCATGACGACAGCAGCAGGAGGCGGAGCATGGGGGTTAACACTAGCCATTACGTTTGGCATAGGAACCCCTTCACCATCCTGACTACCCAGGAGAGGCTGCTGGGCCCCCGGCAGCACGCCGGGAGGGGCGAGAGGGGATGGCATGGAGAGGTGTAGCAGGGAGAGGGGAACAGTTGTCCTCTCCGCCCTCCCTCCAGCCCCCACCGTCAACACCGACGGGGCCACCACTGCCACCTGGCTAGCTGCTCCCTCCTTTGCCCCCTCCGCCTGCTCTCTGGCCCTGTCCTTCATGCGTACCCCAGTGTGGACCGACTGGTGCCGACGTAGGTTGTAGTTGTTCTTGAACTGCTTGTTGCAGATGGCACAGATGTGGGGCACGCGGGTCGGCCGAGAGACTTGCTTCACTGGACCGGGGGGAGGCAGGGGAAAAGATGAAAACAAGAAATCTGTTCATTTTCAAATAGGTGAATTGGTAATAATATAACAACCTGAAAGACAAAGTAGGGAAATAGAAAAGATCAAGTGTGTCAATACATTAGTCAAATATCTTTTACAGAGCTTTTCAGTTTCAAGTTGACTTCAAAACTAATATCATTTTCATCATTACTTGATCTCTCAGCTTCTCAGTAAATAATCTGGGACATAAAATGTCCAAACACATTTCCAAGAACAAATTACTTGTTCTGTTCCAACAGCAGTTACATTTACGTGGTTTCATTTGAGGCAAGGCAAAGAAAACTACATTTAAAAGGATAAAAGCAGAGAAAAGGCACTTTGATAATAGTCTGTTGATTAGCTAATCTGCTAATTGAAGAATCTGTCTCAGGTCTGATTATTTGTTGTTGGCCAACTAAACATCAGTTTTTAGTTAAAATTTCATAAAAAGCTATATTAAGTATTTTATACATACAAAGATATTTATCTATAATTTTATCACTGACTTTACTACATGCACAGAAATATCTGAATTGGGTTTAACTTATATCTCTACCCTCCACAGTGTAGTGTCCCTCACCAGGCAGGGGTTCCTCATTGAGAGCAGCAGTGTCCACAGTAGAGGGAGGCTGTACTATGTGCTCTGTGGGTGGGGTTTGGGGAGAACTCGTATTCACTGGCATGAGCTCTGATTGGAGGCTCCCCTCCACTTGGTTTTGGGTGGGAGTATTCTGGAGAAGCAAGTAGAAGGCCATCACCAAATGTAAACACAAGTCACAGCATTATCTTGAGGTGCTACATGAAGTCATGCGAGATGTGAGGGCTGCGGGACACGCACTGAGCGGCCTGCATGAGAAAAATGACAGAATGAGAGAAAGGGAGGCAGCGCTGCCTGCTCAGGGAGCCTACCTGGAAGAGAAAATTGCTCCAAGCAGCATCCATTTTGCACCGCAGCGATGGAGATAATAAAGTCAGCTCCTGATTGCAATCGGAGAGAGCAGCCTTGGCATGGTTTTGCTCGGCCCACCCGATGACTGAGGCGCCGACGGTCGCCTGTGCTGCAGCAGAAACGACGGGCTTCTGGAGTCTCGTGAAAAACGCGAATAAAGTCGATTGCAAAAATATGTTTCTCTCATTGAGGTAGCCTAATGCTGGAAATTAAAATGCACGCAGCTGTTAACGCGACCGCACGCGCGCAGGCTGGAGTGGAGCAGGCCGGGACCGAATAATGGCCCGATTCTCTTTCACTTTGGTTTCTAACTTTAATTCACTGGACACTCATCTTACTAAAACGCAACAGCAAACAACAAAACTACTTTCAAAAACCAAAAAAACCCCCCCGCATACTACAGCATTAGAGTTTAGCAATAAACATAAAACACTATACGGGAAATAAATGCATTTTTACGCAAGATAAAGAATATGGGTTGTAACACGCGTATCTGGTAGCACAGCAGGTCATGCTTTGTTTTTAATTTGTGAATCTATTTTTCCGATTTCCCCCAATAGGCCAACCGGGTGTTTGTCGAAGCCTCGTTGTTGGATTCAAGCCCTGACCCCGGCGAGCGGCGCTCTCGACGGGCCGCAGCCTATCGCTCCACCTCGGCCGTTCAGCTGCGAGGATGTCATCTTTCTTTTTTTATCGCCCGCTCTCCCTCCTCCCTCCCTGTCTCTTTCTTCCTTTTCTTTTTTAATTCCTCTTTCTTCTCCCCCTCCTCTCCTTTTCTCGCACCGCTATGTCCCACTTGCTCTTAAAGGGCTAGGCTTTCCTCTTTGGACACCCCCCTCTCATTTCCGTCTCCCTCGGCGGAGTCTGTCCTCTCCCCTTCCTTCCTGGGACTTTCGGCCGACACAAAATGCACTACAGCGTGTGTTGTTGTTCTTCCTGAGGCCAGCTGGAACGGATCTCACGCACCGCAGGAAACAGCCAGAACCACTTTCCATTAACGGAGCGCGGACAGACGCATCTTAAAGGGCGGTGCGCAGAGATCCTCCCAGTCGGCCTGTGGTGATGTCAGAGTCACATATAGTACACAGGGCGAATAGCTGCTCAGGAGACAAACAATAGATGAGGACGATTATCTGCAAAAAAACATCCATATATATATATATATATATATATATATATATATATATAAATAAAAGAGATATATATTTATTACTTAGTGAAACTATATTATTAATAATAGAGCATAAAAGGCAAATTCTTTGGAGACTAGTTTGAAAACTTATCTGTTGTTGGAATATTTATGTTATCTAAATCCATATAAATCAATTTCCTTTTTAGATTTCTTCGCTAAGGAGGGAACCTGAAAATATTTAGCAACAATCACTTTTAAGGCTTTAGACTTTGCGATGTGTAGATGTAATGATAAAAATATTTTATAATGTTTAGCATTAAATGCTAAAGTATCTTCATTGATAATCAAAACTGTTAATCTTTCTGTCAACTGAACGATAACATTATTACACAACTTGTGTCAGAAATAATGTTTAGATATGTTTCCAGCTGCAAATGCTCATTTACGCAGAAACTATTTATCTACTATGTCTTATTACTAATAGAATAACAGGCAGGTTGATCACTAATTCAAACCATTTAGGGCTGCAACTAATGACACATGGTTTCATCCGATTGTTTTCTCACTTAATCTGATGCAAATTTAACGTTAAGACAATAGAAAAAAAATCAAGACATGTTAATGTGTTAATATCAATTTATTATCTTTTTAAAATTACTTTTTAAAGCACCCCATTTCTTTTCCAATACTTGTGTTAAGACCCTTCTTCCTTCTCCTCCTCAAGCTTGGATTTGCTTGATTTTAATATGAAATGAGAATTTCAACCCCCCAAAAAATCTCTGTAAAACACAGATGAGCTTGTGTTGCTTCATCTTCAGCCTTTATGCGGGCATGACGTAGGAACTGAGACTCCCTGCCCTCGCCACAGCTTCTCACACTGACAGTAACTCATCTACTAACACTACCACACTGATTTGCCCAACGAAAAAAGTTGTTCCGAACCCACCAGTCTAAGTTTATATAAGGAGTTTATGCATGCACTGAGATTCCAACCAAGCATAAAGTAATAGGTTATACAGGATATTGTCTTGAGCTGGTGTTTCTGGGTCATACAAACAGCAGGGTGGTTTTCTTTTTTTTCAATTTAAACAATAAATAAAAACAAAGCAAAACAGAAAAGTCTAGTTAATAGTGACTTATTTCAAGTAGGTGATGGCCCACAGAAGTGAGAGCGATTCTTCGGGGCTCAGAAGCATCGTGTGCGCGATGCTCAGGAAACACTGATTGGTGTCTGTGAGGACGAGCTGCTCCAGTCACTGCTGCTGTGCCGTTCACAGCAGCTCAGTCAACATCCGTCCTCCCACCTTTTCTTCTCCTTCTTCCTGACACACGCGTTCCTCCACGTCAGCAGTCTTTTCTTTTTTTTCCTGCTTCCTTTATGAGATTCTGTGTGGAAATTTAATCCTGAATTGAAAACGTGTAAATAAAAAAGAAAACCAGCGTTTACATTCCAGTGGCCAACTGTGAAATATTTTTTTTGATCTTTTTCTTTTTTATGAGTCCAGGAGGAGGAGGTCAGAGTTCATGTGAGTAGTGGGGTGTTGCTGTTGATGGAGTGTCTTTTCAATTTGTTTTGTTGTCTAAAAAAGTGGCGATAAAACTACACTTTACCACTCAACACACATACATAAATCATTAACAATTATTAATAATACCTTATTAATAATCATTAATACCTTGAACATACACCATACCTGACAATGCAACATCATATTTTATAATCTATTTTGTACAGTCAAAAGTGGGCCCTTTGCTTCTAGCAAGAAAAATGTGAACATGATTACACCAACAATTACATCAGGATTAGTTATGGTAATATCGACACCTATAGAAAATGCAATCGGAGTTGTCGTTCTAAATCTTGGATTCAATACTCATTTGAATATATCAAAATTACTATTATTATCTTTACTCTATAAAACCAAATGACTTATGTTTTTTTTCCATATTCCCATAAATATGTACAGTCAAGATCAAAAATGTAGGACAAGTGGTTTTAAATGCCAGTGAAACTTGGACAGGTACGTTACATTTCAAATGTGTTTGGTCATGTTTACGAGTGTTTTTTTGTTTTGTTTTTTGTACATCTATCTCATGCATTAGAGTGACTCCCATAGACACCTACTGTATGTTGCTTAGATATTCAATATATCATGAATGTCAGAAAGATTTTATTTTTTGTAATTGTACACGTCCACACTAATTTGTCCTGGTTCCAGCTGCGTTTTTAGAGCAGAGTCTCTTGCCTTTACATTCTGCATATTTGCTTTGAAATCATCTTGCAGTCATCAAACAAAAATCTTGATGACATGACATCCCTTTAGGAACCCCTTAAAGGCAATGGTGATGTTCCAAGCAACTTGTTTGTGTGTGTTTTTATACACTTGATACAAAAGAAAATCAACAAAATGTCAGCAGGTGTAAATCAATAAAAAGTCTGCTCCAACCTCCAGCAGGCCAGAGACTAAAGTAACATCTTTCGTGATGCTCCCCCTTTTTCCTTTCTGGAGCCTAAGTTACGAGTGCTTGCAAGATAATATCTGGACGATACAGACTACATACGATTACGTACACAATGCAAAAAAACCATCGTTTTCCTTTTTGCTCTCTCCCTGCTCTTTCTCATTCTCCATTCCGGCATAGAACATCATAGAAGAAGACGTGGCTGCCGTCCCGTCTTTCTGCAGCTCTGGGAGAAGAAAAAGGCTAAATGTCTCTTTCAGATGTCTTTCACACACCCTAACTCACTAATATACAGGTGGTAACAAAGATAAAAACACAAACCTCTTTTTTTCTACTATCACCTGGTGGTGTTACAGGTGGTTACATGCCTCCCCCTTTTTATTATATACCTGTGAGAACCCACCCTGAGTCTAAAGGAGCAGGGTGCAGCTCAGTAATGTCAGTCTGCCATCTCTCTGCCTCTGATGGTGACTGAGCTCTTTGCTATTGTGTGCGTTAGGAGGTAAGGGTGATGTCCCTGAATCCTCTGTATTCCAGCTATTCTGAGATTTGAGATCAGCCCAAGAAAGGACACAAGGCAAGATGGCAAGCTGAGAGAACTGAGATGCAACCTGTGATAGCTACCTTCCTAAATCACTCCCGCCCTCGTTGCTTTCGCTCTCTTCATCCAACTGTCTAAGAGTAGGAGAGGTGAGAGCCGTTAGAGATATGTGAAGTGACTGAGGTGCTTCGGCTCAGGACCCCGTCACTGCCCCCAGCGCCGCCGGGTCCTCCTCCAGATGCCGTCCTCCTAAGAGGCTGGGGGCTGTGCTTAAGGGCCATCAGGCTGGGGGCTCCACGCACACCTAGCCCGCCACCACTGTATATCCCACCCTGGGACGAGGAGGAAGAAGAGGAGGAGGAGGACGGTCCAGAAATGGTTGGAGGCGCAGGTGGTGGGGGTGGCAGCATGGCTAGAGACTGAGAGGAGGAACGCGAGGGCAGGTGATGGGAGAAGGGCAGGGGGTGTGGGTGGGCCAGGTCTCCGCCGGAGCCTCGCACCCCGGCCCACTCCCGCTCCCTCTCCTTCTCCCGCTCCCTATCTCGATCCCGCTCCCGCTCGCGGTACAGCTGCGGCGTGCTCTGGTGGTGATAGTGCTGGGGCAGGTGGTGGCGCTGGTGGTGTGAGGAAGACGAGGAGGAGGATGAGGAGGACGAAGCGGAGGAGCGGGATGAGTGGTGCATCTCCCTCCCGTCCCGCCCTAAGCCCTGGGCCATCCCCATGCCATGGGAAGAAGAGGAGGACTCACTTCTACGGTCTCCTGCTCCACTGCCACTAGCGATTCCGCTGCTGCTGCTGCTGTTGTGACTGCGGCGGGAATGCTGCTGCGGGGGCGCATTCTGCAGGTGCATGCCATGGCTCCAGTGGCTGGCAGAGCGGGAGCCGGAGGGCGGGGCGTTGACGTAACCCTGCTTGGGATAGGCCTCACTGGGGATGCCCGTCAGTGCCAAGTTGCTAAAGCCCAGACGCAAACTTTCTGAGTCAAAGGCCTCGATCTCACTGGCCTGACGCTCCAGGAGGGTGCGGATACGCTCAGAGCGCTCGTTTTGCAAGGAGAGCATCTCCTCCTCAATCTAGAAGAAGAATACACATGAAATGAGAAGAAGATAAAAGTCACACCAACATTCTCCAAACGCAACATCGAAAGTTCACCAACTTAACACAAGGTCAATACATTGTTTAAGGATTATAGGTGAAATAATTATTCAAAACTAATGAGTAGTCACAGGTGTAATAAGTACACAGAATCAATGCTCAATGAAAAGGTACCGTTTAAATGTTCCACTCAGGAGCAGTACAACCTTTAAATATTACTCTAAGTGCTACTAAGAAGACTGTATGAATTGATTGGAGAATTCTACACTAAAGTCTGGTTTCTAATTGACAAATTATCAAAGGTAAAAATTCTGCCTAAAATGTTTGTTGCCTACAGACTGTAGAACATAAACAGCAGTCGGTAAGTTAAGTTAAGTATAAATGTAGTGGAGTAAAAGTTTATTGTTTTTCTCTAAATTTGTAGTGGAGACATAGTAACATGGAAATACTACAGAGAAGTACGTCTGATCTGTACTTGAGGAAATGAGTTACTTGCCACTGCTGCCAGTAATAATGGATTTGTTTTTATCAGGCTCAGAAATGAACCTCTAATCTCAACTTTTAGGATAAGGCAGAAAGGTTAGCTTCACGCTGACAGCAGTGCACATGCTACTTTACTTTGAAAATGAATAATATGCACCATTATTAATTCATTAATTAATTTCTGAAATCTTACTCTACATTTTTAGGATGTTTAATTTATTAGACTCTAACCCTCTGCTCCAACAGGGCGCGGCGGATGGACACCCTCTGCTCCAGGTCCTTGACCTCCCTCTCGTGCTGTGTGTCGGTGTGGATCTTGATCTTGCTCTGGTAGGCATTAAGCAGCTCCAGCTCCTGCTGCAGCTGCATCCGTAGCACCTTGTACTCTGCTTCTTGGGTCTCATCCAGTCGCAGCTACGATGCAGAAAGAAAGGAGCGAATGTGATGAAATAAAAACTGATTTGGCGTAGTTGTATGGGGACAAAGTTTCGCTTTTGTGTTGGAAAGGGCAGAAGTGGAAAAGTAAGATATAGAAAAAGGAGAGGGAGATGCACAAGAGAGCAGAGGAGAGGATTAGGAGTAAGAGCTGCAGATTATTTTCTCTGTGTAACTCATGTTAATGATCAGTCTGTGCCTGCAGAAACTATTTTTGAATTATTTAACAGAAGCCAGTGCAACACAAATGTGACAAATACGCAAACAAATCATATATTTCAATTTCAGGCTTCAGTGCATCATCAAACTATGATCCAGATGTTATTTCAAAGTGTTGCTACAAAAAAATTACAAAAACGTTATTGGAATAAATCACTATAACATTACAAAATGTTGCATAAGAGTTGAACTATTTTGACATGTGAATGCGACGCCTGTCTTAAAGCCTGGTTCCAGGAAATAGATTATTTTTTAAGACATTTCTCATTTAAAATGTTTGTTTTTTCCTGACCTCAGAGCAGAGTTTAATCAGTGTGTAGGGAACCACACACACAGCCTTTAAACACAGCAGGAGTAGATACGCAGACAAACAAGGGCAGCAGGGATTTGGCTTATTGGGCTTACATGGCACGCTGCCGTGTGAGGTAATTAAAGTAGCACAGGGGATTATGTCATTCAAAAGGAATGAGACATTTTGTTACACACTAGTCTTCCTGCTAAATTACATTTGTTTAGGTTTGGGATGTGTGTGAAGAAGCCAGTTAAGGATTGAGTAATAATTACTGGCGTGAACAGGTGGTAAACCTCATATCTCAGTATACAAAAAGCAGGATACCTAATTGTAAGTTGAATGCAATGTAAAGTATATGAATGACTATATTGTATCAGAAATGACTAATTACAATCAGTAATCTTTTAAAGATAAACTAGTCTTATATACAGCTGGATATTAGTGTCAACATGTCTCTTTCTAAGCTGTCACCACTGCTTTTCTTGAGGCAGACTACATAACGATTAGTAATTCTCTCACAAATTCCATGAAAAGCTTGTTTTGAAACAGGAATTTCACTGAACTGTATAATTGCTGGGATGTGGGATGGTATACATAAACATTGTGCGTTAAGGTGGAGACTGACACTGGGGGACCAGGAGGAGGCCGGTTGGCAGGCACACAGGCAGGGGATCAGGCGGGCAGGCAGGACAGCCCCAGGCCAGGCACAGCAGTGGTGGTGGTGTGGTGCGAGTGTGAAGTGAACGACGTCTCCTTGCCTTACTCACAGCCTGTGTGGACAGCATATCATTGATGGAGTGGTCATACTGCTCGGCCAGGATGGCCAGCTTACGAGTCTGCTCATCCTTCAGCCGCTTCAGCACGGCCTTGTGGTCGGACTTAGGCGTGTTCTCCAGCAGGTGGTTGCGCAGGGCCTTGTACTGGCGGGTTTGGATCTTGCAGGTGTCCTGGAACTGACGCTTAATCTGAAGCTCTTTGGACTGAAGAAGAAGAAAGAAGAGAGATGGAAGCAGCTCAAGCGCTACAATACATTTTAAAATGGACATGTTGAAAAATTACACTTTGTCATTGTATAATTGTTTTAATATATTATGTGACAATTATGAGTCTTGTAATATTTAATTATAAAATTCAATATATTGCATACATAATGTATGCTTTTTATAATTATTATAAAAAACACTAAGCTTTTTAGGCATGTGAGAACGAGAATGTCTTTTTAAAATCTTTGATTTTTACATCTGACTGTTTATCATATTTACAGTAATTTTCACTGTACCAGCAAACTTTTAGGGAGGGATATGTTGTGAGTGCAACACAAAAAATCACAATCACAATCTACAAAGTTGTTTTTTTAAAGCTGCAAATGTGTATTTGTACTATAACACAAAAATCAAGTCTCCATCAGTACTGTGTTATTACTGTGAATTTATGCATCAACAATGTTTTAAACTTGCAGCAGAAAGAGTGTAGCTCATAAACAGAGCGCATCACCTGTGTGACTGATGAATGTTATTTTTCTCCTCAGTGGTCTTTCTTGGTAGACAGGCATCTTATTTTGTTCCTTTTTAACCTTTGTTTGTGAGCCCTGTTACTTTCAAACTAAAGCTATTAACACTCCACACACAGACTCTCTGGGCCCATGTCCAATAGTCTTATTCTAATTAGGTAAGAACATATACTCGTAGTATAAAATGTGCCCGTGGTGAAACCTTAAAGCCTGGCGTAGTTCTCATGAACAAGGAGTGCAGGATGGGATTCACAGTTACAGTGAGATAACAGATAACTGCACTACACACACTGGCAATGGCAGATATGTCATTTCTCTCATTTAGTTTACCATCGAAATAATTCTGAAGCTGTATTGTGAAAAGAATTTTTTTACATTATTTAACCTAATCTTGGGATTATTTTTCTAATATTAATTTCAAATTTTAATCCCTCAAGTGCTTTAATGAGGTTAACAATGCATTCATTTTGGTTAATTTTAGACAAAGGAAAGGGCACAGGGATAAAGTGATGATACAGCAGGAAACATAATGAGCAAAATGAAAAGAGACCTTTTAATATAATAAATCAGTGAAGAATTAAAAAATGAAGAATGGAATGAAGAATGGAAAAGTAAATCATAAAAACAAGACAATGATTTTAACACAAAAGAAATTTATTTTTTGAGAAACAAAAAAACTGGATGTATGACAAAATATTTTTCTATGCTTGTGAGCACACAGCCTTACAGTATGCCAACACTCAGGCAGCTAAGATAGGAATAATAGGACAAAATGGCTGCCCAAACAATGCAGTACTGTGCTTATAAATACTGCATAAATTAAATATAAAAACAAACTCAAGGTGATAAAACTCTGTGGACACAATCACTCACATGGCGGCACAACAAACATGTAAACATACAGTACACAGAGGAACAGGAAATAACACAAATGGCAAATAAGTTACATTCAAATAAAAACAATGTTTGTTACGTCTCTGTTAAAGCTTTTCAAATGCAGGTCACTTATAAAGACGTCCTACTTTTTTGTTCCCTCTGGGTCAAAAAACAGTTAGGATTTAGTTTTCCTACTCATCTAAATAGCTCAGGCGCCTTCCCTCCGTGCCTCACAGGGCACATTGTTCTCTTTAAGTGTTGCTCAACCAGACTTCCTGTGCCCGTAAGCAGACTTTAAAATATTTATATTAATTTCCATTCAATGTACACATCAGTGCATTTTGGTGTTAAGTCCACAAATTTGCAACAGCATTAGATAAAAATGGCACATTTCACTATCAACCTTTTTTTAAAGCTGAACCCAACAATAGCTGCTTTTAGGTGTTTTTGCCTTTAGGTCATTAAAACATTTTCTTAGACTGTTGGAAATGTTTTACAGGATTTTGACATTTCACAGACTAAACAAAACAACAACAAAAAAAAGATCAATATTGAAAATGTTCTTTTGTGAGTTGTGTATTTGGTATGATTTTGGAATCGTGTTTTGGGCAGTACAAAATAATTTAGGTTACTAATACTTGTTCTCATATTTCATAATCAGTAGTTTCATTAATCTTTGTACTTTTTTATGATTGTACATCTCAAATGTTTACATGAAGGCTTCACATAAATTAAGCTACATTGAAATATTAAATAGGTTTTATATATACTTTTACCACTCCAAAGTATATTTTGCATTTCCACTATTAATTTAGGATACGTCAGTACATAACATCTGTGCAAACAGTTTTCACTAGGCACTCAGATCCATGCAGATTTATGCGATTGTTTAGGGGAAAAGATCTGAAGGTTTACATGGTAAATCATATAAAAATTCTCTAAGTACAGTAATAGATTATTAATCTAAGACAAATCTATAATATATAATCTATCCAATTATACTATTTTCCACTTCTAAACATGAAATGTTTCTGCTCGGCTGTTTATTGCACTTTCACACTGACTGAAAGATAGTGTTTAGAGTGATGTTAGTGAAATCATTTAGTATGTTTAGCTTCACAGTATTCAGCTTTGGGGAGTGTAATTATAGCCATGAAGCTACGCAACACTGTAATATTTGTTCTAAGCACTGAGATAACAATGCACAAATGAGACCCTATGAAATAAGACCACTATAAAGAAAAATAAGAGATTGCACAAAAACGGTCTTAAAAATAACCATAAAATCATTTGTCTTACAAATTAAGAGCAAAACAATAACATAAAATAAAAAAACTGATAAACTTTTACAAAAAGCATGATAATAAAATGTTAAAACTTCATTGGCTGCATGTTTCCAGATCTCACTGACTCAGCAGTGTGGCCTGAGTGCACATATGTACGAATGTCTAAATGAGAGACTACAGCCAAATTCACTTTCAGCCACCGCACGAGTGTGCAGGGTAAAATTCGCCATCTTCAGTAAATGTGACTGACAACTAATCTGGAAACTGTGTGAAACAGACCCAAGTCAAAAAGATACACAACAACTTGTACTTGCTTATAGGCGCCACCGGCACACATTCCTCTTTGCTTCCATTGGTCACGCACTTATCGCCATGGCCGAATTTTACCCCTCACAAACCTTCCAGACGGAGTGCGCCTCAACCCACACTCCCACTTCACCTCCTCACGAAACATCCTCTCCCTCTCTTCCCTTTTCTGTCTCTCAGTCTCTCTCCTCCTCCTCTCCCTCTGTCTCCTCTCCCTCATCTCCCTGGGCAGCAGGCGGGGCAGCCTGCTGGGGGTCCTCTTCTTTATGAAACCCAGAGTTTGGAGTTTGACCAGGACACTGAGCGGGAGCTTTTTAAGGACCTGTCTGGCTAGTTTTAACACTACAGAGTTAGCTAGGTCTGCCAGCACCCCGAGGGGGCGTCTACTGAAACGCGTAACCCAGAGGAGGCTCTTGGCAAAGACAGAGGTGTTTCTGCAGCGAGCCTGATCGTGCAAAGGCAAGCTTGTTAGGGAGACTGGGATTTTAGACTGACGCACACCCCAATTGCGTCCAGCTTTGGGAAACATCTCATAGAGGTTACGCTCAGCTATACCTCCCAGGACTGACTGGCACATGGCAAACAGGGGTCGCGGGAGGCGGAAAAGAATGCGCATGCAGAGGCGGTTGACTTTGCGGGGTGCATGCTGCAAGAAGTCACGGGCCGGCCTGACAACGAGCACCACCACCAAATAGAGGGATAGGAAAAGGGAGGGGGAGCTCAGAAATGAGGCGGAAATTAAAATCATGGGGATGTAATAAATTCCCAAACTGAAGGAGAGCCCCAAACTGAAGAGGCCACTGGCCCAGAGGGTGAGTGACAGGTAGGTGGAAAAAGAGAGGGAGCAGCATGAGCGAAGAAAGAGGTATGAGAAAAAGAGCGCCAGGAAAGCAAGTTCAGCCGAGAGAAGCACCGAGGCCACTGAGGGCAAAGGAGATGAGCGACGCAAAGAGAGGAGGAAGATGGAGAGCAGAAGCAAAGTGAGATTGGAGGGCTGGGCAGCAGCAGAGAGAGAGAGGAGGAGGCAGATGGCGTGAGAGAAGAGCGAAGGTAGACGAGTCTGAGCTGGGGCAGGGGGGGGCGGGGAGGAGACGGGTGCAGGCTCCGGCCCCTCTGGGGCGTCAGAAAAGTAAAACTCAGACAGCTCATCAATCTCTCTGTCACGAAGTCGGCGCTTTTCTGGAGATGTGAACGAAATGAGCTCTGACGGACAACCGTCCGCCACGCCCCTGCTCTCCTCTTCCTCATCTGTGTCTGCATGTGCAATGTTACCGTGATCATCCTCCTGATCGTACTCCCACTGTACTCCTTCTACTTCCCTCACCTCCGTCTCCTCTTCGCTGATTTTCCCCAGCGTGTCACCCTCATTTCTCTTTGGTTTGTCATCGTCATCAACCTCATATTTCCATCCAGCCACAGCCACACTCACATCGTCCACCTCCTCCACTCCCGTAAAACCGTCTCTAAATTCTAACACTACTCCATCAACCTCATCCTCACCATACAAGTCCTTAGCTACCACCTCCATCTCTTTTTCCAACTCGCCACCCTTCTCGCCCTCCGCCTCTACCTTTACTACCCCTGGCTCGCTGTCCCAGGTGCTGTCCAGGCCCTCTGTTGCCTGGCTCTCTGCCTCCTCAGGAGATTCCTGACTCTGGGTACTCTCACTCACTTTGAGGCTCTTGGGCTGTTGGCGGACCTCCACGGCGTGTTTCTGACGTAGCTCCTGCTCACGCCTCTTGTTATACTCCATCTGGTTGGTGAGCTCAGTCTGGTGCTGTGTGCGGATCAGCTCGGCCCGGGTACGCTGCACCAAACTCAGCTGGCGGAACTCCAGCTCCTGGGTGGACTCGTGGTGACGTAGCAGCATAGCACAGTCCAAGTCCTTCAGAGTCTGCTTCTTGTTTAGGTCCTAGAAAAGAGAGGACGTTGAGAAGAGGCAGGATGGACACGGCGGTGTTGTAAGGAGAAGCTGACTGACTGTACATACCGATAATATTTCACACAATGGCAATCATAAGTGTTGATCACACATTTGTATAAGCGAGTTAAATTAAAGTATTGAAATCCTGTACAGTATATCACACTGTGAATGTGCCGACACCTTTGACGATCCTAATGAACTACCAGTCACATTCATAAACGTTACCTCTCTGAGCAGATCTTGCTCCAAGTTATGGCGCCCGAGAAGCATCTTCCTCTTGTACTGGCGGCCCTGTAGCTCGTAATACTGCCTCTGCCGTCGCAACAGGTTTGCCTCTTCCTCCGCCTGCAGCTGCTGCATACACTCCTTTTGATGCACCAACCACTCCTGTTTCTCCCGTTTCGGTGTTGACTGGTTCTCATTTAGTTCCTGAAGTGGGGAAAAAACAGTATTAGGTAAAACTGTTTTTTATATGTGGTTAAAGCAACGTATTTTCTGATACACGCTGTATAGACCTGTACTATGGGAAAGGAAACCTGATAACTCTTCTGTAAAATTATATTAACACCCTCTTACACCATCCAACACTAGGTAAAGTAGTTGAAATTGTAGTGAAATGAAATAAATAGAGACTCAGAAACATGGTCAATGTAAGGAATAGCAGGAACTGTGTTTTTATCCATGGTTATGCTGCACAGGACCAAACACGACGAACCTCTTTGAGCTGCTCCTTGCGCTGTCGATACTGTCGTTTCTGAGACTCCAGCAGGGTGGTCAACTCCTTCTTCTGCTGGGTCAATATGTGCTGCTGGAACTTTTTCTCCTCAGCCAGGACTGCCTTCGTCTGGTTCAAAACACATGTTCATTAATACGAGAGTTGTGAGGAGGTAACCCCCCCCACTCACACACACACTAAAGAAAGAAAACGAATCTAATCACACATGACTGATTAGTGATTATTGTGCTGCAGTCACCATGCTGTTTTTCTTTCTCTTACATTTTGACTATTGATTCATCACAATCACACATTCCTCGTGCTCTCCCTCACCTCCTTTTCCAAAATAGCCTGGTGCTTCTTAGTGAGCTTATCTGCTTCCATTGAGAAGCTGTTTCTCTGATTCTCCAGCTCTTTGTCCAGTCTCAGTTGGTGCTCATCCATCTCCGCCTTCAGCTTGTTCTCCAATGCCATCAGCTGTTTCTGGTGCTGCCGCCGCATTCGCTTGTACCTGGAGGCGGATCAAGAATAAAGTGGGAAGGGTGAAGATGCTGACTCTAACTTTCTACTACTAGCAAGGCCTTCACTTAATCATAATTATTTTTGGCTATACAAAGCAGGTTCTTTTCACTTCCTTTAAAAACTACACGACGTGACAACAAAATGTTATTTTACCCAGACATCTGCTCTCTCAATGCAGAGCCCTGTTCATGTTCCTGGATCTGGCGAGTGACGAGTGAGGCTGTCCTGATCGTGGCAAAATGGTCTCGGCCTCGACGACGTCTCCCACCTCCTCCTCCTCCCCCTCCCCCTCCCCCTCCTCCACCACCACCACCACCACCACCACCACCAGATGAAGCTTCTCGTTGCGAGTCCACCTCTGGCTGATAGGGATCATCATAGATGTTGTCATGGCTCTACAAAGTGAAGAACAATCACATTTTTCAATATTAATAGTGTTTTATGAACACACTGTTCATATAACTTAATCTGGGCTTTTGGCTCAGATTTCAACAAAACTTAAAGTCTAGGCCGCTGGACTGTTGCGACTAGGCTGCGTGCTGATTTTCCTGCTTTCCTTTGTAAAGGGAAACTGCGCAGCTGCCACTTTAAACCGGTGATGTTACTACTTTTTCTAAAGGTGGTGCAAACTAGTCTCACAATGACAGAACAAGTACCCCTTTACACGGTCGGCAGCCAAGATGTATTACGTTTTTTATAAAACTGCAGGACAAAAGGCTTAAAATTAAAACTTGATAGAAAATGTATGCCTCCACTGTCGTTGCATAACTTACTCACTGCTTTGATGCATCCTAAAACTTATATTTCTACAACATCATATTGATATTTGATGCTGTTCATTCACTTTATTCAATTCATACAAGTCTCCCACACAACATATCCACCCAAACAGGTTCATCTTAGGACTGACCAGGGGCTTGTGCAGGACGGAGCTGTTGGAGGTAACAGTGTGCTCTCCTTCCTGCATCATGGCCATCTCCCCGCTGTCATCGGAGCCGTCTGCCAGGCTGTTGACCGAGCTGCTCTGGGAGCTGGCACTGATTGACATGGATGGCAGAGAGTGAGAGCTCTCCATGCTGTTGACTGTGCCGGTGCGCAGCATATACTGCTCCACATCCTGAGGGAAAGTAATAGAAGGACACTTAGTCAAAATAATTAACAGGCACTGAAGACGGTGAAGATGCTGGCTTCTTTACTTAGGCTGTCAGAAGCAATATAAATGTACTGAAGAGTTTCTAGTGAGCGCAAACACACCGAGCAGACATAAAATATGAACCATTCAGACACAGATGTACACTTCATATGCAGCTCAACGTGCTCTGAATTCCTTCGTTTCCGGCGGGCTGACTGGGATTAAATGTTGATGGAAAACAAAAGGCTTTTGTATAGAGAGGAAGGGTTTCAAAGGTTCACAATATATATTGAGAAGTAAAATACAAAAGCAGGATGCCGACTCCAGCATTTCCCCCTATGTTCTGATAGTGCTTCTTCCTCTTAAAAAAAGAGATGTTTGTTACTTTACTAGAAACTTACAAACATTGGACTTTGCAGTAACTAAATTATTAAAATGAACAAAACACTGAGTCAGTAATTTTAAATGTTCTTGTTTCATGATTGCAGCTAGCAGGAAATGCAACACCACATAACCTTCCAGCAATGCAAATGAAATGCAATTGAACATCTATGAACAGCCTGCCTTTTTAGCCTCATGTCACACTATAGCTCGGCTGCCATTGTCCTCCTGCTCTGTCCCATATTTACCTCTTCCTCATCACCTCCTTCTGGTGCAGGACCGTTGTGTGCCTCATGAAAGAGGATTTTCTTCATCTTCCGGTACTGAAGATTGTCCAGCTCGCGTACAGCATCCTTGGTGCGTGCAATCAGGTCCATCACAACAGTTACGGGACGCTCTCTGCATAAGAAATGGTGCTGGGTAGATGCAAAGGTTCAGAGAAAGGAAGACAAAAAAAATGAGCATACAATGTGTAAACACTTTAAATTCATAGTATTCTGTGGGTCAAAGGTCAAAGGTGTCCTGCAAACGCCTAAGATATTTTTTTATACCTGACAAGTGGTTTAACAGAATGTATAGACCGTGAAGAACCATTTCTATATGTGCCCAGTTTTGACACAGAAGAAAGGATATGGAGCTCTAACAGCCTTTTGATTCCTTAAAAAAATTATGTGTGTCTAAGATTTCAGATCTGTGTCTCAAACTTCTTCATGATTTGACTGGTAAAAAGAAAATATCATGATATTCTAACAGCTTTTCGAGGGCTACTCAAAAACTAGATGCATTTATTTTGAAAGGATATAATTAAAATCTGTACATTTAACTTGATTAGTTAAATGTACGTATGACGATCATTGTTGTACACAAACTGTTTATTACTAATATCCATGTATGTATCCTCCTAGCGAAATCATTGTTTTTTGCTTCTGTCCAGCTACTATACTACCCAATACATGTCAAATAATATTTTGAAGCCTTGAACCTTGAGGAGAACATCAGAGGTAGGTCTGTCCTGGGCGATCTTCTGCAAACAGGAGTCCACAAAATTGCGGAAATAATCCGACCTAAAAATGATAAAGAGTTTCTTTTAAAACAACTTTAATCCCCCCATTTACACCTGGTGTTGTGATATATGAAAGTAGCTTGTAGAGAGTATTCAGATCCAAGTCACTACTTCAGTCAATACCTAAAGTCACTGTTGTAGTGAAAGGTGAATTGTGATCTCATGTTTTCTTCAATAATACTTCTGTATTCTCTCTGTATAACTTTGACCAGTGCCCATGTCTCTGCTAAGGACACACCCATAAATATAATTATTAAATCTTCTAAAAACATGCTTGACTTTCATTATTCTTAGGTTTCGATTGAAGAACTAAAATAACAGCTTATACCACAATAAAGGTGTTAAACTGCAACACTAAAGAATTAAAGCTCTATGTTGTGACTATTTCTTAATAAATCATTAAGTTTAATTTGTTTACCACTTTTATGGTTTATTACAGAAAATCAAAAAACATTTTGTTTTAATTAACAAATAACACAGATGTTGGGGGGGCTTGTACAGTATTAACATAAATGTACAAAATGCATTTCCTAATTTCTATGGAAGCACAAAGAAACAAATAAATCCTTATTCTCAAATAGAGTATATTTTAAAATTCTCGATCAACACTAAATGTTGTCCAATGACTATATAGCCTTCCTGTATATAGTAAGTAGCATAATAGCAAAATGTATTTGTAACAATCCCCAGATGAGTTCAACCAACTTCTAAAACATAATTTTAAGCCACATACCAAAGTGCAACAACAACTCAAAGTCATGGTTCAATAAAAGTACAAAGATTGATTAGGAAATATCTCTTACCAGTGATTAGACTGCAACACCGGGCTCTCATTCTGGGCGATGTGGTATAAGGCACTCATAGCATTCATGTTGAACAGAGGAGGCTTCCTTTCCGCTGGAGTGACAAAGGACGGCATAGCGTGACAGTGGCAGATAAAGAGCAACAACAGAAAAAAGATGAGTAGGAAAAGCCAACAAAAGACTCGAATGCTTTCAGCTATGTGAATATAAAAACTTGAGGACCACTTTACGGTCATTTCTTACCCAGCTCTATGCAGGTAATGCCAAGTGACCACACATCCACCTTCCCATCGTACTGACCCTCGTCCATGGCCAAGATCACCTCAGGGGCCATCCTGCATGGAGAATCGTCACGGAATTCAGCCACTTTGAGCTACTTCTTTAGTATTCTGGGCCAAGTGAGAACAGCACCTCAGGGGTAACTGTCATTTCCACACCACACGAAGAGACATGAGAGCTATGGCTGTGTCATGTCAAGCAACGGTGGTAACTCGAGACTGCTGAATAGCGAAATCTGATTATCTTGTAATAAATCTGCTAAAACAATGGGTATGTATATGTGTACATAAGTGTGTGTTCAGTTACTCTGCAGAGCAACACTGTTCAAGTTTGAACTTTACTCTGCACTGAATGAATATGAATTATCCAGGCAGCCGCACCTTGTTGGATCCTTCTGACTTTAACAATAAATAAAGCTCAGCCTGTCACAGGTGAACAATTGGCTTCCTGTTAGGTGTACTGTCAACAAAACGGCACGGATGAAGTCAGCACCTGAAGTAGCCGTATCTTCTCTGTAGTGAGAAATTCTAATACATAAAATTAAAATAATACAGATATTGATACAAATTGCTACTAGAAATAAGAAAAAGCTTTTTCTTAGTGTAAGCGGCAGTCAATTCTGCACTAGATTCAAATTGTGTTTTCACCTATAAAGCACAGCTGGTAAACAACTCAGCATGCTACAGCTGATCTATAACTGTTTTAGTAGAGGGTAAGAATACTGTGATTTTTTCTTACACTGTCGACTTATTTTTATTAAACGCCGATGACACTGACATAAGCAAGATGAAAACTTTAATGGATCATAACAGTGTAATTCATGAGTCAACCAGTAGCAACTGCTCTCAAACCATGATTTAATAATTGTGAGTAAAAGGTCTAGTGTCTTACCAGTAAGGTGTTCCAACAAAGGAGTTGGCTGGAGCAATGATGGAGGCGGAACCGAAGTCTCCCAGTTTGACCTGACCTGGCTCTGTTAGCAAGATATTTCCAGCCTTCACATCCCTGAGAGACATGGAGTTGATCAGTTAGGAGAAAGTGAAGAGTGGACAGGGACAAAGAAAAGGAAAAAAGAGGAATAGTAGAGGCTGGGGGCATTACGATGTGGTTCTGTACAGTGAGCACAAACACCATTGCATAAGCTTCTCCTAGGCAGCACAGTTTGTGCTTTCTCCCCTGTATTTGTTTTGTCTCCCGTCAGAAGTGTGGGGGAGGAAAGCAGAACAGATACCGATAGTGAGAAAAGGAACAGGGGGTTACCTGTGAATCATGTTGTGAGAGTGAAGATACACCAATCCCTGCAATGCACCATGGGTTATGGCAGCTATTTCCACTTCCTGGAGGGGTTTCTTGTGGACTGGGCATAGAGTGATGTTAAAGAATATTAGGCATTGTGAGAAACTAAAGTAATTAATGCACTAGTGTTCTTTATTCATCTGTCTGTTATACTGACTTACCTTCTAAAAGGTCGGAGGCTGAGCCCAAGCAATACTCCATCACCAGCTAGAAGAGAGCACAGAGGTGGTGTTAAAATGCATGTTATTTTAAGATGCTGAACCTAGATGCACACACTTTTTTACACTTATGCCAAATGATAGGGGGACAGGGGGCACTCTTTCCTTAACGTAAGAGTGATTCCACATCTAAGCACAAACCCAAAATACAAAAAGGCAAAAAAAATGCAACCGATCTTATCTTTAAGGGCACTTTTAATGCAGGAAAAATTTTGAGAGATTAAGAAACTTTTTAGAAACCCAATCAAGCTCTCAGGTTTGACTGACAATGATTGGCTGACAGTTGCTTTAATGAATGTAACCTAGATGGTGTAAAGAACTGCGGACGTGCAATGCACACACACTTACCCATGCTGTGTGCTCTCTTAGGTAGCAGCCGCGGTATTCAACAGTGTTGGGGTGGCGCAACTTCTGGAGGAACTTCACTTCCTTGATGATATCCTGCCATTTCTGGAGCATCCACCAAATCACAGTATGCATGAGCGAATCAGATTAAGCTAATCTCACATCTACAGCAGACAAATGTTGAAAGAGTTGACAGTTTCTACCTCGTTGGACTGTTTGCCGCTATACGACATCTTCTTGATGGCCACCACCTCATTGGTGCGGATGTCATGAGCCTGAGGAGGAAATGTGATCAATTTATTCTTGAGTGTTTTTAAGTTTTCCTTCAACAGTAGAGATCCAGTGGTTTAGATTTCTGTGCTGTCTAGAATTTCAGTAAAGAATCATTTGATGTAGCAGACAGTAACATTGTGAACACTATCTTTACACAGTTGGAGACCTCTGACATTAATCAACCATTTTTACACCTGACCAAGCAAAGAAAGCACTGAAACATAAAACAAGGATTTCAGCCGAGTCTCCTTCCCTCTTCTCTGCCACTGAGCCCTTCATTAAACAGAGGCTTCTCATCTACTACTTGCAGGGTGTCCTTTGTCCTTGACTATCACTTTGTTTTTACCTTTATTTGCACTTGCCACCTTTCATCTTTAGCTGATGGTTTATCCACTTAATGTTCTTTTTGGCAGGGCCATCATTACCCTCCCATTGGTCTAACAGCCACTCTCTATAACCAGGAACATCACTCTCTCCAGGGGCTGTCGAGCCTTCTCCGTTACTGTGCTCACCTTTTCTCTTTTACATTCATCACAGAGACCTCAAATTTAATGTGAATGTGTAATATTTCATCTGTCACTTTCCTTATCTTAACTGTTATGTCAAACTTAATGTGGCAACTTAAGTCTTTCATACAGTCCATATCACTCAGCTCGCTGACAGAGGGTGGAGGATCCTACTGCTCTAAATCAAATTAAGTTAAACATTATCACATATTAGCTCGGACACATGTGGATGCAAACTCCGGCACTAATATCCCATTACTTTTACAGAGAAGAACACACAGGAGAGTCACTTACAAAGTACACTGCTCCAAAGCTCCCATGGCCGATCTCTCTCAGGTCTGTGAAGAGCTTCTCAGGATCCTCCCTGCAGAAAAGCTCAGCCACCTCCGGGTCCTTCAGGCTCCCGGCCCGCACACTTGACGGCATGGCCAGCGCCTGATGAGCATGGAAGAGAAGACACACTGGGTGAACGTCTGTTATTGTATGGAAGGATTACCAAGATTTGTATTGGAAATGTGATTCAAGAAATGACTTGACTATCCCATATATTTACCAGACTTGATTATTTACTTTTTAAATAATTATGCAGCTTATAAAATATCAAATAATTTATTTATAAATTGATTTAAATATATTTAGTAAAAATCCAGGTTATTATACAGCGGCAGCTTTTTCACTTCACTAGGTTAAAACACTAACTTGTGTAGAAAGTGTATAGTGCTCTATATCTGCAATTTACCTGTAACACTACAAATATAACAGTTGTTGAATACGAATAATTTTAAAGTGCTCATCAGCTATAAATGGCAACCCATCCACTTACCTATTTATACAACCATCTGTCTCTCTACCAGAAACGTTGGCATGAGCAATAATGGCAAATGTATATGTTGTGTAATGTTTTTCTTTTTCACAGTTACTATTGCAATAATAAAACATTCATTTAGCTTCTAAAGCCTGCACACTAAACAACAAGGTGTTGGGCAGAGTGCATGTGTGTAAAGGCAGAGTTGGTCTTTATGATTAGTTAAAAAAGCAAACTATCAAGCTGTAAAATATTTACATGGTGTACCATAATTATTCTTGCCTACACAAATGTAGGCATCATCATCATGGTAGTGAAAACAATCCAGCACAAAAGCACAGTACAGAATTAGAAGAATACTGCCTGATGAAAGCTGTTTTTTCGAAGGAGACGTTGTTATTGGGGATTTTTTACATTACATTACAATATACACCAACTACAGCCACTTCATTAGGTATACTCCTACAACCCAATACATCAGCTGTGCCATAAATTCTACTTTTAGCAGAACTGTATAAGGAACCAATGGAGAAAAAAGTACTACTACTAAAAACTGTTAGTACTAAGGACACATTGGTTAGTGTAGTCATACCAGAATGGCATTTCAATGTTCGGTCTACTTATTTATGTAAATAAGGCGTACAGGTGTACAAAACAAAGTAACCAGCAAGGCTCTTTGTTAATAATTCTAAACGCAAACAACTTTTGACAGAGTAGGAGATTTTACAGCACTAGCCTGGTCTTTTGAAACAGCCTAGAAATTCTTTAATTGCTAAGACTTTCACAAGATAAAAGTAGATTGTCAAATACTCCAGCAGGACCTAGTGTTTTGTCACCTTATATTTTACCTTTGTTTGTAAGGCATAAGTACCTCTAACTAACAAATATGCTATTTAATATAATACACATAAAACTATGGAAAGTAATATGACACTACACACCATCAGACAAAAGACAAGGTACCTGTCATACACAGTAGTGAATAACTTAACAACTGAGGTTCCTTTTGTAAGTATTTTTTAAAGATTTGAGCATGCATCAAACAAAACATTTCTTTCATGTTGTTACTGTGAAAGCAGAACCATGTAGTTCCTTTTGAAAACGAGAAGCTCTTTAAATCTTGCAACCAAGCCTCAGGCAAGCTCTCAATGTATTTAAAAACCTATCCATGACACACTTACTGCAGACATGCAGCGGGAGTAGAAACAAATACTTCAATTATGTGGTTTCATAAAAGATTATCTTCTTATCTACATGTAATAGTACACCCTTGGATAGCCCTGGGTATAGTGTGGAATAAAGCATACTGTCCTTGGCAGCAGCAATTATCTTGTTATGTGCTTGTCATCACTACCATTTTCAGTGCTCCTAGCTGAGCAAGCTTCAGTAGAAGGCTTTTGCACTTGGCTGGTCAATTAGGCTATCTTTGCTCTTCCTCACCAAAGAAATATTTGACATCATAACAACAATTTCAGGCTGACTTGGTGTTGAGGATGTAGAGCAGGCCAACAACAATCCTGCATGTCAATGTCAGCGTCTTCAGGATCTTTAAATGCGTGAAAGATTATGCTAGTTTTCCCCTCATCTACAATATTATGTAGGTGCATCCGGCTGCTTTAGCGTAATGAATGATTTGCAACACGTCTTACCGTGGCTTTTGGAATCCACTGTAGCTAGCTCAAGAGCTAGCTAACTGGCCTGGCTGGAAAGTATTGGTCTCACTCCCCTTTCCTCGACAATGGTGTCTGTTCAACACGAACAAACCACATTCTGTCTATCGATGCTTTTACTCGAACTCCTCTCCATCTTGAAGGTCCCAGTCAAATGGACACGCACGTCTGCGCCACTTGACACGACTAATGTGCCAGTCAATTAACGTGACAGCTAGCTGACTGACGCCTGCCAGCTAAACTAGCCAGCTAGCTGATAGGAAATAAAAATTAGTGGCTAGCTCTAGCTCCTGTTAGCAACACCGCTATCTAAATAACGTACGCCAGGAGCTGTCTGCTACGTTTTCAGTGGAAACCCGATTCATTAATTTCCACGCCTCCGCTCCGCGCTCCGCGCTCCGCTTTGCACTGCCATTACATTGGTGTAGTCGAGAAATTTAACGTCCAGTTCGAGTTATCCCCATTTTACTCGACTCCCATCCGTTTTTGTTCAGTACTTCATGATGGCGGAGCGGGGCAGGAGCCGAAAAGAAAACGGAAGTTCTCTTCTTCGCTTATTCAGAACCAGGCAGATAGTCGCAATAGTTCCCCCGTGTGGCTGAGCAGGTAACACAGATATTAATACCAATAATAAAAACTACAAAAGATCTTTTGCTACATGCTATAAATGTTTTATAATAACTTCTGTCATGGACAAAATGTTTTAGACCCTGTACATAAAGAGTAAAATTAATGTATCATCAGTGTAACAATGCCCAGCTGCAAGCAATGGTGCTGTTTTATTACAAGCAAAATAAAATGTACTTAACGTATCAAAAGTAAAGTAACCAAAGTAAAACTCTGGCCTGAATTCTTAGTCAGTGAGCTACAGTATAAGGCTGTAAATAGATTATTAAGGGTCTACCAAGCAAATAGCACTTTGATGTAAAATTCATACAATTAGAGTTTATTTAACTGAAATATAATTTCTTAGTTTATTTGTTGTAGAGATATGTTTAATACTGCAAATCAAGAAATAACTGAGGCCTTCACCATAATGAGCATAAATCATGGGTATAGCAATTACATCAACCATTTTCAAATGCCTCTTCCTACATATTCTTTTTTTCTTTCTGTGAATTTCCTTTTGAATACAATGATGCCTGCACACACAGACACATGCCTTCACAATGACATATGGTTTGTATGGCCCAGCCTTTGCTCCGGTAATCCACTCCGTAATCTCTGTGTTGTGCATTTGGAGCTGACACACCACATACACAAAACACACTATAAAGCCAATGTTCTGACTACAGCTGCATGCACTATAACAAAACATTAGCCCTTTGACTAATCCAAACAAACACAACATATTTTTCATTAACCCTTTGACTCCCAACCTCTTTTTAATTCTCAGCTCCATCTTTAAGCTTTGCCCAGTTCTCCCTCCCCCTCTGCTCTTCTCACCCATTTTCCTCATGCCCTTCACTCCACAGACATGATTTCACAGCTGTGTGTGTGTGGCCTTGCATAACCTCTCAGATGGCTCACTGCAGCAACAGAGCAAAAACAGATAACTAGTTCCTGTTGCATAGTCTAGTGGATTATTCTTCTTATGCAAACAGATTTTTGGTGAATTTACATAACAGGGAAGCAGACAGAGGGTATAAGGTCAGAGCAGAGGACACACACACTAATATCAGGCGCAAAAGGCTCAACCAGTTAATTTAGATCTGACATTTAAATCCTTGCTGTAGCAAGTATTTTAAATTGACCCTGAAGCATTAACCCAGAACATTGTCATCAGGGTATCTCATTGAATAAATAATTCTTTTTCTGCACGCAAATGCAACCAATACTCATAAAGATTATCACACAATGGGATAGCTGTAATCAGCCTGTTGCTCTGATACATCCAAAATCTGTTTTACATTTACGTCTTTGGAAACAATATGGACAATGGTCAGAACAGGTGAATGCTGCAATTTAGTCATTTTTATTAATGGTTTTATTTAACTCGCATATCCCAGAATTAACATTTTTTTTTATATAACAGAAATGGCGTCACATTATCACATTGTTGGCACAATAAAACACAATACAGTACAATTAGTATCCTGATTCAGAGACTGTGAGAGAATTGTAAGTGCACTTTAATCACAAAATATTCAATAAAATTTACTATTTGTCCAAAACATACACATTACAATTTCATATACAACTTTAAAAATGCCATTAAATTAGAAAGTAATAGTGTTATAGATAAATTTTTATACCTTTGCTGTCATTGCTCAAATACAATAAGACCGGCATTGTTTGGAACAAGCCAGCAGACGGACAGAAATGGCTTTAAACCCTAAAAAAGATATAAGAAATAAGACTAAAAATAGATTAAGCTACTACAAAATACTAAAATTAAAACTATGAGCCTCATTTGTATAATTCATGTTTCTTAATTGCAAATCATATCACAAGATTATAATTTTTCCTATTTCACTGTAATTTGTAGTAGCTTTCCTATATCTAATACATCAAAATACAACAAGACTGACTAAAACAAAATCAGACAAAGAATAACCATCACAAAATACCTGGCATAAAAATTATTTCATAATAAAATTCTATAGAGCTATAGGGCTTTTGTTGTGTAATTAATATATTCTGTATTTACTTAGTTCACTGTAATTAATTCAGAGTAAAGAATAGAATAAAAGCTGTAAATAAAGAAGTCTGCTTGGAAATCTAGTATCAAATTACTCGTGTCTCGTGGGTTAGATCTCGGTATAATTTACATCATGATGTCAGCACTCAGCTGGACACCAGGGTTTCATCTCTCCCGTCCTCCCATCACACCGCTAACTCCTCCCTGCCCAGCTACACCCCCCCTCAGACAACATCCCAGCATCTTGTCAGCCTGGACAGAGGCAGGGTGTCCACAGACTGAGAGGCAGGGCTGGCTTGGCTGAGGAGAGTCAGTACTGATTCTGAGAAGAAGATTAAGAAACAGAAGGAAGGCAGAGGGATTTTTGCACTGCACCGTTCAGCTGCTGACTCTCAGCCCCAGACGTCGTGTATGATGCGCTTGGCTGAAGACCAGAAATCACCAGAAGAAGGTGAGGGCAAATACCCACATGGTGACATTTGTACTTATAGTGATAGTGCCTGTCACATATAACAAAAATGACACAAAGGGCATGTTCTGTATTTGTAATATAATTGATCATTTATAATTGTAGACTTAGAATGAAACTGACTAACTTGTAGCACTTTGAGAAATCCTTTTCAAAATGTCAGAACTGAGGACAGACACAGGATGAACGCGTGTCTTCAATTCTTCTTTTCAGTTTGTCTAAAATCGGACTTTCCATACAGCAAACATACTCTGGTTCTGCAACATGTGTCATAACTTTTCATAATTTCAATGCAATTGTCTTTTCACTCTTTTCTTCACATTAACTTGCTTTTACTGTCCTGGAGCAGCCACACATTTTCCTAGGGGTTAATTAATTATTTCTGATTTCTTTCTGCTTGCAGAAATGAGTTTCGGGGCAGCATGCATTTTCTTGCGCGGAGGGAAAAACATTGTAAGTACAGCAGTAAAAACATTTTTATATTTTTTCGGCAGGTTTGAACTAATGTTTGCAAACTGCGATAAAGCGTTGATTGGATTAAAACAAAAAAGGCACCAGGAGACGTACAGAGAAGGGATTTGTGCCTTTACAACTGCAGGCCACTGGAAAATGCTGCAGTGAAACAACTTTATGTATTTATAACTAGTAGATAAGTTGGTATCTTATTATCGGTCTGTACAGTTTTAACAACTACTGTATTTTTTGGAAACGCTGTATTTAAAAAATTATGTTTGTTAGAAATATTCAAATCATTGCTCTCCTTTCTTTTCTTGTGCAGTCAAGACAACTGGCTGAGGATGAGATTGATGGTAAGTTAAACTGTCACCATCTACTTCAGTGAATGTTCTCATTTATATGTCATGCACGTCCATTTTGTCCAAATGTTGTAAAACCCAACCTTCAATTGTACATTTCCTGCAGAGCTACGCGAAGCATTTAATGAGTTTGATAAAGACAAGGACGGGCTGATCAGCTGTAAGGACCTGGGCAACCTGATGAGAACAATGGGTTACATGCCCACTGAGATGGAGCTGATTGAGCTGAGCCAAAACATCAACATGAACCGTGAGTCCTTGCTAAACAAAATATATAAAAATATTTTGACTGTAAAAACTGCGAATATATAGACATATAACACAAAAAAACGTCTTGCAAATGTTTCTGATATTTTCCCTCTAGTTGGCGGCAGAGTCGATTTTGAGGACTTTGTAGAACTGATGGCCCCCAAACTTCTGGCAGAAACAGCTGGGATGATTGGCATGAAGGAGCTCAAAGACGCTTTTAAAGAGGTGAGAGGGAAACACTCTTCTCAAACATTATGGGATTGCCTGTAGAAAAAATGGAACAGCTGATTAAACTCTAACCCAGCCCTGGATCAGATTAAAAATTGCACTCACCTTACTCTTTTGTTTTCTTTCTCTGGTTAGTTTGACATGGATGGAGATGGAGAGATCACCACAGATGAGCTGCGGTTAGCCATGACCAAGCTGATGGGACAGCACATGTGCCGAAGAGAGATAGACGCCATTGTGAAAGAAGCAGACGACAATGGAGATGGCACTGTAGACTTTGAAGGTACTTTTTGTTACAGTGACGCACACATCTGAATATTCCCACCACAGAGTAAACTTATTCACCTTTTCATCCTCTCTGCAGAATTTGTCAAAATGATGTCCCATCAATGACGGCCGAGCAGATTGTCATTCAAGGAAATCCCTCTGCACCTCCATAGACATGCATTAATAGTATTACTGCCTTTCTCAAAAGCTCTTTCACAGATTAACACATAACAATAATAAAGTTCATATTATATGCTGCAAAGAAAAGTCAAGCAATACCATGTCGTTCTCAGAGAGAATTTACAGTTATGCAAAGATTCAGGTTTTGAGACATTTTTTTGTCTGCTGTTAGTGTTAACTGTGTCGAAAAGATTTTATAAAGAATCTGTGCTATATTGTTTTTTGGTCTGTTTTGATAAACAGATTGATTTTGAAATGTATGTATTGCTAATGGATTGCATATGCTATTTATTCTTATTATATAGATGCTACTACATTATTATCCTCACAGAACAATATTACAACATAATGTTAGATTGAAAGATTTCAAATATAAAGTAATAACAGCTAAGCTACTACTTTGTATATTTACATATTTACACAATCTTTAGCCTGGACTTGTTGTAAACTCATGTAGTTTCCATATTGATGGAATTCAACAAATGAAATTTTAGTAACAGGTACTTTTGTGTATCTGACACTGTTTGGCAAGAAACTAAATAAAACATCTGTACATTTTGCATGTGTTTTGACTCAAATGATTCATGTGTACAACCTGAAAAGGTGTGAAGAGCTCGGACGTCTGACTCGAGTCATTTATAAATCAATAGAATGAAAGTGATTTCTTTACAATTTGACAAACAAATCTGAAAGTCAAGAGACTTACAGACAAAATAAACAGAACACATTCTCCTTCCATTATATCAAATCAACTTGCGTAATAATACACTACTTGCTGTTTGTATATTAAATGATCTATGCATTTGTGTATGTACTAAAGAAGGGATTTGGAAACTAAAAATGTCAGCGATGCTGCTGTGCTGTGGGTGGAAATGTTGAGGATTGAGTAACATCTCTGCCCTGCGTGACTTTGGAAGGACATCGGGATAAAGAGATTGTGTGACCAAATATGGACGGGCCACTGATTTGATAAGAGTCATAAAACATCATCACACAGTTCTGACATCAGCATGGACAGCAAGTTTCTAGGTATTGGATGGAAAAAAGATGTGCTTGTTAAGCAAAAGTTAAGCCTTTTTTTCAAGGAGTGTAGTCTGAGCCATTCCTTCAATTTGGTGGTCCTCAGTAGAGGTTGTTCCCAGACATGTTTAGAGGAAGAGTTTGGGAGAATTAGCTATTTATAAATGCATCTAAAATCCCCATACCTGGCATTTTTTAGTTTATTTTCCATTGATACACAATGGACACAATTAATATCTGATTTAAAAGCAGCACAACTAAGGTTAAATACTTGGGATCAGGGAATTTCGGAACGCTGATGGGGACATACTGCACCCTCACAGTTGTGGCACATCAGCCAGACAGATGTTACTAAATGACAACCCGGGCTGCAGTTAAAATGAATAGGCAGATGGGGTATGCCGGCTTATAGTACCAATTAACAAAAGTGAACACACAGAACTAATAACTAAACACACATCTGTTGACGGCACTTTATAGATTGGAGGCGAGAGATGATAACTAGATTTGTTATAAATAACTCAGGAGATGCATTAGGAAGGAGATGTCCGAACGAGACACGTGTCCAGTGTTTAATTGCCCTTATTTACACACCAATGGACACATGTGAGTAAGTCTGTTTGAAAAGGGGGTCTCATAAAAACTGAGGCATGTAGCGAACACAGAGGTAGATTTGGCCAAAGGAAGAATCAGATGATGTAATGACATTGCAATGCTCTCTGCCCCGAGACTTATCTGATCCCTCTAACATCCAGCATCGACCTTTATTGCATTAATCCACAATAATCTCACTCTCTGTCGGCCTCTGATTCGATCTAAGGTGGCCACTCTGCCTAGCAGCTTTTTGCCGTGCACATAAGGAGAACTATGCATTTAACCCTTCTCAATCATCTCTCCTAACATTGATAACCCTCTGCTCTGTTTTTGTTTTTCTATCTGGATTTATTCCAAAGAGCCTGGTAATCCTTCTAAGAAGTGGTGAATGCTCCCTGACTATCTACTGCAGGACCGTCTGACCTGTCCGACTTCATACAGCTTATCACAGTCATCTAGTCTTTTGCTTAGCATAAAACTGTAAATGTTTTTAACATTACATGTGAACAGAATGACATAATAATATATTTCAATCAGCTCAGTGACAAGTGTTGTTTTAATTTGATTTAGTTTGATTACAATAAAACGCTCATGAAGCTGCTTTTGCATCTGATTAAATTGTTTTTTCAACAAAATTATTACAGGTGTAATATACTGTTATACATAGTATATGTGTACATATGTGTGTGTGTGACAGAATTTATTTCCACATTAAGTGAACTCTTAAAAGGACACAAAAGAGCCGTGTACTGTATGAACATTTTAAAACTTCCTGATAGACTGGACCTGTTACTTGGAACTATGTTGGAAGCCCCCTGTATGGAAGAAATTCCTTAATGTATTTTAATATTTGTCAATTGTAGCTGAGTTGGGACTGTGGGAGGTTACTTGCTGATCCAAATCATTGAGTCACCCTTGGCTGTCGACCATAGGCTTTAGGGTGAGACAGGTACAAGGATTGTCTTAAAAACTGGTAAATAGCTAAATATCTGTGAAGTTTATTAGTCATGCAGAACATGGTTGTCCCAAAACAAGATGTTTCGCCCCCCATCCAGAGGAATTTCTCAATTCCGCTGTTTCTGTCACTGCTAACACAGCTAGGACTGACTTGCATAAAAAAAACGTTTTTTTTTAATTTAAGATAAAATAGTCTGCACAGAATTTAAACTTTATTAAGTTAGTTACCACCTCTGCATATGTCTGCACCTAAAAAGCTTAAAAGTAACAAAGTAACAGCACTCACCCACCATCACAACGTTACATACAGCTGTAAACAAATAAAAAAACCTTAAGGAGTGTTTCCCGAGAGTACTAACAGAATAAAACGACATAATTATTTACGTGTGTTTAAAAGTTGCAGTAATTAATATTTACTGACATTGAAACTGTCTCCAAACGTCGCACTGGGAACGGAAGCCGGAAGTGGACATTTATATTCCTTCTGTAAGCGCACGCATCACCTTCACTGTAATTATGCTACACGAGTTATGTGGCCAGCACCTTTTGTATTTTTAAGTGCAAGTCAAATGAAAAGTACGCTAAGTTCACTCATGCACAGGCTAACATGCTGTTACTTGGTGTAGTGGAGTTTCTTTACTAGCTAATGTTAGCTGTCTAGCTAGCCCTACTTTTAGCTGCATGCATGGTGGATAGAACCGGACACGACTCGTAGGTCACTGTTATCAAGCTAAAATACTACAGAACGACATGTGTTTAATACAAGAATGTAATAAGCATTATGCGACAAGTTTCACTGCCCATATCTAGAGAGAAATTGAAAAATGCTTTGTTTAAAGTGACTTGCTAATACCAGAGAAGCACTTACTATAATGTTACTTTAAGCGTTTTTTTGTGTTATAATTACTTATAGGCCAAGTAATTAATTAGTTTAAGGTAGTTTCAGTACATCAATACATTAATTGTTACAAAAGACTAACAAACAATTCTTAAAATACTTTGTGATTTTTGATATCTGACACATTTCTTACGGTATTCTCAAATGATTCATACAGTGTTATGTTTCCACACAGGTCACTACTGATGTTGACGGCGTGTAGAAATCTCTCCTGGACATTTTTGTCACTCATTAATAAAAGAAGCATCTGCAGGAGCTTGATCTCACAGACGGCTTTTTGCTCTTCTGCCTCAACATTTACATCCCTCCCTTCGTCTCTCGCGTCACCCACTCAGAGTCACGGCTTCTTGACGGGCCCGCAGACCTCAGTCCCTCTACATTCAACTGCTCAGTTGTCCTCCTCCACCAGTTCTGTCTCTGGTTCTGGTCCCTTCTTAGGCAAGATGGAACTAAAGGAGGTTCTGCAGGTGCTGGAGCAGCTTGCTCCTTTGTCTCTGGCTGAGTCGTGGGACAATGTTGGCCTGCTGGTTGAACCTAGTAAACCCCGTCCTACCAAAACCATCCTGCTCACCAATGACCTCACAGATGCTGTCATGGATGAAGCAGAGAGCATGAACTGTGACCTCGTTATCTCATATCACCCACCTTTGTTTCGGCCCATCAAGTGCCTGGTACAGAAAGATTGGAAGCAGCGTTTGACGATCCGGGCTGTGGAGGCTGGGATAGCTATCTTTTCTCCTCACACTTCTTGGGATAGTGTTAAAGGAGGAGTCAACGACTGGCTCGTTGGGGGAGTGGGTAAGAGGCCATTCTGAACTGATATACAACTGTACTTATGTACATAATGTGACATGTCAGCTATTCTGATATTAGGATCCTTCATTGTTGTCCCCTCTCCACTGTCTGTCTTTGACTCTCAGGTAGTGGCAAGGTGTCTGTGCTGAGTCAGGCCCCCAGTAACGCCTCGCACAGTCACAAACTGGAATTCATGATCAGGAGCACTGAGGAACTTGGTGCTCTTATGGAGGAGCTGAAGGCATGTGACAGTGGAGCAACACTGCAGCATTCAGTGACCAGGTCTGTGCACATTTCTTATAAGACTGATACGTTTAGGCCTGGAAGTGTCTGGACAGCGACCAGGTTTTTAGGATTTTACCTTTAAACACCACCACAATGAATTCAAAATAAAACGCTCAAGTTAAAGTCTAGGCGTTGAGTTTTCACAAAAATATCCCATTTATAATTTAGTTAATTATTTGTTAAAAGTTATGCTTATATTCACATGTCTCACTTTGTCGAAATATTATTGAATATCTTTGGTTAAAATGACCAAATAAAGTAAATACCTTATTTTGGTGAGCTGTATTGTATGTATTGCTGATAATTTAGCAGTTGATTTTCATTAAAGACCATGTTTAATAGAGTCACTGCAGTTCTTACCCAAAACATGCAATACACATTTAGACATTGTTTTCCTCCCATTCAAACAACTTTTACAACATGGACTTAAGCAATTGATACCTGAACCTTCAGGCCATTAGTCTGCTTTTTTCTTGCAATTGTGGGAATTGTGACTCATACAGACCACTGCATCTGAAAGCAACAGGTTAGTTCGCATTTTTGCATAACCTTTTATTTGCCCTCACAACAGATCTGACAGCAGTGGAATCGCTGTCGGTGTAATGTGCAGTGACTCCGCACTGACTACCAGTGTCCAGACTGTGTTACGACACACTGCTCCCAGCAAGTCCCTCAGCATCATTAGGTTGGAGAAGGTACAGCATGAACACATTGCTGTTAGTTATGTTACTTCAGACACATAAGAAAAAATAAAAATTTTACATTTAAGTTGTGAATGTGACTATTTACAGTTTTTATCTAACCCTTCCACCTGTCACTCTCCACAGCCTCCTCTTCTGGGCCATGGACAAGGGCGACTCAGTGTTTTGGACCAGCCAGTTACTATAGCTACAGCTATCCAGAAAATTAAGTCTCACTTGGGTCTAAGTCACATCCGTTTGGCTCTAGGATTGGGAAAGACTCTAGGTAGAATATTGTTGTTGTACTTAATGAGAAGGATATAAATACTTTGCTCTGCAGTGTTGGGTGCAGAAGATGTTCATATGAATGTAAGATGTTAATGCAGAGTTACGTTTTGATATTTTTCAGAGTCCTCTGTATGCACCGTAGCTGTGTGTGCAGGATCTGGGGCCTCGGTTCTAAATGGAGTCAAGGCAGATCTGTACATTACAGGTAGAGTTTTGTTTTGTTGCTAAGATCTTCATCTCACATCGTCATACCTGCAATGAATGCAACAACAGATGTTACAGTGGAACTGTTTTTTTTTTCAGGTGAGATGTCGCATCACGAAGTGTTGGACGCCGTGGCGAACGGAGCCAGCGTCATCCTCAGTGATCATAGCAACAGCGAGCGTGGTTTTCTGGCAGTATTCAGGGAGAGACTGGCTGTGCGTCTTCCCGACACCGTCACTGTGGTGGTATCCAAGGCTGACGGAGACCCTCTGGAGGTGGTCTGACCACTTTGTGTAACTGCTCTTATAGAAGTGTTTTAGTTATACAAAGATGCAATGTGTGTTAAATAATTGCAGGTTAAATACATTTCCCATAAAGACTTGATGTAAAGCTTTCTGTGTGACAGTAAAACAGCATCACATTATTAATGACAACTAAATGGTGCCTGAATTAATGATGGAAATGTCTTCCTTGGTACAATTTTTGTCATATTTATTGCAAGGCTTTAACCTTTTTGAGCCAAAAATGGATTGCAGGTATATTTAGACAAAATATCCTCAGCCCAGAAATACACAGAGAGATCTACAGATGACGCATGTAATCTGTTATTTGAATGCGGCCTGTGCATGCAGTGGATTAGGTTCCACAGAATACATAGTGTGTATTAATCCTGATAATCAGATACATCATGTGTGTCCTTTGCCAGTGTGGAGAGGATTTCAGCATCTGCAAAGTGTCTGTTTGCAGTGTACACGGGGGAAAAAAAGGTAATCCTCATCCGATTAAGAGGCTCGCCGTTTCATCACGAACATGCTCAAGGAAATCGGACTATGCATTGTTAAAAAAAAGATTTCCACTATTCGGAGTCAACAATTTGAATTTAAACACAAGCAATTTATTATAACTGATAATTAGTTGGTGATAAATTTACTCCTCAAACAGTAAATCCACCAACTGACCTTAAGACCTCAGTGAGCAAACATAAGACATCAAACGACTTAGCACATACATGTCAGAGAGCGAGCCCCATGTTAGTACCTAATGCACTGTAAACAGAATACAATACCTGCCCCCCCCCCGCTCCAGTGAAGGTAAAAAAAACAATCCTCATTATTGGCCGTTACAGAGTCTGGTAGCTGCAGCGCCTGCGACACACCTGCCACTTCGTAAAAACATTAGGAGACGTCACACACACCTCGCCGACCCCATCAGAGTAATGACTTCACCCCCAGCGTGGTGTTCACACCTCCACTTCCCCTCGGCACTCACTAGCTTTTATCTCTCCCCATCACACACTTGTACACAAATGGAGAAGGAAAACAACAACTAGAACAACATTTAAACTTCACTCCTGTAAGCTGAATCCAGCTGTTGCTTTTACATCGCCAGGAATGTCTGTGCACAGGTAGATCTGGAGCAGACGAAAAAAAAAAATGTCCACACAGATCAAACAACATTTTTTATCCGGTCAGTCATTTAAGTTGCAAAGGCTCTGCTCGTGACGTAATGGTAATCAGTAATCCTCTGCTAAAGAGCTTCTATGGTCTGTTGACAAGTCCTCCCAAAAGCATCAGATTACTGTCTGTTCTTACATGTTAAGTCTCTCATGAGGATATGTTGGGGCTGTCACAGAAGTGGCTTGAAAGACCGATCCTTTTGTCTGCTCGCTCTGTTGAATTTGAACCCTGTTGTAACTAGTTATACAGATCAGGCACATCCTCACATCTAGTAATGCATGGCAACTGTATTTGTACATTTTAAGTTAATTTATTCTTCAGTCATAATGAAATAATTCTATTAGCTTGAGATTTCATATACAAAGTATATGATCATTTTATAACTAAACTATCACAAAGTACTGTATATAAAGCGAGGCAAGTAGCACTAAATGTTAATGCACCAGTAGAAATGATTCGCTAATATAATAAACATTAAGAAAACACTAACATTAGCATATTCTGCAAAATATCTGTTAAATGTATTTTACGTTAGGTACATCTCACAAATATTTATGGGACTTATATAGTTTTGGTTATGAGTTCTTTATGTGCAATAAGTTATTTTGTTAATGCTGCTTATTATTATATGTTTTGTGATAAGTTTTACATAAACTTCACTAATTCTCCCTCATTAAAAAAAATGTAAGCTTTAAATATGCAAATATAATTATTTTGTAACTTTAACTACTAGACACAATTCACCTCCTGCTCAGCTAATAACTCTGTTGTTGCTGTAGGAGGTGCACTGGAGAATTTGAGTTTTCACATTACACTAATATATCTAACTGTGTAAGGTAGATATTGGAGGTTGAGCGGTTTCTGTACTAATTTTGTCACAAACTCATCTGAAGATGTGATTTGAATTGAGAATTGTAGAAGCTTCCTTCCTGTGTCAAACTCACATACATCGTTCTACACTGTGTGAAGGAACAGCGAGTACAATACACCGGCTGTTTGGAAATACGACACATTCCTGTGTGGTCTGCATTGTCGTGATCTATGCTTGAACTAGAAGTCCTGTCTGCTCTCCCTCACAGGACAAGAGCATTTATACTGAGCTGATATATTAATTGCTTTATGCCGAGGTCATGTCTTAATTCAAACTTGCACATAAACTTCCAGACACTCATGTTAGCGCGGCGGCCAAATTGCAGCCATCGGCCAAACTGGCTTCCTCTTCACCTTCTTCAAGGCCTGGCTCCCTGCTGAGGAAGCCTAATAGGCGGACTGCTGAGAGGAAGAAACATGTCGTCAAGTCGTCAAACAGCCACAGGGGACCTGCAAGTGAACTACTAGATTTATACGCTGGTATAAGTGACATTTGAAAACTGAGAAGCCTTCACCAAAATTATTACTGAGGTCAGTTTTATTTTAAGCACAAATATCAATACTACAATTTGGCTAAAATGCTAAATTACAAGTAAAAATCCCCCCAAAAAACTATTGTATTAGAAACAAATTGTACTGAATGTATTAGAAGTTGAGTAAATTATTTAATAGTTGATGCACTAGTGTTATAGGCAACGTCTTAATATAACTGCTGGTTGAAATGGACAATCTTATATATATATATATAATCTTTTAACTTCCAACACCAGAGTAACTCCAGATTTTTCCAGTCACATGTTGACCTGGCCGCTGCTGTTTGTGTTTGTCGAGTGGGGGAGATGTGGAGAAAGGGTGGAGAGAGACAGGGAGACAAATGAAGAGCTATGTGAAAATGGAGCCATTTGGCCTCATGTGTGAAGCCCCGCACACCTATTTAACCGACAAGCTGCTGCCGTGGGCATCAATAGCTAAAGACAGCGATAGTAGCAGAACTGAAGAAGCCTCCAGGAAAACAGAAGAGCGATCTGTAAACCTGCAAGTGGAACCAAAGGGAGCAACAAAGAGAGTTAAGAAGTGAAATGTGTGAAGGGGACAGACACAGACGAAAAGAATGCTAAGTATGGATATGTACCCGAGTTTGACTATGGCACCACAAAGGATCGGAGACTGCTTTTACAGAGGTGAGAAGGAGAATATATATATATATATATACACAAATTTTATAATATACCTAAAGAATTCAAACTGCCTTTTAAGAAACAAATACTGCACCTGTGACAGAAGCTAGTAACTAAGGAGGTTTGGTGATTGGACTTATTTATTTGCAGCTTGACAAATGCACACAGTGTTTACTTTTTCAATTAGAGATTGGAAAACTGTGGCTGGAAAACGATATACTATAAAAACAGAAATACACAAGTTATTTTCTTTAACTGCTTAAACATTGATTGTAATTGTCATGATTTCAGTCTGGTTGATTTGACATCACATCGTTACCACCCGCCGTATGTCTAGATAACTATATTTACATGTTTATTTTTTCACTGTACCCCCAGAGCGTGAAGCTGCTGCTCACATGCCACTGTTTCCCCCTGCCTGTGACGTACCCTCAAGGATGCTGGCGCCTCCCCCGGTCCTCGAGCCTCCCACTAAAACACAAAAAGATGAAGTCAAGATGGAGCTGGAGAATGCGTCTTTATGGAAACAGTTCAGCTCTGTGGGCACAGAGATGATCATCACGAAGAAGGGCAGGTGAGAGAAATCGTGCATGTATAAGGTTTCCCTTTGTCTTTATTTCTAATTCTTAGTCTTCACTTCACTAATAACGTCATGGATAAAGCTGTCAAGCTTTCCTATGTTAACTTTTTTCACTGTCCTAGACGGATGTTTCCTGGGCTGAGGTTAAAGCTGTCAGGTCTGAATCCATCTCTCCGGTACATCCTCCTGCTGGACATCATCCCAGCAGACAATTCCCGCTATCGCTTCCAAGGTGGTGGCTGGCAGGCTGTTGGTGGGGCAGAGGCAAGGCTTCCAGACCGGGTTTTTATCCACCCAGACTCCCCCGCCACAGGTGCTCACTGGCAGAGCCGTACAATCTCCTTTCACTATGCCAAGCTCACCAACAACACACTGGACTCCCAGGGTCATGTAAGTACTGCAGACAGACGCACTGCGCGCGGATCCTGTCTTTAACCTTTACTAGGAGATGCCATCTTCGTGGCGCATTTTAAGTCAGTCTCCTTCTTTTCCAGATCATCCTGCACTCACTGCACCGCTACCAGCCCAGAATCCACGTAGTTGAAGCCAGAGACGTGCTGAGGTGGGGCGGAGGACAGCACTCGTTTGTTTTCCCTGAGACCCAGTTCATCACAGTGACTGCCTACCAGAACAATAAGGTACCATAATATTCTATTTATGAAATATACTAAAAGGAACATGTTTCCATACACACGTGACTTGCGGTGCTGCTCATGATTGGCATGCACTTCTATCTCACGCAGTATCAGATGAACTAAGATTTAAAATCCATAAACCCATAATATTTTAATATTGACTGAGAATTTACAGAGGACTGTTTTTATTTTTAGATCACAGAGCTGAAGATCAACTCCAACCCCTTTGCCAAAGGTTTCAGAGAAGATGGAATGAACAGTAAAAAGTAATTTACAACAAATGGCAACACAGGAACACACACAAACACTTGCTGCACGTTGCTGTTTACATACTGTGGAAGATCTGAACACATGTTTGTACTTTTAGACAAAGAGATGCAAGACAGAAGCGCAAAATGTCTGTTATGACAGAAACCTTAGATATTGGTAAGTGGCTTCACCCGACTGATTCACATCGTATTATTGGTATAACTGTTACCCAGCAGCTCCTGAAGCGTGTCCTCTCTCTCTGTCCCTCTCAGTGAACTGTGAGCCATGCGACTCTTCTGAGCTTCTGACACCACCCACCACCGCCAGCAGCAGCACAGACCTGCAGACCCTCGCACTTGTCTCTCTGCCTCCACTGCCCGAGCCTGTCTGTGAGTACAGACCAGACGAGGCTTCCTATCAGGACACGCTGTTGCCGAATCAGCCACTAGACCTCGGCCAGGCATTCATGACCTCCCAGATGTCTGATATTGGCATCTCCTTGACCAATGCCATGCAGGACACACCTGGAAATGAGGCGGCAAATAGCCTCATTGAAGGGTAGGTGTGAAGGAAGCGCGTAATGCGTTCCTGTTTTTACCCTCAATGTACCCTGTCCCTGCTAAAACGTTTCTTTTTCTCCCCAACAGATCAAACACTATGGGTGAAGACGCCTACACCTGCACCTTCCCTGCAGCTCAGACCAACTCCTCTTTTCCCTCAGCTCCACTTCCTCAGTCCTCCTTCTCCTCTCTTCCTGTCCCTGACGCTTCAGATGTATCCAATCCTCAGCCCTCTATCCCTCCTATGGACTATCCCCCCATTCTATCATCCTCCCCGACACTCTCCTCCTCCTCGACCACTCCCTTACTACAGCAGACGTGCTTCACCTTCCCCACGCCCCCTCCTTCAAACTCTTCCTCACCACAGCCACTCCTGTCCTCATCCTCCCCTTCCTCCAACACCTATCACACAATTTCAGAGACAATCAGCCCTCACACGCCGACTGTCACCTCTTTTTCTGCCCCAGCTCCCACATGTCCGTCCAATCTGCAGGATCAAATCTCCACCCATGCACTGAGCACCCGCCCTAGTCAGCCACTGCAGGGTGAAACTATTAGCAGTGAAAATAATTCACCCAGTGATCAAAGCTCAGCGGTGTTTATCTATCCAAATATCTTGCATCCAAATCATGATCCTGCTTCGGTTATAGGTCAACCCATACCCAACCAACACCAAGCCCCTCCTCCCACATTGCCCTGCTCTCTCCCCTCCCACGGTGCTCCCACCTCTTTTGCCTTCCCCTCAATACCCGCACATATGCAAAATCTATCATTTCCAAATGTCTCTCCCAGCTCCAGTCACTCGGCCATGCACATCCCAAATCTGAGCCATCAAGCTCAAGCTCCCTCCCTTTCAGCTCCCTTCCCTTCCTCCACTTTCACTCATCCATCATCCTCCCTTCCTCACCCTCCTTACCAGCCCTCCTCCTGCTTGGGTGTGTCCTCTACTTTCCAGCAGTCTGTCTCCTCCACTCCATCGCTCCGCCCGGCTGCCCATCCTCAAAACTTTCCTAGTGCTTCGACTTCTTCCTCCACCACCTCATTCCCTCCTGTTGAAATGGGGGGAGTACCCCAGTTCCACCCCCCTGCCCCCTATCGCACAGATATGGTACTGCACCACCCATCTCTTCTCCCTCAACTGGATCCATCACTTCCATCCTGTATTCCCTCGTCCACTCCTCCCACAGCCCTCTACCCTGCCTTTCCATCCTATCCTCTCCGGCTGGTTACCCAGGACCCTCACTCGTCACTCTCCATTCCATTCAGGCATTTGTACAGACAACACCAGCATGGTCACACCCACCCGCAGGGGTCCTACCTGGATATGAGCACAAGAGCTGTATTTTAAAATATAGCAACGTTTATGTTGACAAAATGTTTTGGCTCAGTAGCGCTTTAAACGGTTTTAGCAATGTGTAGCATTAGTACAAGTAGCCCAATGCATTGTAAGTGTGTCTTTTTGAGAAGTTATCTGACAGTGACAGATACGTTGATGACATTGATCCAGATTTGTATATAGATGTTGAAAATTTTCTTTATAAATATCAAGTGTGAAAAAAACCTGTTGATCTTCCAGACTTGTGTCATTTTGTTTTTTTTCATCATTAAACCTGCACAAAATTAAAAATAGTTGGGTTTGTTTTTGTCAAACAATCACTCAGTCGTTTGGTAAATATGTATATATATTGACATGCCTGGTTGTCCAGTGCTGCCAACGTAGCAAAACCCGAGTTAAGTTACACGACCTTAAGTGTTTCATGTTAGAGACACAGAACAGTTGACGAGAGGCAGCAGTTAATCATTCCCTCTTCTGTCTGCTTTGCTTGGACTTTTTGGAGAATGGTGGTTCAAACTCATCTAAATGTAACCGACCTCTTTAGATGATTTGTCAAATATCCACAGAGGGGTTGTGCCTGAACGTTCACGGACACTTGCAGAAAACTTGCATGTCCCTTATGCAGGACAAGTCAAACTTAGGAACAACTACCTATAACTACACATGCAGTGAGTCGAAGTCATATAATTGTCTTTGACCAATTTTCTAATCCTCCTTTCTAATCCTACCCTTCAATGAGGCTAACTTTTGCTTTTCTAACCAATTTTCTTTCCTATTTCCTAAAATCTAACATGAGCATGAATGTCCATTTTTAGTAGGCCAGTGAATACTTGTGGGTTGATGCTAAGGGTCAACTTGATGTTTACTTAATTTTCCGAGTAGTCACACATTAACCCAAAAGATGAATTGACTGGTCCACCTGCAACCTCTCGAACTGCACCTGCTTAAGTTTTCTGAATGACATTCTCAGGAATCGGGGTAAGCTGCATCCAACACCTTGTTTGTCTGCTTTTGCAGTTTTATTGCACATTCAGACACATTAGTTTTGGAGTAGGTTAACAGACACAACTGGCTCTTTGATTTGTTCTTGAACGTTCTGCTATTCTGTTCTTCTCCTCCAGCAGGTTTTAACACCAGAGGACTGTCACATTTCTGTTAACCGATCACTGCCTCTGATACTGAATGATTGTAGTTCTGTTCACCTCACATGTCAGATTTACAGGACATGTTTTAAAATTACAGCAAAGAAAGAATATTTAAAAAACTCCAACTTCATTTAGACTTCACCTGTAAGCTACGTTAGCACAAACTCACGCCTCTTCAAGCAAGATGATGTGTTGTGCTCGTCTGCGTCCCTCACTCCCTCACCTCCTGTCGCTGAAGTTAATGGGTACTGTGGCCCCCAGGACAACGTCTTCCAGGCTGCCTGAGGTTTCCTCAGTGGCTCTAGCCTTTGAGGATCCCAGTGCCTTCAGAGTGAAAAGTTGGGGCGAGCTGCTGCGTGCCCTGTGTGTCTTCCGCCTCTGCTCCTTCCCTGTGCTGGTTAACAACTGTGGGATGGTGAGAGAGATGTATAAGACTCAATGATGCACGAACATAGAGACACGCGTCTAGCTTCTATCTGCACTATGTCTATCTGAATACATGACAAAACGTCCACGTCAGCTCTTCTTTAACTGCAGTGTCTATTTCTTTCAGCTGATGTCCATAGCACGCACCCTGCTGGGAAAGAAGGGCTTTTCTTTGCTGCTGCGGCCCACTGTGTATGCTCAGTTTGTGGCTGGAGAGAACGAGACAGAGATCTCTCAGTCCATGCAGAAGATGAGCTTGCTGGGACTGAGGCCAATGCTGGCAGTGCCCATTGAGGAGGATCTGGGAGAAAGCACTGGGTATGACACATTTGCAGAAGTTGTAGATACAGTTTGATCAATCTTTTCCTCAGATGAATCAATTTTAAATGATGGTGAGGAATAGATATTTTACAGCAGATGACCTCAAATCCAAGTTAACAATGAATGCTAATATTATCATTTTCAAAAAAACCACTCTATTTAATGGGTTTGTGCTACAGTTGTGACAAAGACTAGATTTTGTTGATCAGTGATGTCAAAACAGATTTTAGTTCTGGAGGTTTTTTCAGATGTAAAATCTCTGTTCTTCTGATAAAAAGCAGCCTAGGTATTACTTACATTACAGTAAAGATACTTTGGCAGTGTTGAAGTGTGAAGTCCGTCACAGGCTCATGTTCATCACATCCAGAGAGAAGAGATATGACGACAACATGGAGGCCATGTTGGAGTGCGTGCGGATGTCCCACAGCAATGCCTGGAGCAAAGACCCCATGATGCAGCTGAAGATCACAGCTCTGCTCAGCCCTGAGCTGTGTGTAAGGAAATTTTTTAGGAATCTGTCAAACTCCTACTAATTATCTACTATAAAGAAGATTGTGCACTTTGAAAGAAAGGTCAACGTAGGTGTTCCAAATAACTTAAGAGTTTTTAACCAATATATTTAAATACCTTTTGGTTATAAATATTATCAGCTGGGAAGCCTCCAGGTTGATGAGGCCCTGCAGTCACACTGTTTTGTAGACCTGAACTGACTGTAGTTCAAATTCGTGGGAAAAAAGATAAGTGTCCATGTTGGTGTTTGATGTGTTACTGTTGCATTTGTTTTTGAATGTCTACAGATTTCACCAGGTGGTTCATACAACTTGGGCTTCCCACGGCCGCTCTTGTTTTATTCTATTTAACTTTTGTGTACGTGTTCTTACGAGTTAATCTGTCCTTCGTCTACAAAGGTGAAACTCACAACCCTCATTGCTCAACAACCATATGACCTGAGTCTCGTCGTTAGAGCAATGAATGGAGAGGTTTGTCCATAACACAGTCCATTAGATGTATTTCTTCCACCTGATTCCTATATAATAGTATTGATGACGGTAGTGCTGATGCTAAATAACCTTTGATCTTTGCTTAAATCTCCCTCATTCAGCCTGTAAGCTTCCCGGGTTTGAATGAAAATGAAGCTGCACACTTCCTCTGTGGCCTGCAGAGACTCAACAAGATAGCAGAGGTATTTCTGTTACATAAGAGAACTACATCAAAGGTCTGCTCTGTTTTAATTAGGGAATTTTAGTGCAGTGATAATTGTATTATTTATACAGATTATGTTTTTTAGGCAAGTGTGAACAAAGTCAGAGTCCTGGTTGATGCAGAGTACACCTACATGAACCCTGCCCTCTCACTTGTCACCATGGCGATGATGAAGAAGTTTAACAATGATGGTGTCTGGATTTGGAACACATATCAGTGTTACCTGAAGGCAAATATCTTATTTTCTCCTTTCGTTCATTTTTCGAAAACAAAAATACGGACATTTCTTTTAATTGCTCTGAATTCGTATTTTCCACATACTCCCATCTTTGCGTCTTTCAGGAGTCCAGGTGCCTTCTGCTAGAAGCTCTGCAGTTGTCTGAGAAGAAAGGGTTCTGTCTGGGAGTCAAGCTGGTACGAGGAGCCTACATGGACAAAGAGAGAAAACTGGCAGACAAAGAGGGTCGACCTGATCCCATCCACCAGTGTTGGGAGGAAACTAACAACAGGTGGAAAAGAGGCAGCATTCATTAATCATGACCAGCCAGACTCATCTCAGAACTAAACCTAAAATCAACAGAGTTTGGCATGTTTTTGCATTTGTCTGCCTGCATGTTAGAATGATTGTATGATACATGTGCAGTTACAATGGCTCACTGGATGTGATGCTGGAAGCCATTTCCCAGAAACCTGAGCGCTACAGGATCATAGTCGCCACTCACAACGAGGAGTCAGTGAGACGAGCTGCCAAAAGGTCAGACAACCAAAGTGAATCCCGTGAAAGTTGATCTTTGAGAGGTTCGTGATTGAGGATCTGGAAGCTACAAAGAGTTGCATTGTTTAAACTATAATTTGTACAATTTTCAGGATGGAGGAGCTGGGGATAGACAAAGATGGAGGGTCAGTGTGTTTTGGCCAGTTACTGGGCATGTGTGATCACGTCTCCCTCACACTGGGTGAGCTGTGCCTCACATGGCATTTTGTTTAGCATCAAATATTTACATTTTCTGCTCTTTTCTATGTACTTTGACTGAACCTGCATCATTCAGCTACAGTGACAAATTCACCCAGCTTCCAATGTAACTGATGAAGCGGCACTGAAATAAGTTCTCTCCTCTTCAACCCAGCTAAGGAAGGCTATGCCATCTACAAGTCAGTGCCGTATGGCTCAGTGGACGACACACTCCCCTACCTGGTGCGTCGGGCCCAGGAGAATCGCACAGTATTGCAGGGAATCCGCAAAGAGAGGGACCTACTCAGACAAGAGCTCCAACGGAGACTACGCCTGCGGAAAGCCAGCTAGTAGTCCACCAGCACAGAGGGGAAACCGAGAAGAGGGACTCTGAAGCCCAGGAAGCAGCACGAAAACACTGTTGGGTAAAAGTACCAGCGCAAATCCTTATGTAACTCTCAAATAAGTTTTGACACCCAAAGAGCTTATATGGTCACAACCTACTGTAATACCTGTTTGGACATATTATAAAATATATACAAATATGCCTTTTTTGTACATGTTTTTCATATATATTTTACAGTAATAAACTAATAAGTGAACATTTTATTATGACTTCAATTTTCTGACCTTCCTCAGAATGGTTAATACCCTTAATAAAAATAAAATATGCATTTGTGGTATTGTATTTGTATTGTTAAAGTAAAGACACTTATACATCCTTTCTCTCTCATCACTAAACAGTTGTGCAAAAGGTTCACCACAAGTGATGTGACGGTGGTGGTGATGCAGTGAGGAAGCTGGAAACCAAAGCTAATTATCACTATTTACCCGACTACACAAGTAAAGACTTTTTAAAATTAAGCAGGGTATTCTGAACCCTCATCTGTGGAAAGAAATGGATTTAACCTCAGGCAACATCAGTCACTTATCAAATGCGCTTCTTTTATTTTAACAAATCCTTTAGCTAACATACAAATTCTGCCCAGATGTCTTAAACTTGCACTTTTGTGAAGAACGCCTTCTCGTATTTGCTTTAGCCTTTCATTAATACAACTATTTTGTGTTTTAAGAAGTTTTTTATGTCAAAAGAAAAACTGAAAAGTCAACTTGAAACTCTTTATTATTTTTTTATGTAATGAGTACAAGTCAACAACACTTAATGTGTCTGCTGCTGACTGCAACGCCATGAGCCAGTCTCACCGCAATGCCTTTGTTATCTAATTGTCTACAGGCAACAATAAACTTAAAACTTCACTTTTACTCAGAGAAATCAGCAGAACATCACTCTAAGCGGTTGCAGTGAGAGAGGTTTGTACTGACTGACTTTTTTATGTTTAAGTTCTGGTACAAGGAAATAAAACAGCACACAGCTAAGTGCTGAGCACTGATTTCCAGGTGGTGGGGATATTTGTTGTTATTAAAGAGTGAGTATTGGTCAACACGTTCCAAGCTTAGTAGTTGCTCTGGTTTTGATTTCTGTAGCCGCCTCGCTGGTAGCCCGACTGTTTCTGCTGGTAACCACCTTTCTGATCTGTGAACATGCAAAAAGGAAGATGTAACAAACAAACATTTAATCACACAAAAAAGATAATTTATTGCTTGACATTCTTTTAAAAGTCCAAAAACAGCAGATTCTTGACTAACAATTTAATAATTTACTCATTAAATGCAAACAAACTTAGTCACACTGTGACGAGCAGCAATTAACTGTTTAGACTTCTAAACTGTAACCTCATTTTGCCTCAACATACCTCTCTGGTAGGACTGTTTCTGTTGGTAGCCACCCTTCTGATCTGTAATGCAAAGAATAGAGTTATTTTTTCTAAAAAAACAAGAAGATATTCCCACATGTTCAGTCACAGTGGCCTTGGAGATGCGTAACTTTACAATCAGGTCGGATATAAGCGCATACTGCAAATGAATGCAGTGAAGCAAGTCGTGGAACTCACCTCTGTTAAAGTAGCCTCCATATACGCCTTGCTTGAGGTCGAAGACACGCTCGTTGTTTTCCACCAAGCTGCCCAGTTTCTCGGCCAGCTGCAGGGCCATGTTCTGCAGGGAGGTGGGCTCCGTGCGGTGCATCACCACAGTCTGTGTGGGCTGGTCAAGTGATGCCTGTTGTGTAGGAGACAAAATATTTTGAACTATGCACTGTAAAACCATGACATCCTGTTGCATCTATGTACAGATTCCCTCCATCCGAACTCACCATCAGCTCCTCATTGATGATCATCTTGCTGATGATGCTATGAACTGTGGGTATCTCCAGTTCAAACATCTCAGAGAGTGTCGCCATGCTGGACAAACAAAAATGGTTCTTGTGTATAACTTTTGCTGGTAAACACAGCAACTCCTGTGCTTGTACATGCTGCATATATATTTACCTGATGGAGTCGTAAACGCTGCTGTATGTGAACAGGTATGTTCTCAATGACTCCTCTTGAATCTTCCTATAAATTTCAGACAAAATCAGTTAGGCGTGGCAGCACAATAATTTGTGAAGAGTAATTTACTCAATCTTAACCTTGAAGCTACCAGAGGTCACTGGGATTAATGAACACGTACATGACATCTGATGGATAACAACGATAGGCGCTGACCTGACTAGCATCTTGCGCACTCGCTGAGTCTCAGGGAATAGGTCCCAGACTTTACTGTTCATCTTCTCGTTGATGATAAAGGAGTGGCAGGTACGCCAGTCTCCCATCTTCATGGCCTTGCTAGCAGCGACCACATGCTCCCTCATGCTCTCTGGGGGTCCTGGAGGACAAAGACAGGAACTGTTATCTCCCATTTCCACTGAGTCATTATCTCGGTGCAGAAAGTTGACATGTTGCGTACCCAGCAGCGGCTGTCTCTCTCCCACCCTCAGCTGGTGATGGAACTGCTTGCTGATCATCCTGCGACGGGCATCAAACTCATGGGCAGCCATGTAGGGGATTTCGAGCAGCATTGCTGACACCAGGTACACACACTCCAACAGCTCCAGGTTGATGTGCATGTGGAACGGCACCTGTGAACGTGATCAACGTCATGTTATAATATCCAATGACTGTATCCGGAACATACCGTCTGTTACCAGTGCGAAACATTTTTCATTTAACAGCCTCTTCACATAATTTAGTACTGACACTACTTTTAATACAGGTTTACAAAAATATTAAATTAAATCATATGTGAGTGGTAGTTTGAAAATATGTGATAAAAACCCAGTTAGCAACAAGAAAAACATCTGTGTAAGCATAAATACACTGTCTAAGGCTTACTTGTCTTCTCTTTTCAATCTTCTCCTGCTCTGCGTTCCTCTCCTGCATGTTCCTCATGAGCAAACCCTGACCCAGGAGTTCCTTGGCCCGGCCAGATGACTGAATATCCAGCAGGGCATTATGTGCATCTTTAATCATACCCTGCCTGAATGCACAGATGCCTAGCTGGACCATGGTTCTGTTGTACAGGATCTAAGGAAACAAATGGTGGTTGGTATTGATATTTAGGGTTTTTGGTATAACTTCTGTTGGACCTTGTGCCTGTCTGCTGACCTGTACAGGCGGGTCAGCATGCTGGATGTTGTCTTGCAGGTGACTCATCAACATGAGGTCGCGGGCTTGGTACCAGCGTGAATGCAGAGCGTGGTGGTAAATGTGGCAGAGAATAGCGCAGGTCCGGATTCGGTCCGTGCGATCCTTAGCATAAATGAACTTGCAGAGACGGTCCATGATCACAGCGCTGTCCTCCCCCTCGCTCTCCTCCTGGTCTTGCTCAGACTGCAGACAGACAAACACGACTCAACAAAGGAAACTCACACTACTCACTAAGTCAGACAGACAATGTTTACACAAACATGCCTCCTTCTATGGTGTTCTTATTTTAGTCACTCTAGTCAGTTTAGAGATTTGAAATAGTCTCAGTACTAAAAAAATGTTTTGCGTCCGAGTCGGAAATGTTTTTCTCACCTTGGACTCTCCCTGGAGGCCCAGGCTGCGTCTGTGGGCCTTGTAGTCAAACTTGTAGTAGGTGTGCATGATCCTACGTAGGTAGACGCGACAAATCTCCTCAGTGCTGCCTTTGTTCTCCAGGTAGTTGAGTAGCCGGTCAATGATGCCACAAACTCGTCCCTCATCTTTCAGATTGTCAACATATTCTGGAGAAAGAGTGGAGGAGAAAGCATTGAGCTAATAGAAAAGAAAAAACTACAGGGCCAGACACACGTGATCCAGCAGATATTCCATCAAATATTTGGTGACTTCGCCTAAATTTCTAATACAAATAGAATCAATCTGTAGTTTGTCACCTTGCGAGTGGGGATCTGTGTTCTGCATGATTTTGGTAAACTCTTCATCCATCCTCTCTACAAGCGTCAAGGGGCATCCACGAACCCTAAATGGCTGAGAAACCCCCCAAATAAAAGCTTAATTGCTGAACTCATCTATCTCAGCAATCACAGAGTCACAAATGCATGCATGTTGCATGGAAGCTGACATACACATGGAAAATAATCTTAAAATTATCATGATGTAAACAATCCTATAATAAACAATACAACAAGAATAATTCAAAGACACAGTTGCAGTTTATCAGTTCTGGAAATGATGGAAGCTGCCACCAGAAAACATCAAAACAAACAAACAGAAGAGGAAGAAGAGAAGAGACCTGCTCCGAGACGTTGAGGTTTTCACTGTCCTCAGCAATGTTCTCCCCAATAAATATGTTGTTGTTGTTATCAAAGAGGATGTCCAACAGCTCATCTATACAGTCCAGACACTTTTTCCACATGTCAGCCTAAAGTGAAAACAAAGTCAGAAATAACCTAATAAAAACACTAAATGTTTGACAATCAGATTCACATTAAGCTGAAATGTATCTATATACTGTAAATGTTCACTGGATCATGGATCTTTAATGTTCCCAGGTCAAAACCCCTGCATTTAGCATTAAAGAACATGTTGACTCTTACCTTCATGAAGGCCGCCAAGTTGGGATTGTAATCGTACAGGGAAGCAATGATGTTAAACTTGATCTTGACCAAGATACCTTGGCCCAAGTTATTCTCAGCAGCAATGGCGGAGAGAGCGTGGAGCAGTTCAATCTGGGCAGCTCTGTCACAGAGAAATACATGAGGATTGGTTTAAAGTCACAGAATTACTGAGGAGCTGCATCGCAGGATTTAGGCGTTTGATTTGGACCATATTTTTTTCTCTTCACTTTGTCACAAAGGATCTTTATGGATTTTTTTTTTTGGATATAATTTTGATTGGCACACGCATTTTTTTAAATAAATCAAGTGAAGAAGAGTTTTAATGAGTCATGCAGCGTTACCTGTCGGTGCCCTTTTTGCCTCTTGCTTGCAGGATCTCATTCAGCTTCTTCACTACCACAGCTGTATTGATCTCAGTGCCTTTGGCAAACATCTTGGGCTTTTCCTGATAGATTAGAAACACCAATCTCTTCAATATATTTCTTTTTTATTGAATATGTCTGATGATTTCTCATAATGCTGTTTTTGTTGAACATATATATTTCTCTACATTCCCTCTCACCAACAATAACAGTGTTTATAAATGTATTCTTTACCTTGACAAGGGGGATACCTCCCCGCACCTTCTCCCAGGCTCCCTCTCCAGCCTCCTCTCCTTCCTCCTCAGCCTCTTCCTCCAATCGCTCTTTCTTCTTGAGTTTCTTCTTCTTTGCAGCTTTCTTGTCGCCGGACTTCTCAGTCTCCTGAGTTCTAAGGATAGACATAGCAGTAAGTTTCCGAGATACTGTAGAAAATGCAGTTACATGGAGTTAAAGAACAAATTACAAAGTTAGTTGATAAAGACAACGCTGTATACTATGATTACTTAACAAAACCATAAACAAAGATGCCTCACTTCTTTAGGAAGACCACAGCCAAGGAGGCGCTCCTTCCTCCTTCCCCGTCATCCGAGGACTCACTGCCACTGTCTACAGTGTCTGAGCCCCAGTCTTCATCATCATCGTCATCATCACTAGAAGAGGACTCATCCTGTCAGAAAACAAACAAACAAAATAATCACAAAATTAGCAAAGGTAGCCTCTGGTGCAGTAGTTTACAAATACAATAATTACTTCCAACCAGGAATAGTACATTTTTATATAGCGTGGCCTCTTACCCCAGATCCCTTGGCAGACTTGAGGAACTTGCTGGCATCTGGGACAGCCTCAGGCTTTTTCTTCAGGAAAGCCTTGGCTGACACACCTTCCTCACCCCCCTCATCATCACTCTCAGATGAAGAGCCTACATTTGAAAAAATTCACACATTTTAAAATATGGTGCTGAAAACCACCAGAACAATATTTCTTAGATCAATATTTGTAGTTAATTAAAAGATGTCGGTGTGCTAAAGCACAAACACTATACAGAAACAATTTCACCAGTCTACTCTGACAGTCTATATCACAAAACACGATATAACCTGGGCAGGGTTAGGGTTAGGGGTTAGGCATCAGAATATTCTGGTCTGGGCTCTATTTGTAAACACACCTGTGATTGTTTCAAAATAAAAGTGTAAAGCAGAAATTAAAAAATTTTCTTTTTCTCTCTCTAGACGTTTACTTTGCTTTGCTGTTATTCCAGTACAGAACGAACATTTGCATGGAATGTTTTGGACGGGTGTGAGTGAGCGGTGAGCTTAAAGGGCGCATGCGCTAGGAGTTTTCTGAATAAGTGGGGGACTGTGCCGTCTGCTGAAAGAGGGCAGAGAAGCGAAACTCCAAACTTGATGTACATGCTGTTTATTTAACGTTAGAATCTCTACTCGATAGTCACAATATAGTCATTTACTATATCATACGCGGAACAAGTGGAGATACATAGAATGTATCTCCACTTGTCACTCAGCCTTAGAAGAAAGAGAGACAAGCAACAACTAAGAGCAAGCATACCAGAGTCTTCTGGCTCCTTGTCCTCCTCTTCATCTGCCGACTCCTGTGGGTTCTAACAGAAACAGAGAAGACTTTAACTTTTCTTTATCAAGAGTGTGCTCATCATGAATCCAGTCTCACTTTTAAACACGTTCACAATTTGGTCAGTACAACAAACTACTACAATGGTTGTAATTACGAATAGGCAGATGCTAAACATCATTTTACACATACTGCCTACCATCATGGACTCAATGCAGATTTAATAACGTTTTCTTATTTACCTCCTTATACGAGGCGATTTCAGTTTCGTAATCCCTGTTGTACTTGCGAATCTTCTGACGTAGTGTACTGAGTGCCTTTGCATTGTTTTTGTTCATTTTCTTCTTTCCTTCTTTGTCCTCCCAAAGCTGTAAAAAAAGGGAACATAAAATAAACCTGTTACTTTGAATCGACATGGCTAATTCAGATCTATAGATTGGTCATTAGAGAATTTTTGTAAAAACTCTGGGCTACTGACCTGGTTCAGATAGTCCTCCAGATCAGCCAAAAGACGAATATAGAAAGAGGGAACCCCCTCTTTGTCCACTATAGTCTTGCTTTTGAGGAAGGCTCGGCATAACTGCTCAAATTCCTCCAGACATTTGGCCATGTCACGGATCTTCATAGCATTACGGATGGTCTTAATAAAGTTGGTTAACTCCTCAAACCTAAGATTCAGAAATGCATACACTTAGACGGTTTTTAGGCAGCACATCTAACACAAAACTATACAAATACCAGACAAACCTTTTGTCCTTGGCACTGCGCACCACTCTCTTGGTGTCCTCTTCATCATCACTAAGAAGCAACGACCTGTGAAAACAATATGGACACGTCAGATGGCTATGAGAAGTAGAACTTAAGTTCTGTCAATAAGAATTTAAGTACACTGACTGCTTAAAATTCGCCCCGGGTGCTTTAGGGGTGATTTCATCGTCGGATGAGGACTCCTCTGACTCACTGTCAGAGCCGGTGGCAAAGAAACGAGACATTGCTGGATGAGGCGATCAACCTGTAAAGAAATCAACACTTACAGTATAGTTTCAAAAGAATAATATTTGTCTACATCGTAAATATGAAACGTAAATATCTGATGTAGAACAATGTCATGGTTCCAAGTCTTGGTTTGGGCCTTTATTACATTCTGGTGACACTTGCAACGAGAGCTTTCCGAAAATTTAGCTTTTTGACAATATGCATTCTCCAAACATCAATACAAAAACGACAGACAGGTTAAATGACGCATCGCCAACTGAAAGTAGAATCTCTCATTATGAGTTGTATTCAAGATACACAGTTATCTATTATATTAGCTAGGGTTAGCATCCCTGTCGCTACAAAACGTTAGCTAGCAACAAACTAATAGTTTCAAGTTCCTGCACAAAACAATTACAGTGCACAACCCGATTATCCTATTATATAGATATGAGTAATACACTTCTGTATATCCTGGTGTGCTTGCGATGAAAGAAGTGGATCAGATAAACGTCAATGAGCTATGGTTGGCTATCTGCGTCCGTAACATTGCAACTGCTACATTCACTTACCCAGCAAACGACTGCCTCGTTGAACTTATAAAAAGTAATTAGGCCATTTAAAAACTGATTAACATCGAAATCCTTATCGTGTAAACACCTAATGTAGCCGAGTGAGCAAGCTAACGCTGACTAATATCTGATCACAGGAGGATAACACTAACGTGGCGCTCTACTAAGCTAGCTAATGCTAACGGAGACACCAGGCCTCTCCACATGTGCGGTCAGTGGGGTCTCTTTGCTAAAACAAATAATTGACCCGTAGACTTTAAACATCGACACCGACTTACCTACGTCCTTGTGAAAAGTATTCCGTGGTATGTCTGTTTTAAATCGTTATAAAAATCCAGTTTTGCTGTACAGCGGTTACAAAGACAGGCGAGCGACGGCTTTGCCGGGCACTTGCGTCAGGAAAGGAAGTACGGGGAGATCAGCAACTCATAGGGATGGTCTACAGCACATCTACGCATCCATGTTATATACACTGTCCACGAAGAAAGGTATCCGGGGATGTGGTGCCACCCAGTGGCTTAAAATCACATCACACATAAGGTGGTTAACGTTAGATAAAGAACAAAATAAGGAAAAACCTCAGATAAATGCACATTCTAAAGACAGCATGAGGGATAAACTTTTCCAGGATTTGAAACATCAGACTAGATTACACACACTAACAGCATAATGTTACATATCATTTTAATTTCAACATTTTCTATCAATATTTACATTGGCAGCAGAAGAGGTTCTGTTTTAGCCTCACTGGAAACAACTTTAATCATTTCAATCACATTGAATAGATAATTGATTTACACCATTTCAAGTTATGTGTGGTTTACTGCAGCTGGCATCCATTTCAGGTGCTTGAAAAAAAAAAAATCAAACTATCTGCAGTTTTAGCTTTACGTTAAACAAATCAGACCAGCTTCAGTAATGTAAAAGCTAATCTACTAAAACCAATACATAAAATGAATTTTTGTTAAAATGACTTAGATGAGTAAGGATGTGTTACATGTTTTAGTTTAATTAAAGATCATTTATTGAATAAAAATACAATAATACAAGAAATACAATAATTTTGCTGGAACATTCAGCAGTCCTCTTGTTTTCTGTATTTCAGCAACTCTAAAGACAATGAAGAAAAGAGGAAATTTGCAATAGAACACTAAATTAAAATATACAACACAATAAATTGACACTGGCATAGGCACACAATTATAAAACCAGGCACAAATGACATCAAATACTCCAGTGATGGCAGGTATTAAACACATATGATTACACATTGGAACACCATTCTTTCCAAGTAATTTGCAACAAAGTATTTAGAGTCATACCTTCTTTCAGTTGCTTTATTTCTTCTAATTTCGTTTTGAGTTGTTCTTCAAGCTCAACACATTTAGCACACCCTGCAAAACAGTCAGTCATTACACTGCAGAAGACAAAACCTATCAAACAATCCTTCTACTTGTAGTTGTTCTAGTGTTTTCAGACTTGTATTACTGAGGGCAATTACATATTTTATAACCTATTCCTCCAGGAGATGCTGTAGTAATTGTGGTGCCTATATGCATCAGTGATGTATTCCGGTCCTTTTATTACCCAGTCCAACCAACTAAAAGCTCATTGAAAAGTCCCACTAGAGAATTATAGAACTATAGGTACTTCACATGAGAAGTTTCATTAGGGTTCCAGTGATCTCAGCTGTCCATTTAGCCATTTTACACTTACCATGACCTTGAGGTTTAGGTAGCAGAGCTCTGTGGCTGGTTGCAGGACGTTTCAGGGCCCTAGCTTTGCTAGAAGCGTCACAAGATGCTGAGGTTTCAACAGTACTTACTGGCGCTGCAGCATCTGAAAGCATGCGGTAAACAGCAGATATGCTAAGAAAAAAAGCTAAGTAAACAACGCAAGGTCAGACGTTCCAGCAAATTGTACTCAGTCGACCATAACTGTTAACTACATAATAATAAGAACAGACGAACATAAACCTACCATCTTTTTTGCTTTTAGCTGGCAATAATCTAGTAGTTACAGGGTGTTGCAGGCCTTTGGTTTTGTTTGCAGCATCACTTGAAGATGTTGAGGATTCAGTGCCACCGGAGGTTAAGGGACCTTCTGAAAATAGGGCAAAAAACGATTGGTTAAACAAGGCTGACCTGACGTGAACCGAAGTTATGCCTGGGTCCTCAAATACAAAATCAAATGAATTTATAACTAGCGTTGTCAGTGTCCCTGTAAATTGTAACAATGCAAATCAGGTAGAAAAAGATCAACCCTGTATTTACCCATTTTCCTCCTCTTTGTTGTTGGCAGAAATTCCCCTCTGGTTAAATGGTGCCTTTTCACTTGAAAATTCTTCACCACAGGGTTTGTAGCTGTTTGTATATATAAAAACATGTTGACAATTCATTCACCTTGATATACACATTAATTTATAAATAACAATTTGCAAATGACTCCCATGCTTTAACCAAGTTATCATTGAAATCTCACTAGAACAAACCTTTTTCCAAACATCTCTCTTTTTGACAGGTCAGTGTCTAATAAAACTATCTATGCATATAAGAGACATTTATGTACAATGTACCATCACATTTACGTATATTTAGCCCTTATATTGGTCACTGAATATCAGAATATAAGAACACAGTCTACTGTAGGTACGTGTAGGACAACGGAGTTTGTCAGTACCTGAAACGGCTGGGTTGCTTCTTGCTGTTGTTGGCCTGGGACCTGGTGCAGTTCTCTGGAAACCCGATAGTACGCCAGTCAACTGTGGTTTCGGCAAGCCAGAGGAGGGCTGCTTTAATCCTAACATCAGCACAGGGGTGGGGGGGTTAAATGGATGTGCACGCACATCACATTTAGGGCTGAAACAGCTAAATATCTGAAGGTAAATATATTGACCTTAAACTAAAGTCTTTTGAAGATTAAAACTGCAATCTAGCAAGACTATTCTAAAAACCTGAATGCACATTACCTACCTGTTGTAGGACGCAAGTTGTAGGAGCTTGATATTCCTGAAGTCTTAAAAACACATGGAGAGAGGAGACCTGTGACTGACAAACTCATAACATCCAGGAAGTCATTGCTGGTCAACTGTCTGATATCAATAATAAAAAGTGGATTTAACGGCTGAAAAGGGCAAAAATCTCTTCACTTAAATTAGAAATCAACAATGAACATTGATATCCTACCGTTTGGGCTGGATTAGGAGCCGCAGCATTTTTTAAAGCTTCCGCATGAGTCCTTTGTCTGGTCATGGGCAGGCTTCCAGGATGTGTGGAGGCTGGCTTGTTTTTCAACAGCAGAGATGCAGCTTTCAAAGGCATCAGACGCGACTTCACAGCAGGTTGGGTCAAGAATGTTTTTCGATCACAGACAATGTTTGAAGGAACATCTGATGGCACCTGAACAGGTTTACTGGGAACATCTCCATACAATTTTTTCTGTGTCCCCAGGCTTTTGCCATCCTCCCGTTCAGCGTACAAGCTTATCATTTTACAGCTGATCATTGGTGTTGAAGTAAAAAGAGAATCCCCCCTTAGATCTAGGGTGTCATCCAAATTGAATGTGTTTGCCTTATTGTCCCCTATATCCATGCTTTGATGGCCCATAGAAACAGAAAAAGATTCTGTCACAGGTCGCCCTGGTTGTGACTGATCCATAGACTCACGATGACCAGCTTCAGAAGCTGCTGCTGCTGCTACAACTGGACCAGCTTCAAATGGGATCTCAGGGGTGTCAATAGCCTTGACTTCAGGTTCTATACTAGTTGTTGACTCATTATGTTTTGGTGATTCAGGAGGGTGAACTTCAGAATTAGGGCTAGTGGATGGATTGCACACTTCAGAAAGAGAGGGTTTGTCCAAAGTGTTCTGATGACTGTCACTTGAGTTTATTTCTGATAACGTTATTGTGCTGTTTTGTGTAGATAAAGGTTTGCCATCAAGGGCGTTGTTCTGGAGGCCAGTTTCCTGTAAAGTACTACTTTCACATGATCTTTGCGAAGAATTCTGATCAAAGGTGGTGTTCTTCACATGACCCACAGTCCTTGCCTTTTCAGCTGAGCTATGTTGGTTCATTCTAAAGTAAGTTTTAGTGGTGTCCTTAGAGACCAAACCAGCCTGTTCCTTGGTGTCATTCTCTTCTTCTGGACGGTTTCCATTAGATGGGGAAAGATCCAGGCTCCTATTGAGAGGGGAGGATATATGAGGAGTAGTGTTTGTATCAGTGGTGGCAGTCAGATTGGAAGACTGGGCAATGGTAAAGGTGTTGTTGGCAGATTTGGCCGTTTCTGGGCAAGGTTGTGGCACTTTGCTGGTCACCTCAGTGGCATGGCTGCTAAGTAGCTCTTCATTTTGAGCTTCTACAGTATTAGAGGTTTCCATGGGTTCGCCATGAAGCTCACAGGTGACATTCTTCAAACTAATGTTACACTGCATATCAGAACTAGACAACTGCGATGAAGTACATTGAGCAGACACATCACTAGAGGAGCTTATGTCACGAGTAACATTAGCAGGTTTGGTACCGATTGAGTCCTCAGCTGATGTTTGACTCTTTACTATGTTTTGATCACTGGGCTCTGTTGAGCTCCCGCTGTTCTCCAAAACAGTGGCCACAGAAATATCCTGAGTTAGGGAAACCTTCATTACATTTTCCACGGCACACTTATCAGATTGCTCACTAAAGGAGCTTTTAGTAGAGGTGGCATTACCAAATAGAGTACTGGAGAGTTCTTGACTCTGTGTGATGTCCGTCCTGTTGGGCTGTGTCATAATTTCTCCAACGACCTCTACAGACGAGGTAATGTTTTTTAAGTTATCACTTCGCAGAATATCCTGCGTGTGAGACATTTCTCCTCTTGGTGAAAGCTCTGAATCCTGCGTTACATCAAGAAGTGTAATTTCTGGGAAGTATCTGTCATCCAGCCAACGTAGAGGAGCATTAGAAGATCCTTCTAAACAGAGGAGTTCAGTGAAAGAACTCAAATGGTAGGGGTGGCGAGCGGTAAATGTGCCATTCACACCTGTAGCAGTTATAGGTGTTGCAGGTGCACTATCAGGAAGAGCTGAATCGTTTCTAGTCAGCTGCATAGTAGAATCCTGTGTTACATCAAGGAGAGTAATTTCTGGAAAGTATTCTTCATCCAGCCAGCACACTGGTGCATCCTTGTCAGGCAGTGACTGCCCAAAACGACTACGGAAAAAATCTGAGTGGGGATGCTGGCTGGAAGCTGCTGTTGATTTTTGATAATTCGCCGAGTTAGGATGAAATGGGAGTTTAACAGTTGCTGGACATTTGTTGCCATTATTTAGATATTTTAAAATGGGTGTTTTAAACTGAAGACCAGAAATCCGCGATTTTGCCTTGACTGCTCCATTGCTGTTTGTTGGAGCTGGGGTTGAAAAAGTGCAGGTTTTAGAGAAAGACTCATTTTCTTCAATTGTTTGCGTAGTAGAGGAATATCCAACCATATCCCCTACTTGGACTTCCCCAGCTGCAGCAGTTCCTTTTGGTGCAATATTTTCTTGGCATTCATCAGCCTCTGGATTTTCGTGAATACATGGGTTTTGCACTGTTTTATTGGCCATACTAGACAATTCCCGTTTTTGTTTTCAGGCAGAGAAAACAAAAGTTTTTTTTGAGACTAGGCTAAAACTCAGTCGTCTCAACACATTTTCCAGATGCCTTGACAGACTCCTCGCCCCTTCAGCCTGAGGACAAAATATTTCTTTAAAGCAAAACACTTTAGACCATTAGAACATTATCATTCACTATGTCATTTTACAGAGAATCAGTATGTCCACGATCAGTGCTGTGACTCTGCCACTAAAATAATAAACACAATGTTTCAGACACTTATTAAATGGAAAACTTAAGAAAAAAAAACTTATGGTCGTTCACTTCGCTCACATGATTTAGGAATGAAGGCAGCTTAATAATGACAGAACCATTAACGTAGGTAGGACGTACTATTAAATGTGTTTAACATCTTCTAAGAATTTGCTATGAACTTAACGTCAGGTCAATCGGGAACAGACAGGTTAAATATTTGGTAGATACAGTAATATCGAATTGACATCCCAAGAATCACATACGATACAGGATTTGTTGTTTGGATAGTATTTTCATTTGCTACTGTTAAATTTTGTTGAGTTTAAAGTAAACTTTAAATAAACTTAACACTAAGTCCCGAACGAAGCTAAGCTAGCTAACTTAACGTTTGCCTGGTAACGTTAACTAAATATTAAAAAATTAATCAGTAACACGTACATACCCCAACAGTGACTTCTTCGTAGATGTCTATGTCTGTTATTTACTCGAGACTTAAACCTGTTTATTCAACACTTCGCCATGAACATCGATAAAATAACATCGGCACCACTGGAGCTCTTCTCTAGTTCAAAATCCCAACTTCCTTCCCTTTCATTGGATGATTTCAACCAATCACAGCGGAAGCCTTCTACTTCGTGTAAATCGTTCAAGGGTGAGCTGTGTACTTGGTGTGTTTGGGGTTATACTGCCACCTAATGTTTTTTATACGGTGTTAAATTTTAAAACTGCAGAAATTATCAGCCTTTTCATCATTACCACTGTCTCTCTGATTCCACTTGTTTTCATCTTCTTTGTCAAAAGAGTAAACACATATTTCTTCAGTTTTTGTTCAGTGTTACCACTTTACATTCTCATGTGTTGTACATACTTGGTCGGCATGTGGTTGAAGTGAGATTCTGAAGTGCAAATGAGATTGCTAATTAATATTTGGATAAGATACTACTTTGTTCACTGTGTGTAAGAAAATATGGTTGTTTTTCAGATAAGCTTTATTACAAAACTTTAACACAACACAATCACAGACATGATCAACATCTCGTCACCGTATTCAGTTTGATAAATACAACAAAAATAAATCCATTTGCATATTATATTCTTATATTCACAAAAAACATTACAGTTCATCTCACTCTTGGGGGGTTTTCTTTAGTTTGGATTTTAGCTCAGACATAAGTGGATTTCCAAATCTGGGGAGAAAGAAATGTCAAAACACGAGAAGAAGAAAAGACAAAAGAACTTGCTACTTTAAGTAACATTACTTTACCCTGGATGTTTTGGTGGCATCCATTTGGGTTTCTGAGGTGCCTCATCTTGTTGGGGAAGGTCACCCTTGTCTTCTGGCTTTGTCTCAGGTTCCTGCTGATATAGTTTCATGTTAATTAAGAAATATATGTACTTCCTCAGGAAATAAGTGTAGTATTTATTGATTATTAAGAGTACCCTGGCGGATTCTGGACTATTTTCCTCTCTCACCACACGTTGTGTCTTTTTTAAAACCGGAAACCCAGCACCAAGCCCTTAAAAAAATGTGCGATATTATCTACAGATTATGAACAATAACCAGAAGTGAAAGACTGTGAAATGCTTTTCCATGTGTTGTACTGTATGTGACCTACCAGGCAGTTTTATTCCAACGCCCAAGCCTCCCAAAGGCAGACCTGCAGGGACTCTGACTGGCAGATGTGACGACGGTGTGGGTTCCAATGAGGGCATATTGAGCAAGGAACGGGGGTCCTTGGGTGGTCTCACACGGGGATTTTTAAGAGCAATTCTTGACCTTTGTGCAGTAAAGTCCAGTGAAGAAGAATCAACCTGCAACAAAAAGCAGCTGAATTAACAAAAACTCAATTATAAATACAATCTGATTTGATCTAGAATCTAATTAGATAATTTTATGAAATTTATGAAATAAATATGTTATTTTAGAAACAGTACCTCAAGCAGTTCTTCAGAGTTGGCCGTTGGATACTCCAACACCTCGCCACCGTTTGGCTCCGATAATGCTTCAGCAGTGACTTCTGAGATGGACCATGCTGTCTCCAATGAGGGCAACTTAAATAACTTCTGAGGTTCAGTACAGGGGTTAACTTGTGAAACAGTTTGTGTTTCTTCTGAGATGATTCTCTCCTCTAAAACAAACCCCAGGCCACTTCTAGGTCGTCCAGATTCACTGTGTGCGATTTCAGCAGCAGAGTCAGACGTGGTTATCTCAAGAGACACAACTTCAGCTTTACTTTTCTCGACTTTCTCTGCACTTGTCAGTGAATTAGCATCGAAGTCTTCACCGTCTTCCCACTCAATTTTCATTTCAAGGTCTGCTATGTCAGCATCAGTGTCTTTCTGGGATGCTGTTTCCTTCTCCATATATTCAACTTGTTCACCTGTAACTCCTGAATCAGCACTTGATTCCGTGTCAGGGACGGATCCCTCCTCTTTCAGATCTGACTGTGCTGCTTCCTCGGTCAACATATCTTGAGATTCAGACTTAGAAAATTCAGAGATGTCTGCTGATTCTGACAAAGGGGCAAATGCATCATTTGTGTTTTGAAGTGACTCTGTACAAGTTGATTTCAGTGGCTTGGATTCACTAGTTTGCGTTTGCCATACAGTGGTGAGAGACTGGTCCAAAAATCCAGACTCAGATGAAGATATTTCCATTTCGTGCACTAATTCAGACTCTTCTGAATTTGATTCCAAAAGCTGCCCTTTCTCCATCTCCGCCTGCTTTGATGATACTCCAGCTTGTTCCTCATTTGACTGCTCTGTGTTGATGTCTATTTGTTGTCCAGGTTCAGACCCTTTTTGTTTCATCTGATCAGCGTCCTCTGACGACACTGCCTGTATCCACAAGTCAAGGATTTCTTCATCAATCACCTCTTGATGTCCACTGTCAGAGCTATTTGTGTCTTCACCAAAACACACCTGCAACTCTGTCACAGGCTTCGCCACGTCTTCTGTTGACATCACAGTCAAATCTTTTGCTTTGAACTCAGCTGTCATTAATCCATCAGCTGCTTCGGTGTCTGTTAACACCTCATTACTGCTTATTTCAAATGCTTCCTTGGATTCAGATCCAGCAGTCAGCATTTCCACCAGCTGCAGATTTAACAATTCCATCTGACTTTTGTTCTGCCTTTCATCTTCTGCCAACTCATAACCTGTTACTTCCACGTGCATCCCTGAATCTTGCACTTCAACAGTACAGTCTCCAACGATTTCAGGTTCTGTCTCATCTGATTCTTCCAAGAATCCCGATTCAGTGATGTCTCCTGGCAAACTAGTCATAATGTTGCAGTTTTGGTCTGAGTTAACAAAGTCTGACGATTCTTGTTGAAGGATCCTTGTGTCCATCATCTTCGGTGCTTCAGTGTCGAGGAGTTTAGGTGTCTCGGTAAATCCAAGCACCTCACCTGCTGCTACAGCTCCTGTTGTCTCAGGGACACCTCCAGCAGCTCCTTTGGGCCCTTCATCTGTTTCAAAGTCAACTAACAGCTCTTCATTCTTATCTTGCAGCTCTGTTGTCTCATCCGGCTCATCTGCTAAACCAACGTAATTCTCAAATTCCTTTTCTGCGAGTTCGATCCCCGTCTTCATTAAATCAACCAGCAATGTTCCTTTCTCTTTCTCAAATAAGAGTTCCGATTCCTGCTTTACTTGTATAACAAGTGGTTTGTCTGTGTCCTGGGGCAATTCAGTATCCGTAGGGTGCATTACTTCAGCGTGCTCTGTGCTTTCTTGCTCTGACTCCTTGTATTCTTTCACCAGTAAAGAGCCAGCTCCACTGCTAGAGTCACTGTTTTGAAGGGTTTCTGGCTTTTGGCTCTCCACCTCTTCTGGTAATTGGGTGGTCTGAATTTCTTTGCAATCTCCTACTTCCAGGAACCATTGAGTTGTATTTTCATCTGGCTGAGGTTCATTGTTATGTGCAGGAACTCCCTCTTTTGTTTCCTCGCATGTTGGAGTATTTAGCTCCGGCGACGCAACAACCTGGCCTTCACACATCCTCAGTGGAAAATTGTTAAGCTCTCTGCTTACTTCCTGTCCAGTCTCAGCTTCAGGTTTTACTGTAGGAGAGTTGACTGTAGATTCTATTTCCACGTGACTTTTTTGGTCACTTTCCTCCTCCACTTGATCGTTTTCGAAAAATATCTCATTTACTACAACATCAGCTGTTGTCACGTAACATTTTTCATCGACCACTGCACCAGCATCATCTATCTCTCTTGTTTTGGTTTGGGTTTTCTTGGCCACATCCTCTTGTTCTTCATCTGTGAATTCAGCTGTGTGCAGTTCTTTTTTAGCATTCAATGTGGCTTCATTGCTACACGTCACGTGTTCTGGACTGTCCTCCTTCTGCTCTTTCTCTTCATCTGTTGTCTGGTTGTCTGCGGACTCATTCAAACTTTCTTCCTCATATTGTTCGTTCTCATCATCCTCACCTTCCTCATCCTCAACTTTATAACCATTACTTCTATGAGCCATCACTTCTTCCCCATCTGTGTCTCTGTGGACATCAATGTCATGTTCCAACAACTGCTCACAGACTGAGACATGACTTTCATCTTCTTCTCCGTCATCAGACTTGTTTTCATTTTCAGAGGTCACTTGTAAGACACCAGCACAGGTTTCTTCCTCTTCCTCTTCCTCTTCACTCGTCACCACTGTATTTGCAGCATCCCTCTGCATGCTCACCTCTTCAGTGTGCATACCATCTTCCTCTTTTGCATCATGATGTGTGATTGTGTTTGATATGATCTCACTGTCTTTTTTCTCTGATTTCTGTTTATCTTCATCGGGTGTTTTATTGTCATCTTCCTTTACATTGAGATCTGCTGGGTGAGTTTTCAGCGTCATTGTCGTGCGAGTCTCCTCCTCGGCACCATCCTTTGTTCTGCTTCTGATGATGTCTTCACTCATTGTACCGTCTGTAAGGTTTAGTGACTCCATCTTTGCATGTTCTTCATCCTCCGGTGACTCAACTTGTTTATAAGTAAATATCTGATCTATGTCCTCTTCTTCTTCTCCTTCAGCTTGGGTATGACCTGCATCATCATTTCCTGCTTGGTCCAACTGTTCTTCTCCCATGCTTTTATCTTCCTCGCCTTCCTCGTCCTCAATTTTATCACCCTCACTTCTATGAGCCATCACTTCTTCCCCATCTGTGTCTCTGTGGACATCAATACCATGTTCCAACAACTGGTCACAGACTGAGACATGACTTTCATCTTCTTCTCCATCATCAGACTTGTTTTCATTTTCAGAGGTCACTTGTAAGACACCAGCACAGGTTTCTTCCTCTTCCTCTTCACCCATCACCACTGCATTTGCAGCATACCTCTGCATGCTAACCTCTTCAGTGTGCATACCATCTTTCTCTTTTACATCATGATGTGTGATTGTGTTCGATTTGATCTCACTGTCTTTTTCCTCTAATTTCTGTTTATCTTCATTGTGTGTTTTATTGTCATCTTCCTTCACTTTGAGATCTGTTGTGGTTTCATCAATTTTATCAGGATGGGTTATCAGTGTCATTGTCGTGCGAGTCTCCTCCTCAGCACCATCCTTTCTTCTGCTTCTGATAATGTCTTCACTCATTGTACCGTCTGTAAGGTTTAGTGACTCCATCTTTGCATGTTCTTCATTCTCCGGTGACTCGACTTGTTTATGAGTAAATATCTGATCTATGTCCTCTTCTTCTTCTCCTTCAGCTTGGGTATGACCTGCATCATCGTCTCCTGCTTGGTTCAGCTGTTCATCTCTCATGCTCTCATCTTCTTCTTCTTCTTTGCTCAGCTGGGTTTTGCACTGTGTGTGTTCTTCAACAGGCTCTAAAGTTATGTCCCAAACAACAACTGCACCAGACGATCCATGTAGAGAAGCTGGCGCAAGGGGCTCCTCCTCTTTGACTCCCCCACCACTAGCATCATTCTCAGTGTTACCACCGTCTGTGGGTCCACAGTTAACTGCGGATGCCTGGGACGAGTTAGGATCACTGCTGATGTTGTTAGTGGCTTCTGGTCTAAGGAATCTGTTCACTGCTCCACTTATATAGTACTGACAAAGAGATGGAGAAAAAGAGTTGAATTGTTTTTCATATTAAACTAAATAAACACATGTTCTATGTATGGTCACACATCTCATCTTTTATACAATTTGTCTCATTCAACTGCTAAAACCTATTCAAAGAAAATAAATTTTTCCCTTATTCATAATATTCTTTGTTACAAATAGATTCTAAATTATTATAGGTAAAGCAAATGGTTAAAAGTATATCAACGCCATTGCACCTAACGGAGTGTGCAAGGCTATTAACACAATAGTGGCCTTCTCCTCTTGCTGCAACCGTTTGGGCAAGACTGTTTCCTGTTTCGGCATGACAGTGCACACAGAGCAAACTCAGGGGACGGTGCAGCAGTAAACATCATCCAGTGTCATGCTCCAAGTTCAACAATTGCTCTCCTTTTGTAGTCCTCCAACTCATATCTGACCGATTAGCTGCTGCACACAAGCTAATGAGTCACAAGCTATTCACAAATCTTTCTGTTGGGCGCTTGGTCTTTCATATCAATTAGCAAAACAAACAGGCAAATGTATAATATTATTGTATAGTTTTTAGTTGTACTCTTAATCAATTGTCTTACCCCCAGCTGACCGAATCCAGTTAAGTGCTATAAGTTAGAGAAATCTATAGACTCAGTCAGCTGCCTTTGCATTTAGGTGCACTGAAGTTTAAAATGTGAAATATGTCCACAGGCAAGTTTACAATTTAACATACTACTGTATGAAACACATAACGTTTCCTCTTTTAAATAGTTAACCAAACCATTCTCTGATCTTTCCCACTAGTTTGCATAAAGCTTATACTAACTTTATGTTATTCTAATAAATTAATCTGCAGCCCGATTCAAAAACCTCCACAGAGGGATATAATACTTTTAAATATTTGGACAAATATTCTGTTGTGTAGTTATGCACCCTCATTCTCTGTGTGACACACACATAAATGGGGGAGAGAGAGGAGAAAGGGGTGGAGGCAGGGATAATATTACAGCCTACAGTGGATGTGAGTGACCGGTACACAGACATACGCGTCTCTGCATCCACTTAAAATGACACTGGTATCAAATGCGTTTCAAGTGCATCTCACCCAAACTGTCCAGAAAGTCCTCTCCACTCTGGTCAAGGGACTGTTGCTGCCTGGATCCATCTTCAAACTTCCTCCTCGCTGATTCTCAGACCAACTTTTTACGAGGGTGTCCCAGTGTAGACAGATCAGCCAAGTGTGTGTAAAAATAATTCTCCTACACAGCGTTAATGAAACCTTTGCTGCATCCCTGGCAGCTCGTCACGGTTCAGTTCCTCATACTGAGATATGTCCGGTTTCTCATCAAGAGGAAGAGAGTGATTAACGCAGCTGAGCGCATCAAGCCGACGCGTTGCAGAGTTTGCGGATATGAGGAGAGCTTGAGCGATGAGTTCCGACTTACGTGAGACACCGTTTTAAGGTTTTATGGGTCTGCTTCACCACAGCAGGCGTATAGACCGAGCCAGCGCACGAACCACCGCGGTGGGAAAACTCCAAGATGAGCTGTGAGAGCAGCTGAGCCACGTTCGCCCGGACACATGGACATCTACAAACATGAGTTGGTTTTTTTTTGGTTCATACTACCCCACAATTCCACCCACACGTGACTAAAATATGTAATTAAAGTTTAAAACTAATAACAACAAGCCACGTCAGCCCAGTAGTTCTGTTTATGGTCTAATGGCGAATGCAGACTCTACACTGTCTGTCTTCTTTCCATTAATCTACCCTGTGCTACTGTCATACAAGTTTGCAAAAAGATAAAAAAAAACATCTGTGGTGTGCAGATAGAAAAAGAGTGAACAAGAACACATTGACCTCACTTTTAACACTTACCACTGATGCACGCCACTGTCACATTTAGTGGTGCAATGCATGGTATGATTGATCATCCTCTGTGCCTCATATACAAATTAGACTAATCAAATTAACTTTTTGATTAGGGATTAGGAACAAATCTAAGTAACACTAAAACAAGGTTCATTGGAAACAGATGCCAAGAGTCACAGTCACTCACAGTGACTCCTCATCTGGCTTTACACGTGTCATAGATCTATGAGTCTTATCTATTTATTTCAATGGGATCAACGCCATGTACACTGAAGCAGTCCTTCTCGCGTACATTTTATTTCACTGATAAAGTGACTGATCGTGCACAATATGTTGACAATATGATGCTGCTATATGTGATGATATGATATGAAAGTTGCGAACTCTGTGAGACACACAAAGAATAAAAGCTGTGTTACAGCTATGCTAAAATAAAATAGTTGCACAACCATGATAGACATACAGAGTGTATCATCTAAGAGGAGGAAGTTCCAAAGGAAACATCATCCTAATTACTCAGTTCAACCACGCAGCACCTCTGCTGTTCAGCAGTGATGTTTTTGTGGTCAAAGTGCAGAGGACAAAACAGAAGTATATTTTGAAATGAGAACTTAATGCAAATGCAGTGGTTGACGATTGACAGATATCTGTTTTGCACAAAACAAAGGAGAACCAGAGAAACCTAAGCACTAGTCTAGAATACACAATGATACCCAACAATACATAACGACAATACATAATATTTATTTATCTTGATTAAGGCGGAGCAGTGTAAAATTGTTTTTGCATATAAGATTAAATGTAATACATTTTCCTAATAGCTGGTGGACACATTCAGATCTCTGAGTACAGATTGAGTGACAATAGATTGAGAAGAAACCCTTGAATTGGATCAATGTCAGGATGAAGCCTGGGAGGCTGTAGGGCTCAGGCCCCCTCCGGATACAACCATCAGCATGGAAATGTGTTTGTGATGTCTGTACTGTTAGGCTGATCACATCTGGAGTTTCAGGACTGATGGAAGTGGCCGCAAACCAGACCAAAGCAGAAACAGTGAGTAGAGCTAAAGTGAATAAGATAAAACGATCATAGTACAGAAAAAGTCAACTCCTCCCAGAGAAGTTCCTGACACTGCCCGCACAAAACACATGGCGAGTAAACACCGCCCTCTTGTGGACCTTGTGTTAGAAAGCAGGGCAGGAGGGTTACAGAGGCGGGGGTTGGGACTGTAGAAGAGGGAAGCTGTGATGGGATGGACTTTGCTCAATAGCTTCCACTTTGTGGCACTCTAACTTTTAACCATCTAATTTGAGGAACTTCTCTGTGAACCAAACAAATCAGACATAGTCCGTGAAAGCTGTGTAGAAAAATGTCCTCAAAACACTTTAGCATGATACTTCATACTTTTTAATTACTGGCTATGAATGTATTTGCTAAAAATGACAAAAAAGAAAGCTACACTATGGAGTCACACATAAGTAAAACTTAACTTATAAATAAAACTGTTCATCAATATGAAAAAAATAAATAAAATAATGATTTAGTTCACAAGAATTACATTTCTAAATTCAGTTCAGTAGTGTACACGTCAGGCATCAAGAAAAATGTGTTTGAGTGATTCCTTTTTCAAAAGGTTTATTGGTCACGTACACAGTTATACCAGTACAACTTGCAGTGAAATCTATCCCCAAGTCACTAACTATATGGCTGTGTAACAAAAAAGAAGGAAGAAGGAGAGAGGTATACATATATCACAGCAGCAGTACAATAGTGCAAAAATATACGAAAGATGTGTACAAAAAGAAAGATTATATGAATGTATATAAGAAAATATACATATATTTACAGTAAACAATCCAGATTTACTTTCTAGATTCGCGGTGATCACCCTCTGCAGGACTTTATGGTTTTTATGAGAACATTTCCTGAACCGTACTGCAATGTTCATGGTTAGGATGCTCTCAACAGCGGCTGAGTAGAATATTTTTTAAGATTGTCAAGTTAATCATGATGTAAATTGCAGAAACTGTCTATAGTTGAAGTTGCACACTTTAAAATCACTGTCATTAGGAACAGAAATATTTTATCAAACACAGCAACAGGTCCACACCTCAAAAGTTCCCTTTATCTGTTTTATATCTATTATTACCATCCCGCACATATCTGTGTTTGTTTTTTTTTTCTGTGCAGTTATTTTCAGGATGCAATAAATGACTCACTGAACGCCAACCGCAGGCTGGGTAGGTAATGTGGCAGGCCGATACTTGGACACGTGGGTCTCAGGAGTAACATATGTAGAAAACATTCATATGTAAAAAAAACTTATGAGGTTACTTTTTACTTTTAGCATATCGTTCGTCTTATATATATATTATACATATATATATATATATATATATATATATATACTAATTTAAAGCCATCATCAAGTAAAATAAAACCTAAGACTGTCCTATGCTATAAATAACACTACTTCACATATGTTAATCCTGAGACCCAGCAATGCATTTTTTATGTGTCCCAGTATCGGCCGGCCACACAACCTACCCAGCCTGTGGTTGGATTTCAGTGACTCAATGTACCACAACATATTTAGCATGCAAGTTACTATTAATTAAAAATTAACAGCCAACAGTTTCTTCTTGCTGCCATGCCCCCCATGTCCAACAACATTCATCTCATTCTTTTGTGCCATGTTAAGAGTTCCTACCCTGAGGATATATCTGTGTCTGTGTCGGTTTCTGTTTTGTGTCAGTCAGCTAAATCAACCTGTGGCCAATTTTCTGTAGAGTTGTTCTTCTTGTCAGTTTTAGATATGGGTCCAATTTCCTAATGTTAACTTTTACAGTTAGTTTTTTGTTCCTATATATTTGTGTGTTGTGCATTAGTATTCTGTGGGCTGATTCTGATTGTGGTTCATTCTAATCTTCTCTGAACTGAGAGCGGCTGTAACAAGGCAAAAGAATATCCCTCTTTGATTATTAAAGTGTTGAATCTCAAATCTTCGAATAAAACATCTTTAGCGTTTTTCCAACAGCCAATAAAACTTTAAGTCAGAATATATAATATGTGCACTTGTGTTACACTGCAAATCAAGTCTGGTTTTGTATCATTGTTGGACAATAAACTACTTGTTTATTAATCAAACAGTTAAATACAACAGAATGTTATGTCTACAGTTACAGCATAATTCAGCTGAACAAACTGATGTTGGGAGGAAAGTGCACCTTTGCGAAAACAAATGGTATTGTTTTGAGGTACATGTGGTCTTTCACTCAAAGTACCTAATGTACCGTGCATATGAGGTGTCAAGAAAAACAGGTTTGAGAAAGTAGTGTTGTATTTAAGACGTCTTAATATCACTTTTTTTTACTTGAGACAAACAGTGAAAGTACAGCATGGCAGCCTTGACTGTATGGAAACTCTTTTTGTGCACACTCCTCACTGGTAAGCTTTATACCGAGTTTTATTTTTATACCAATTTCTAAAGGTACCATTGTGTACTACTTTACATTTTGAACTATTAGATATTTTGTGAAGTTTAAGTTTACTTTTTTTATTCCTTTATTTTTTTTGCCCAACTTTATGGTCATATTTCAGCTTGTAATTAAAGATATTCTATTCTCCTCTATTTATCATATGTCTTTTTTTGCTTTTACACTTTTTAGGTAGCAACCTTCACCCTCGTTTTGCATTGATTTGAAAATGTATTTTATTACTCAGAATAATTGACACATGCATGATAAAACATTAAATTACATTTAAACGAAATTGACTTCATAGTTCTAAGTTATATATATATATTTTAATTTAAACGGTTTTTAATTGTTAACATCAACATACAGTACAATAAAGACAAAATATTATATTCTTTGTCTTCCAGAGTTAGGCCTTATCAGGGTTCTTTGTAGTAGTATCTCCTTGTAAGTCGCTTTGTATAAAAGTGTCTGCGAAGTAAAGTAAAATAAAGTTTACATATAGTAGATAGAAAATAACAGTTATCTTTGCAATGCTTTTGCAACAGAAAGGGAAGTTTACTTTTATAGCAAAAGTATCATTAAGTTTAATAATGCCAGAAAGAGGCAGAAAGATATCATTAGTCAAATTTTGAAAGTTGGAATGTGGGAAAACACTGAGCTGCAACAAACAATTACTGAAAAGGTAACATATATATATGTGTAGATATAAAATTATGTGACTTAAACTTGAATACATAATTTAAAAAAAAATTACAGAGAAGAGGATGAAGGAGAAGCCGAGTCACTCCACTCTTTGTCACAATTATATTTCAGTTTATTCAAATTGCTTACACATTAAAATGTAAAGGTTAACTGCAAAAACTAATACTCAGAGATTAAAATCTCACCTCAGGTTCTACAGAATTCTAAACAAAAAAATAGAAAAACGTTTTACAAAAAACAAACCAATACAAAGAAAAGGTTATCCAGCATTTTGTCGTCCTAGTGGGTCTGCACATTGCACCTCATCCACATCACATACAATGTCTTCCCTTGGTCAAAAGCAAGGAATGAAGTGCTGGGAGCGGCTCATAAACACAATGATGTAAGTAACTTTTTCTCTTCTGTTCCCTACAGGGTCACGTGCTCAGGGTGAGTGTTGTGACATGTCATATCTACCTTAAAGCCATGTAAATACTCTTGATTATACAAACGTTAAGCTGAAAAACAAAGAACATTTCACCTTCATACAGGAATCAGCCAAACTGTACTGTATATGTTCTGACACAGTGTTGTCCATCCTCTGTCAGACTGTGGAGTGGCATCTCTGAGCACAAGGATAGTGGGGGGTGAGAATGCCTCAGCTGGGTCATGGCCCTGGCAGGTCAGCGTGCAATATAGAAGGACTCACATCTGTGGAGGAACACTCATCAGTAACCAGTGGGTCCTCACAGCAGCCCACTGCATCGTAACGTAAGACTTTATTTGCATAAACTGCTTTCTTAAAACATCAGAAACACACATTGGAAAAAGGGAAAATGAAATGTTATTGAGTGCCAACATGGGTTTTTTTTTGTTCTGGTCTTGCAAAAAATATGAAATGTGAAATTTGTCACACAAAAACATCAGCAGGCTAATTTCGTAATAAGCTTTGATGCTTCCTCTTGACTTTCTGCTAAATGAGATTCTGCCTACACTGATTTCATGAGTCTGTTTTTACATCCAGGAACTCACTGAGTGCATGGACTCTCTACTTCGGAAGAGTGACTCAGAGTGGCCCAAATATTAATGAAGTGAGCCGCACTGTGTCCAAAGTCATTGTTAATCCTAATTACAACAATCCGTTGTTCAACAATGACATTGCCCTAATGAAGCTCCGCAGCCCCGTGAACTACACTAACTACATCAGACCTATCTGCCTGGCAAGTAACTCCAGCCAGTTCTACACCTCCACACCCTGCTGGGCCACAGGCTGGGGCACACTTGGAAATGATCGTGAGTATTGTTTCTGATGGTAGAAATGTTAAAAATATAATTACAGGAAATAAATAGGGCAATACCTGGTATACAGCAAATTAAATCTAACATGTTGGTGCAGCTGTTTCTGCAGTGATATCACGGACACTGTCTTTCACATTCTTTCAACAGTACAGAACAAATATAATCTGAGAGATATTCAATTACATTTAATTGTACTAAAATGTTTTAACACAACCGGTAAATTGGCCCCCTTGTGGCTGCAGGGCCCTCAGCATCTGCATGGGCCACATAGCCCAAGACACGATACTTCACTAGTCCAGATGTGTTTGACAAACAGGAATATGTTAATATCTGTTGATAAATAATATTTTGAGATTTAGTTTTGTTCTCTCTGTTCTACAGAGCCACTGCAAGCTTATAACATACTGCAGCAGGTTCAGATTGCTGTCGTTGGAAACAGGCAATGCAGCTGTGATTACACCCAGGAAACAGATGCAAACATCACAAATGAAATGCTTTGTGCAGGACAACAGAACAAAGGAACATGTCAGGTAAATACAAGAAAACTTTACTGTAAAATTAAGGATTAAGGAGGATTGACTAGATTTTAAGTACATTACTCGAGGCATTAAAAACAAAATCCCTCACTCAGATACACTCACGGGATGTTGTTATTGCACAGACTGTAAAGGAAATTGAGGCAAATTTGATTTGGCTTGATTATACACATACAGTTCAAAACCGTCCTGCCTTTGTCCCTGGGCTTTTACTATTAGTGTTCAGGATGATGATGGGCAATTTAATCCAGAAGTTCACATTTGTGTTTTGTCTTCCCTTTTCTCAGGGAGACTCTGGAGGACCTTTGCAATGCAGACATGGCTCCGTGTGGATCCAGGCTGGTATTACCAGTTTTGGAGTACTTTGTGCACAGGCCGGTATTCCTGAGGTCTACACCCGAGTGTCTCAGTTTGAGACTTGGATCACAACTGAAGTGGACGAGTCGAAGGTCAACTTTGTGACATTCTCCTCCAGTGGGACGAACCAGGACAGCAGCTTTGTGTGTCAACATGTGTCTGAAAATATAACAACAGAAGCTCCTGTACCAACTCAGACTCAGACCCAGACTCAGGCTCCCACTCAGACTCAGGCTCTGACTCAGACTAAGACTCAGAATCAGCATCAGATTAAGACTCAAGCTACAACTCAGGAACAGAGTCAAAGTCAGACTCAGAGTCAGACTCAGACTCAGACTACCACTCAGGATAAGGTTCAAGCTCAGACTCCGACTCAGACTCTTATTCAGGCCCAGACTAATACTCAAGCTCAGACTCAGGCTACCACTCAGGATAAGGTTCATGCTCAGAATAAGACTCAGACTCCGACTCAGACTCCCAGTCAGGCTCAGACTAATACTCAAGCTCAGACTCAGGCTACCACTCAGGATGAGGTTCAAGCTCAGACTAAGACTCAGACTCCAACTCAGACTCCCAGTCAGGCTCAGATTAATACTCAAGCTCAGACTCAGGCTACCACTCAGGATAAGATTCAAGCTCAGACTAAGACTCACACTCGGGCTCCGACTCAGGCTCAGACTCAGGTTCACACTCGGGCTCCGACTCAGACTCAGATCCAGACTCAGACTCAGACTCAGACCCAGACTCAGGATCAGACTCACATTCAGGCTCCGACTCAGACTCAGGCTCAGACTCAGGCTCAGACTCAGGCTCAGACTGAGTCCCAGACTTCCACAGCATCAACCGCTGCACCTGAGTTTACATTCCTTTTAATTTTAGCAACAGTGTTTTTGTAGTTAAGTTTAGCTCTGCTACACAAAGCGTCTTTTATTGAGCTTGGTATTGAAATAATGTTACAAACTTTAATCAAACTGGGAACAATTACCACATTAACGTTCATAGTGTCAGATTATTATGACAATTATGAACAACATGTGTATAACACCGTAAAAGCAGCGATATGATGGAGATATCCCCACACTGTGGCTTTGGAACTTGTGAATAGAACTACACACTACAGGCATTCTGGAGTACAAGTGTCACATTTTGCACTTAAGTAAAAAACCTGAATATTAACATACTTTCCACCTTTGTCCATTTTCATATATTAAAACTGCTTTTACTTCTTCCTGTCACTGCTGGATCTGAATTATTGCCTTCGTCTTGTCTTTTCTGTATTTCCAAAATCAAGGTCTTAACTCAGCAGTTCACGTGCGTCTCAAAAAACAGGACAGCACTAACATAGAGACGAGTTACATTATGGGTGATATCATATGTTTATTAAACAGGCAGGTCTAGAAAATGTTGCTTGTAAAAACAAAAACCAGTACTGAGTAAGGTTCTAATCGTTTACCCAGTATGACCTGGGAGTATTTATGTAGACACAGGTAGAGAACACGCAAACTCAAAAACAAGAAACAGAAATCATGTAACATCCAAACCAGTTCCTTCTTGCTGTGAGGTGACAATGCTATAAAAAAAAAAAGCTGCACTGTTTGGAAATGTTTCACTAATGTTTAAGATCTGCATGTTTGAAATTTCAAGGTACCAGAGAGCGTTAGCACATTGTTAACGATGCTAAGTAATAGTGGTGCATTAAGAAATGGTTATTAACAGTTACATGAAGCTTAGTCAGCACTTGTTGTTACTAAAGCGATACATGTTTTATTACATGTTTTATTATGCTTATGAGGTACGCTTGGGCATTTATGTTAAGTGTTAAGGGAAACTGTTTAGATTAAGGGTCACAAAGAGCCTTGATAAATGTTATTTACTGGTAATTAAGGCTTATTATTATTTCAAATATATTTATATATATGATAAGAATCAGACTTGGATGCAAATGGTGGCAAGACCGAATCCCGGCCCATCCTGCCTGCTAGGTCTGTCCCTGAGTGAGACACTCAGCGCTAGCTCCCCGAGCGCCCCCCCGTGACTGCATACTGCTCTCCCCAAGGGGGATGGTTTAAATACAGAGACCAAATTTCATTGTAACATGTAAACATGTATTAATGACAATAAAACTGATTCTTTTTCTGATATGAAGAAAGGCATGTCCACTGTTCTTGAACTTTACCAAAAAGAAGTCATTCAAGTAAGTGGACAATTATAAGCCTTAATTAAGGATTTATAACACACTCTTATAAACATGATATCCATGTATATCCATCCGTATTTATCAACCATTTGTTAATGTTGTTTAACACATAGCATGTAAGTCTTAAATACATTTCAACAAGAGACATTTGAGAGCTGATACTTTGTGTTATTTAGTGTATTTCTCAAGTATCAGTTACATTACATTACATTAAATAAGGCTAGGAAGGGTTGTTATAATATACTACTGTTGTAACTGTGATTTTATTTATAGCAAAAAATTGCATAGGAGGTATCAGGAAAAACAGGTTGAAGTAAGGAATGTTTTTAGTTGAGAGTTGTCTATAAATAGACCTATTACTAGCACCTTTAAGTGTGAAAGTGACGAGCTTACTTGAGAGATGAGTTCCAAACACGGCATGGAAGCTTTGACTGTATTGAAACTCCTTTTTTGCACTGTCCTCACTGGTAAGCTTTTATACAGAGTTACTAATTTCCTAAATACATCTGAGTAATGCTTAATACATTTTGAACTATTACATCTTAAGCTTAAGTTTACTTTCCTTGAGCTATTTTGCTTTAATTTTATGGGCATATCTAGTATGTATTTTAGAATATTTTTGAGTTATGATTTGTTTTGAAGATGTCTGATGTTATTAGTACATATAAAGAGATAATAGTGATTGGCTTTATAATTAATGTAGATGTTGATAACAACTGTCTCAACACTGCATTTTATTAATTTTCCATTGGATTTGCTCAAAATGTAAATAAACCTACTCAAAGTTTTAATCAGAAAGCTCGACCCTTGTTTTAATTTATGGAGTAGAGTTGTCAATTGACGTCCCTAACACACATCACAAAAGCGTTCAAAAAATTTGTTGATGAAACGTGTGTTCATATGCTTTTAGTACATTTTGCCAGATGAGGACAACATCTGGCAGTCAATCATTTTTTAGCACGACAGCTGATACCTTTGGGCCTTGACAAAATGTGGTGCTCTGCAGTAGATGCGTTTTATCACAGTGTCTAGATTTTTAACTGTGAACAGAATACTGATGTGCTGATGTGGGATAAATATGTAACTTTTAACTTCTGTTCCCTACAGGGTCACGTGCTCAGGGTGAGTGTTGTGACATGTCATATCTACCTTAAAGCCATGTAAATACTCTTGATTATACAAACGTTAAGCTGAAAAACAAAGAACATTTCACCTTCATACAGGAATCAGCCAAACTGTACTGTATATGTTCTGACACAGTGTTGTCCATCCTCTGTCAGACTGTGGAGTGGCATCTCTGAGCACAAGGATAGTGGGGGGTGAGAATGCCTCAGCTGGGTCATGGCCCTGGCAGGTCAGCGTGCAATATAGAAGGACTCACATCTGTGGAGGAACACTCATCAGTAACCAGTGGGTCCTAACAGCAGCCCACTGCATCATAACGTAAGGCACATACTACCCTCTTAAAATATTTGAAACTCTCACAGACAAAAAAAGAAAACAGTGTTAAAGACTGTCACCATGTTTTTTTTTTATTCTAGTCTTGCAAAAAATATGAAATGTGAAATTTGTCTCACAAATACATCAGCAGTCTAATTCTGTAATGCTGAGACTCGACACCACCTCTTGACTTGCCCCAAATAGTGAAATCTCATCCACCAAATAAATTACATAAATACAGTAAAAAAGTGAACGGTGAAACAATTTTTTAGGCAAACATTGCTGCAAGTGAGACTGACCAAAGTGCTGTACAAGTAAAAATGAAACACAATAAATAAGACATAAACCACAGTCAGATTAAAAGACAATAAATAATAATAAATAAAACAGATTAAAACAGAAGACAGTTTAAAGCTTTGAAAGTAAAAATCAGGATCTTAAACTTCACTCTGAAGTTTACAGGAAGCCAATGGAGACGTGTAAGCACAGGAGTAATATGGGTACGTATAGGTTAGGGACCTTGCTGCCATGTTCTAGACCACCTGAAGTCTGTTTAGGGCAGAGACAGAGACGCCAAATCAAATAGAATTGGCATAGTCCAAACCAGAGGTTATAAAAGCACGAATGATGGATTCCAGATGCGCCCTCTTCAAGATGACCACAGCGACAATCTAATCATGATTTCATGAGTGTGTTTTTACATCCAGGAACTCACTGAGTGCATGGACTCTCTACTTCGGAAGAGTGACTCAGAGTGGCCCAAATATTAATGAAGTGAGCCGCACTGTGTCCAAAGTCATTGTTAATCCTAATTACAACAATCCGTTGTTCAACAATGACATTGCCCTAATGAAGCTCCGCAGCCCCGTGAACTACACTAACTACATCAGACCTATCTGCCTGGCAAGTAACTCCAGCCAGTTCTACACCTCCACACCCTGCTGGGCCACAGGCTGGGGCCGACTTGGAAATGGCGGTAAGTATTGTTTCAGGTTGTAGAATACACGTTAACTTGTCTGATGAATTACTTGCTTGTGCTTTTAACTGTATTTCCTGTGTTGCACAACTCATTGCCCTTGCCTTTGACATCTCTCTCTTTGCCGTACACCTGGCCTTCCAATACTACTAATATAAACAGCTGAATACTATTATAATTTACTCTACCTACCTTCTAAGGAACTCTCTACCACGTCATCCAACTTAACTGCTGTTTTATCCAACCTGTGGGGAATGTGCACTGACAACATTCAAAATTGCCTCGATTTCCTCTTCCTTCAGGATTACAACTACTCCATTTCTCTTCCTAGCGACACCATGATAGAACGGCTTAAATCCAACTCCAATGCTAACATCCCTTTGTTGGGAGCATTGGAGCTGTGTGAGCAGAAGAGCAGGTGGAAGCACCTGCTCTCCTGCTCACACAC
>JAUMHF010000011.1:6762338-6776530 GCA_032359275.1 Microctenopoma steveboyesi | reverse complement strand
TGCTTCTTCTGCTGCAGCATGTCTGCTGTGAAAAAGGACAAATCCCTTCATTCTTTTCTACGTCTCAGAGCTGGTGAGCTTTAGGAAAAAAACCACACTATGTACAGTACTTGAGCATATAAATGTGATGATCACCACTTTTATTGAATTTGGGGTGTTTTAATGAATGTTGTTACACATGTGCCGTCCCGGTTGAAAGTGACCTCCATAGAAAATGAATGGGTTTCCAGACTAGACTACTATCCATCAGACAGAAAACATCCTCATACACACCACACCTCTCTCTCTCCCTCCCTCACTCACTCGCTTCCTTACTCCCTCACTCGTTCACTCCCTCCCTCACACACACACACACTGAACAGTGTCTTTTGCGGCTACACATCACTTTTGTGCCCATCCCCCACGTGAACCACACCTTCCTGACTTATCAATGTATCATCTTCACACAGACCCCATATAAATAGGTTGATGTTTGCCTTGCACTCCTTCCAGACATTCCAGTCCAAGTGTGGACATTTGGACTGGAGTAGAATGGAAAACGTCACAAAAATGATGCCAGGGCCAACACAGTATGCAACATCTCATGTGGATGACCTCAAGTCAAGCTTCCAACTTTTTTACCAGTATCCATTGAGGAAACCTTGCTGGTTAGGAGTGTCCAAGCCCCAGCCCCACTCTGACCTGAGTGTCACATGCCAGTCATGTGCATTAATGTATATGCACACATCCCTGTGTGCGCACACACACAGGCATAAACACACACACACGAGCACAACATAAGTATGATCTTTGGTTTTCCAATTATTTTTTACATTACATGTTTATTTTGTAATACATTTTCCGTGCCTATTTGTGTTTTCACTGTGTTTTTTTAATTTATAATTCTATTCATTTATGTTTTATACAACAATATACCTGAGATAATATATCAACCATCACTCACACATGCACAGACATTAATAATAGTTTATGATGTTACTGAAGCACAGTAACAAACAGAAAACATGGATTCAGTCTGACTTGGCACTAATGGTACTGGCATTACTGAGACTATGCCTTGGCATCATGTTCAGTGTTGAAATAATGATTTAGATCTTTATTGATAATATTTTTCATTACAAGTAAAGGCCACATTTTCTAATGTTTATGAGCTTCCAATTAAATTACAATTGAAACATGTTACTTACACATTAATCAATGAAGACTTTCTTAAATTATTTATATTAACCTGTAATCTGTAAGTTTAATTATTAACAAAAGTAACATTAAACCAAGGTTTAAGATACTCACAGTGAATTGATGATTACTTTTGTTACAATAATAAAATTAAACACACAATATTAATTTGCTGTATCTGTTTTTATTGGTCATTGAGCAAATATTATTAAGATTATGAAATGTGATAATAGATAATAGATTATGTAAAAGATGACACTAAAAGAATATAATGAATAAATAAAGCAAAATACACTGAAAGCAAATATACACTTATTAAAAGACAGCTGGATTACCTAAAATTTGATTACTTTATAGATAATTTTTTTATATGTTCTATATTACACAGGTTATCTGATATAGTGTGGCACTGTTGCAGATTTTGGGACTTTTATGCAGAAGAGGAAATTTCCACACTGGGCTCTGAAAGAGAGGACACAAGATTAAAATGATAAAAAACCTAAACTAAGAGTTAGAGGTCACTTGTCACATGTTCAGAAACACAATGTAGACATTCTTAATGATATAAATAAATAAATAAATCTTAGTTGGAAAGTTCACAGGTGTACTGAGGTGTACAGAATGTAAGTAAACATTATTTCTTTGATACTAAAATCAATTTAATAATTTGATAATAATTTACTATTTTACTAAGCACTTTTCTTGTTGTGCAGCACAGTTAAAAGCATTTCATTCATTTATTTACTGCATCCATCCTGAACCTTCGTATGCCTTCGTGTCTCACCTGTCCATGTTCGATAAACGGGTAGCTTCAGTGCGGGGTGTGTGATCTCTATGCAGACTGACAAACGTGCTCTGTCATTTTCTCTGGGACCCGTCATCAAGTTGACTCTGTTGATATGCAGCGCGTTAGGATCGTCGTCTCTTTCTTTGTCACTATCCTCGTCCACCTCAGACTGTGTTCCCTCATCCCTGTTAATCTCATTGTTCTCTCCATCCACTTTTTCATCTATGAATTGTAATCCTTCAGTGAGAGGGTCGGTGACAGCAGATTTTAGCTCTGCAAGGTACCAATAAAAATGTAAGACATTTTCAATTTGGTTTCAATTTTATGTACATAATTTGACATTTATGTTTATTAATGTTAGTCACTTCATTTTATGAAGGCATTGTCAAATAACTACTTAATGTCAGAGCATGGCCAATGAAACCATGGACACAGAGGAGGAGGATGTCTTCTGAACTCTGTCATTCTTTAAATATATTAATAACAAGTACTTATTGCGTCTCCATTCTTCTGTCTCTCCAGCTGTTTGCTTGACGGACTCAGGCTTGTCGACCTCTCCAGGGCGCAAACACTTTTCAGCTCCCGCTGTCCATCATCTCCCATCTCCTCTGTCTCATTGGACACCAATGGTGAGAGGGTGTGTCCTCCTGCTGCCCAGAGTAGTTTGACTTTGGGGTGACCTCCCTTTAGCAGGAGAGAAAACACACCAACTCCTTCACTGCTCCAACAGACTGAAATCGATGGAGGGATGGAGGGAGCGACTAAAAGAAAGCAAAGTAAATTAAGAATTTGTATCATTTTCTAAAGATACAGAAAAAAAACATGCTCCTTAGTTTAAGGATTACGTTGCTGACAGTGAAAGCACAAACAACGATTCATACCGATGCCAATGTTTCGCCATTGTCTCTCAATAGGCTCTTCAAGGGAACTGTGCTCCACTCTACAAACAATCCCTCCGCCTCTCGCCTTCTTCTGCTGACTCGTTGTCCTTCTCTTCAGAGATGCTGTGGCCCTGTAGAGTCTAAGATTAGTCTGGATGGGGCCCCACAGCTCCCCTCCCTCTATCACTTCCTCCTCTCCGTCATCCTGTTCCCCCCCTCTGAGCTTCAGCCAAGTGACTGATATGTTGGGGGGGTAGAAATCTGTCATTTCACATCCGAGGATCAACACCTGATCTGGAGAAGTGGCGCTGATGATCTCAGACACAAACGGTCTCCTGATGAAGCCTACATTGAGATAAAGTGAAAAATGAAGCCTCCAGTTTTTAGTAACGGTAAATTCTTTGCTCTTTCCTTTCCCCTTTCTTACCCTTGCTTTCACGGGTGACTGGCTGCTTCAGAGCGATGTGATGCACACTGACCCACACTTTAGTTCTCCCTTTTTCCAGTTCACTCTGTGGCAACTTACACTGGCTGTAGGCTGAAAAGAACCCCTCTGAATTGGGTTGGGGAGAGGAGGAGGCCTGGGAGGCCACGGGGCTCAGCTCACCTCCCTCACAGAACCAGCGGAAAGTAATGACATCTGGATGGAAATGCGATGCCCACACTGTCAGGCTGATCACATCTGGAAGACAAATATGTCCGAGTTAGTTGTTGCACCTAACAGGACGTTTTACATGTTTTGCATTATAACCTTGTGGTTTTACCTGAGTCATCTGGTGTCTCTGTCAGTTGGATTTCTGATACTTCAGGAGCAGCTGAATTAGAAAATGTAAACATTTCTATTGCAAAATAGATAATTAAAAAGTAAGGTAGAGGCAATGTGAATACAATTAAAATAAAATGTTCTTACCTAAAATAGTAAACTTCTCTGACACTCTCTCCACCACAATCTTATCCTTGCCTGCATAGGACACCTGACACTTAAACACCGCTCCTTTGTGGACTGATATCTTGGGGATAAAGGTGATTGCAGAGATTAGCTGCTGAATGTCACTTCCTGCTGAGTGCAGTGGGCCCTGGGTGTGAAGTTTGTAGTAACACGTCTGTTCTCTTGAGGGCAGGAGAGGAATTTTTTCAGGTGCTGGGGAAGTGAGAGTTAGACCGTATGGCAAGTGAATGGTGGTTAGGGGTTTATAAAGACAGTTAAAGTTAGCTTCGGAAGTCCCTGTGTATGTAAGATTGTGCATTGTTAGAAGAGTTAAAGTGTAAAAGAGAAAAGAAAAGGTTTGTTATGAGTACACTAAGTTTAATACACAAAGATATTGCATTTGACGATACTAATTTAAGTGTGTTTTTATTATAATCCTTTGATTCAAACATTTTTTTTAATTTTCTGATTTAGTTTCCTGCTGTTCTGTAGATTTGAAGGAATGACTTTATATTTTGTGTCATATGTCTTTTTTTTTATCTGTACAAAATGTTTGTACTGCAAATTACTGCAACAAGTCACTGACACCCACGAAGCTCTCTGGCACAGTGTGTTTTTCTTAGTGTGTGCTTCTTACTGGTATAATTAGATAACATGCTAACCAGTGTCATTTTGGTTTCATAGTTCTTATATAGACATGTGAGTGGTACAGATCTTCTCTTTTAAGAGAGTAGTGAACTGCACAAAGCTGAAATATACAGTTTGATTAAGTCTGAAACATTCAATTATTCCACACTTTTTATCTATCCACAATCTATAGTAACTATGTAAACTTAAATGAGTTTGGACAAAGTTTGTAATGATCAATTCAGCATTCATATCTGATTATCAGGATATGTGTGAATTCATACCTTTTACTGAGACGTCAGAGATGGGGGTGTCATTGAGGAACCACACAGTCTGGACTCGGTCCACCCTCCTGCCTTCAATGCTCACTGACACCCTGCCCTTTTGACCTATAACCACGCGTGGAGGGAGAAGGATTCCCGACACACTGAGTGACTTCTCTTTCTCTGGGTGAAGGAGATGAGTAAAAGAGTGAGTCAGCTGAAGAGGCAGTTTTTTATAGAGTTTTATAGTATTTCATGACCAATTCTTTAACTTAGCGATACTATATACTTTTTATTTATTTATTATGTACTTTTTAATCTCAAGGCCTCATAAAAAGTGTCATGCAAAACACCTTAAGAAGGAAGTGAACTTAACCTTCCATCCAATTGTGACTCACCATCCCTTCTCCTCCAAGAGAAGCCAAAGCACAGCAGGAAGACCAGCACTATAGAAATACACATCATAGCCACAGATGCTTTGGCTGATTTATTCAACACTGGAGCATCATCTGGCAGGAAATAGCATAAGAAAGGACACGTGGTCAAAACAATAAATATAGCTGAAGATCACCGCCTCCGCATGTAGCACAACAACGCGTCACGTGGTTAATCCGCCTCCAGGAATGTTTAATTAAGCTCAGAATTTCCTCCACACCTTCATTTCTTGTTATCTATTAAAGCATCATTCAAAATGAAAAAAGACAAAAGAAAAAAAACTGAAACAAATGGGCGTGATTCAGTGAACTGAAACAGAAAATATTTCTCTTTCTCAATTTACACTACCAATGAAGAAGATCTTGTCTAATTAGTCGTTCCAAAAACAATGGAAATCTCACCTTTGAGATCCAGTGTCTCCAGGTATATCAAGTCACAAATTGGGTGCAGTGCACCAGGTTGACTTATTGCACACTCCACCTTACCACCTTGCTCCCTTTGCTTAGGGCTCAAAGTATAGTAGTGTCTAGTACTGAAGGTCCCATCTAGGTTCTGCTCAGTGGCAGGGGGCTGAGGGAGAACTGTGCCATTTTGAAGCCAGGACACAGACACCTCCTCAGGGTAGAATCTGTCCACGTCACAATAAAGCGTGAGAGGAATGTCATTCGAACGTGAGGGCATGGCAGATAGTGTAACAGAGGGAAGGTCTGATGAGAAATAAACATTTTTTAATTTTAAATATCGAATTTTTCGCTTTCAGACTTATATTTTTAGCTACAATAATTAACAACAGTTGATATTGTAGAGTCTCTATGGCTGCTCTTTAATCCATATATTACACTTAGGATGCTTTTGTGTCACTCACAAGTGATATTCAGTTGGAAATCCAGTTCGTGATATGTGCCACTGTGTGACACTCTGCAGCCAAAAGTCACATTTCGGTCCTCTCTCGAAGGGTAGAGTGTCAAGTTGCCCACAGCAATGTAGTACCCATCTGCAGTCGGTTCACTTTCAACTTCGTAGGGAGGCTGAATCACTTGCTCATCTCTGGTCCAGGAGAATGAGACAGGAGGAGGGTAGAAACTGTCTGCATGGCATTTAAGCTGACTCTCTGTCTCTAACACCACCCACTGCTGAGGGATTGAGAGAGTGGGGGAAACTAAAAAGGTTTGATTGATTAAAGGAGGAAGAAAACGCCACAATTCAGCTTTATTGTAGGTTTTAACATACAACTAAAGACTTACCAATGACATTAAATGAAACATTGCTGGAGTGCAGCATTGTGGAGTTGTAGCTCACCACACATTCATAAACCCCCTGCAAGTCGAGACTGGCTCTGAGGAGGGTCAGTGAAAAGTCCCCATTGTCGAAATCGCTGGCATCCCAGCTGAAACCATCCTCTATTTGTGTGGCCGCTTTTTCGAAAGAGGCGATGGCAGAGCCGTTACTCACCCAGCTGACTTTGATGAGAGACTGGTCTATTTCGTCCCCATTTGCAAAGAGAGGGAACGTCACATTGCAGGGCAGGGTTGCATTTGCATTTGGGCTGGTCTGTATTTCACTTGGAAACGCTGTGAGCAGAGAACAAAAGTTAGAGACGGAGAGCAAAGAGCCTTTGTTCCGACATTTGTTGGACCACACTGATGGTCTTTACTAAAATACAGGCATGTTTTGTGAACTTTTCTTTACGTGTATACTTACTGTAATGTTCTGCATCTCTCAAACCAATGAAATGTATTTAAATATTAAAGGTTTTTAATGAATTACTAATGTCCCCTTTCGTCTGGCAAATAAAGATGTGAATCCATAAGCATTACCATCCTTTTGTTTCTACTCACTTGATGTGACTAGTTTTTAATGTTAGCTAATGATTGACTGGTAGTATAAACTGATATTATTGTATATCTGACCACACTGAGACATTCAGCTAAGATTTGACTTATTTTTCCATTCACTGCATCACTATGTTGTCAAACTGTTGCTTTATTACAAAATTACACCAAGGCATATGGTGAAAATTTCTAATGAACTTGTGGCCCCAGAGGATACTGTTCAGCAATAGTTATGAAACCTCCTATTTTCTTAAGTCATATTCTTAAGTTGTTTCTCAGGTTAGTCTGATGGTAAATAGCGTGTAGTGAGGGCAAAATCTGTCTCAGTCTGAGTCAGGGGTTAAAAATGTCTATTTCATTTATTTTTTTCTTTTTCTAGTTATAAACCATTAATGTCAGTATGATCTGACCTACTAAATACCTGAACTTGAAACTGTGGCTAGACCTTTCAGTCAGCGCCATCCAATCAGCTTAATGAGTAACTAGTCAATAAAATCTTGCTGAAGACATAAATCAATGAAAAACATTCTTCAGTTTGAAGAGTTTATATTGGACTAATGGTTATAAGCTTAACGTATCAGGGTTCATTATTTTTAGAGGAGAAAATGATGATTAGTATAATGTTTACAGCTTAGAACCACAGTAATTGTAATCTTCTAATTACTTAGAAGACATAATACAGCGGTACACGTGAAATGTATTAGATCAGATACAGTGGATAAAATCTTTCAAAGAAATTACTAGACAAAAGTTCCAGATTTGGTTGAATTAAATACTTAACCCCTACAAATCACAGCACTCTGTCCAGTAAACGCCATACCCACATAAAGCGCTCTCACTTGTTGGTTTACGGCATCACTCGTGTGGGCCTAATGCAACAGAGACAAAGCTACAACAACAAAAATGAGCAAATTGTGTCTCACTAACCGTCATAATTATGTGTTATTGCCCAATCCTAATGTTGCACCTGTGGCAATACTTGTAAGTCTATACTCTGACATTTACCATAAATCAAAACAAAGTAAGGATCAAATGCAGGTTGATATTGTCACGATTCAATATGTCGAACATGCATCAACTTTGCTTCGCATTACTTTAAGTCCCAGTCAATATTAGATCTACTAAACATACAATCTGCATTATTTGATCATACTATAAAATATTCCTATAATAAGTTCCGTAAGTCTATCTGAGATAGGTCATTATCAATATTTCCAGTTGCTCCTGGTCTTCTAAAATAGTCAATAGGTGAAGAAACAACAAGTCTTTGTGAACAGCCAGTGTGTGTAATATTACAATACTCACCATACTTTATGAGGGAAAATAGGACGCCGTAGACGAGGACTTTACACCACATGGTCAGGCTTGTCTTGGGTCCACTGTCTTATCATCAGGCCCTTTTTGTTGTCTTATATAGAGCTATGAGGTGACAGTGGGCGGGTTTGCCCTGTCAGAAGGGAAATAAATATTGTTCCAGGGCTTCAGCGGAGTGAAAGGACACTCTTGATATGTGTATGTCCTCCTAAAGAAGTGAACCTTGGAGGACTGGTTGAGAAGGAGAAGGAAAAAGAGAAGGACTAGGAGGGTGATGTGCAGGGGACACACAAGTGGGCAAACTGGTGACTTAAAATTCAGACTGGCCTCCAGCCAACGTTTTGGGCCTACTTTACATTGGTGCAGTGTTGCCATGAACTAACAGACAGGGTAACCCCACAGAGTTTTTGTGGGCAAACATTCTACAACACTACAAGGCTTTTATATCTGGGGAAAATGGAGTGTGGTGTTGCATTTGAAAGAAAAAACAACAAAAATGGGAAAATGGTTCTTTCCTACCTTTGTAGGCCGTCTGTCTTTTCAGTTTGCTCTTCCTGTGATTCGGTACTTTTAAACTAGATCAACCTGTTGATGTTTGAGGGAAAATGTGTTGTGTGCTTCATTCCCCTCTCAAAGTTAATTGCTTTAATTCACTGACACGCACATACTCAGTGAGTATTTTAATAGAGTATCTCTGTTGCTGATCTACTTTTGATTGGAGGAATGAGGCTGGACAGGAAGGACGCGTGATGCAGAATGGAGGACACACCAAGATCATTGTGCATGGCCGTGGTCAAACTGGATGCAGTTTTACAGCAGCTTAATCTTTATCTCTAATACGGAAGCTTTATCTTCCATTATTATTATTACTTTAAACAAATGTTTTAACCGAATCTATTAAGACATAATGTATATAGTGTTGCTACAGTCTTTTGCTGCATTTCCATTATTTCTCCGCCTTTCAGCACAAATCTGAAATGACCAAAGATAAATATTCATTCTAAGTTTAGTTTTAGTGATGTTACCCCCAATAGATTCTTATTTTTTTGCTACTAAAACACATTTCAGAATAAAAAACAGCCAGTATATAAGCCCAAGCAGGACCATCAAAATATCATATATATATTCATAAGGTATAAAATGTTATTATCCAGAAGAAGGAAATGTTGTTTTTTTTGGAGGAAAACAACAACAAACCATCCACAGTATAAAAGGCCAGATACCAAAACAGCTGTGTTTGAACAGCATATTTGTAGAATGTTGTGTAGAGCACATAGTCTGGATGTGTATTGTGATATTGTACAGCAATGACAATAAAGGCTGGTAACTGTGAACAGTTATTATATAAGATGGAACAAAAGGACATCAGAAGATCCTGCCATGGGGAAATAAATTGAACAGAAGCCGTATTGTATAAACAAAGTCAGGTTAGTCACAGCTTTTTGACCTTTTGCTGGCGGTAGCCTATATGATGTAAGGTAACTAATGTCTAAGCTATTAGGCCAAGCAGGTTTGAGCAGGGAGTGTCCTTTTGAGTTTTACACATGAACACATTATAAAAGACACACAGATGTCAGGAAAACATCTCCACACTTGGACAACCAGTATGGCAGACGCAACTGTATGGATACTCTTTGTGTGTGGCCTCCTCACTGGTGAGATTTTACTTTGAATTACATAATCATTTATGGAAATAAATCTGCAGTTATCAAAACTCTGTTAGCGTTAATGTTGTTAACATTGGTGTTTTGCTGAACTGTATCATACGGAAATGTTTGTGTAAATTCTTTTGTTTCATTTACATAGAGAATATTAAATACTAAGTTTTCCCAGGCTAATATAAAGACCTAATAATCAATTATTATAAGGATAAATAAAACCTTTTAAGTTATTTTATTTTACTTTCAATCTCGCCATCTAAATTCCTGTTTTTTTATTTGTTAAAATAGGTATTAGTATCGGTACAAATATCCACTTGTACCCACTAGGGTTTCATGAGAGAATTGTCAGAAAGAATATTTCTCAGCAGCAGATGTCTCACTACCTATAATCATAATACTTTGAACAATGATGTTTCAACCACTGTTGACTGTATGTGACCTTTACCGGGGAAGTGAGGCTTCTTCTGCACATACCACGGTGAGGCTTTGTAGATGCAGGGTGTGTGTGACTGGTCTGTCTGTGGTCCACACCTGTCTGCTATTTAAATAAATATTTTAAATACCGACACATTTTTATGTCAGAGAGACTCGTCTGAAACAAGCAGAATTCTGGTGCCACCTTGTGCCTGTGGTTAACACAGCACTTTTAACATATGCAAGTCTGTTAGGGCTGTACATGAATGTAGCTGGAGAATCAAGGTTTCAACTCAGGACTCAACTCAACCACATATACATAACAACGTATCTTCTTCATCTTTTTCCCTGCAGGGTCAAAGGCTCAGGGTAAGTGCATTCACATTTAATACAAGCATTAGGAATCAGCCAAACTGTACTGTATATGTTCTGACACAGTGTTGTCCATCCTCTGTCAGACTGTGGAGTGGCACCTCTGAACACCAAGATAGTGGGTGGTGTGAATGCCTCAGCTGGGTCATGGCCCTGGCAGGTCAGCATTCACTACAATGGAGCTCACATCTGTGGAGGAACACTCATCAGTAACCAGTGGGTCCTCACAGCAGCCCACTGCATCATAACGTAAGACAAATATTTTGCTTAATTGTTAACTGCTTAAGCTCTGAGTTGGCCTCTTTATGTGCTGACATTGTTTTCAGCAAAAATACTCTAAATGGCTTCGTATGGTTACTATCCTCCTTTAATCCAGGAACAATTGAAGTAACTGCATCTGTTCTCTTATTGCACAATTAGGAACAAACTGACTCTTTATTAGTGAGTAACATTCAACTGGCTGGTCTGCATGATTAGGCCCAAGTGTGGGTGACAAAGCAGGGTGATTGTAATAGGGTATGAGGGAGGCAAAGGATTCATTGTAGACCCCCATAGGTAAGTAAGAAGAAGAAGAAGGAGGAGTAGGAGGAGAAGAAGATTAGCTCAGAAATGGCCCATTCTTTGTTTAGTCCAGCATGTTTGCAGTTTAAAATGACTCATTGTTCTGTTCCTTTTTTCTGCATTTCATGCTGTTGGGTGTTGGTATTTAAGTTGTGCAAGAAAAAACCACATCGCATCTACTTAGTATGGTTGTGAATTTTGAGCGTTTGCTTGTACAAATGTTAGATAATGAACTTGGTGTGTCTCAGTGTGGTCAATGAACTAACTAGTTTATCAAGCCTCTTCTTTCCTTTTTAATACAGGAACTCACTGAGTGCATGGACTCTCTACTTCGGAAGAGTGACCCAGAGTGGCCCAAACGCTAATGAAATGAGCCGCTCTGTATCCCAAGTCATTGTTAATTCTAATTTCAATTCTACAATGTTAACCAATGACATTGCCCTAATGAAGCTCAGCAGTCCTGTCACTTTCACTAATTACATCAGACCTATCTGCCTGGCAAATGACTCCAGCCAGTTCTACACCTCCACACCCTGCTGGATCACAGGCTGGGGCCGACTTGGACAGAATGGTGTGTATAATTTTTTTTGTATCTGCTGCTGCATCACACTATTCTAATCACATTTGTGTTCTATGCTGCAAGCATGTCTTTGACACATCAAGCTAAACTGGGACAGAAATATAAATAGGTCAGGTACAGATAAAAAAAAAACAAGAGTCTGCAGCCTTGCAGAGCCCTGGTGAGCAACACTTGGAATGTAATGCTGATGCTACAATGACATTATGCTGATGTTTAGCAGGTGTATTCTTTACTATACCTGCCAGCTTCATTTAAAGTTTTAGTATGCTAACACTAATTAATAAGTAGAACGTAACACTCAAACTGATGGGCTTGTCAGTGTTATATATAAATAATATGATGTGATATGATAAGTAATATGTCCCTGTACGAAATGTGATGGACCCAAACAACTGACTGAGCATGAGTCTTTGTCATTAAAGTAATATTTAGGTATTAGTGAAAACTGAAGACAGCTGACTTTAATTATCTCTCCTCTACAGAGACACTGGTAGCTTATAACATACTACAGGAGGTCCAGATTCCTGTTGTCGGAAACAATGAGTGCAGCTGTGATTATGTCCCAGTACAAGATGCAAATATTACAAACAACATGATTTGTGCGGGGCAGGCAAACAAAGGAGCATGTCAGGTAACATTAAGTCATTTAATAAAAGGAGCTACTGAGTTTCTTCATTTCTTGAAATGTCTTAAAACTTGATTATAATTCCTTCATTAACAATTTCAGCACACATGAATATAAAAAAGCAAAAATAGTTTGCTATTAAAATATCATTCTACTCCAGCACTATCATTACCATTTTGTGTATTGTCTCCTCTTTTCAGGGAGACTCTGGAGGACCTTTGCAATGCAAACAGGGCTCAGTGTGGATCCAGGCCGGTATCACTAGTTTTGGAATACCTTGTGCCCTGGCTGGTTTTCCCGAAGTCTACACCCGAGTGTCTCAGTATGAGTCTTGGATCACAACTCAAGTGGCCGGGTCGAATGTCAGCTTTGTGACATACAACTCTACTGGCAACAACTTGGACAGCAGCTTTGCGTGTCGCATACAATCCTCAGCAACTTCTACTGTCACAGCCATTGCAACTGAGCTTGCGTTTACTGTCTTGTTGGTGAACATGTTCCTGACGAAGCCTTTTATTCTGTAGGATAGTTTTGAGCCAGCAACCTTCTACTCCTTTTTCTGTATTCAAACAATTTTGCAAGGTTTAAAATCTTACGAATGTGTGACATTTTGGTGGTTGCAGTTGGTTAAAGAGTCACTATGCTATATAAACTGTTTCTGTAGCTGTTTTTTCAACAGATGACTTTTGTTGAATTGCACTAAATTCTTTATGACTAAATTTAATTTTGCCAAACCTATCTCCTAAAAATATTTTTCCTATTTAAAATTTGTAGAAAATGTATTTATCATGTTGTAGTAAAATATATGTCTTTAAATAAATGAAGCAACACATTGATTAGTACAAAGGGAATTGCAAGGATTTGGCTAATGTGTAAATGCAATATTTTCTGTTTTATTTTAGAGCAATGCAATCATAAAAATGTAGTCAGGTTTTTAATGCTGATGGTCTATTTGAAACCAAGTCCAGCTATTTTATGATGGTGAATGGTTCAATCAGCAATAATACACAAACAAGACTCTGTGCAGTAATTAGTAATTGTCTCATGGACATCAAATGTATGCAATGGAATTGCAGTTGCACAAGATAAACATTACATTTATTTCCACTTCTGCATATCAGGGATGTGAGAAGTTCTTGCTGAATTGAGGAAGTACATTTTCAGAACCACAAAAATTTACATTTAATGTTAACTTACACTAGACTTACTACATCAGGTTTGGCTGATGAATATACTAAAATCCTAGAAAGAATCCACATTATGACATTATGTCAAATAAAGCTTTTACTTGGTTCTTAGGTATAGGCTACATTGTCATAGGTTTGTGAAGATTTGTGTTACACCCATGATCTCATAATAACTTACAAAGAAGGGAGGAAGAGTTGCATTTATGCTTCTATTAATTAACCTCTTTACATTAAAAAGTTGTTCCTCTCTACGTGCGAGGTACAAGCTGAGGCTCACCGACCTGCAGCATTCAGCATTCACAGTATTGTTTTCCTCTTCTTTATTATTCTGGTTATTCCGTACGTTTGTCGGCGTTCTACTACTTCAGCATACTTTCAGCTATTAAAACCATTCAGGTATCAAAACGTTCATCTTTTTAAGGACAAGTGTGCTAGCATTCAGCATTTTGCTCACATTTATACTTTTTGTATAGCTTTTTCAGCTTCTTTACATTCTTTCTTGACAGACACACACACACGCACATCTTTTCTTTCAACTTTTGCTATTTG
>JAUMHF010000011.1:6714704-6761989 GCA_032359275.1 Microctenopoma steveboyesi | reverse complement strand
AAGCCAATTTCAGCCAACGTCATTCTGCAGTTTAGCATTCACAGTGCATTTTCTTCAGGAAATGCCTTTTCTAGTTTGAATAGTTTTTGTCTAATAAAAAGTCTCAGACAGAAAAGCAGGTCACAGTGACTCTAGCTCACAGTGGTTTGCATATGACCTTAAAATAGTGACCTTATTTTTAATAGAGGAACCAAAACAACATGTTGAGAGTAATCATTTTTATTCCATCGTACCATCATAAATCTTATATCGCATTTTGTGCAATCAAAGTAAGGAAAAAGTAGTTCAGGTTGTGTAAAAACAATGTGGCAATCTTTATCTGAAAAAAGGTGTTTAAAAATAAAATGAAAGGGAATGGAGGCAGAACATCTTTTTCAGACTCTTCTATCTGTAACAGCAACCCAAAGGAAAGTTTTCTTTTCCATCTTTCTCTTTTGCCTTCTACCATGACGCTGTAAAATGACATTGTTCAGTAGCTGATTTTCATAGGTGTTGTCTAAGAGGACATGGCCTTTTCTGTGCTGACATAATAATGGTGGAAGGAAGGTGGAAAGATAAATGGCGAGTATCCATGCTTAATAAGCGTGGTTAGCTACGAAGAGTGACTCCCCACCAGCAGCACTGGCTCCAGAGCCGGCATACTTGCCCTGACAGGCCAGGTTGTTAGCCTGTAGAAAGAAAACCACACATTTCTCTAAAACAAACCACAGCACAGCATTAGCGTAAGAACATTATACTTTTAGATACTTATTTTTACTTATGTTCACACATACCAGAGCTCTCTTGACAAACTCCTCTTGGCATGCCTTTCCATTCTCCTTCTTGCCTCCCCAGGCTTTGAGGGCAGAGGCCTGCAAAGCACGACCGTATGAAAAGGTCAGGGCCCAGGGCCTGTGCAGTGGGCACTGGTTCATGGCATTCAGGTTGACAGAGGCTTCCTCCTCACTCTGGCCACCAGACAGAAAGGTAATGCCTGTACATGAAGAACACTTGAGTTGAGCTATGCACATCTCTAGACACCTGTGAATGCCACTCATGCTGCTCTGTGAGGAATTCAAGGTTTGCATGCATCATCAACAAGATAATACTTGGGGCCTTGAACTGACCAGGCACTGCAGGGGGCACAGTACGGCGCAGGGCCGTAACAGTTGCCATGGCAATCTCCTGGTTGCTGTACTTGTGTGAGCAGGAGTGTCCGGCAGTAACCATGTTGGGCTTGAGCAGAGTGCCCTCCAGGTAGACGTGGTGGTCGGACAAGGCCTTGTAGACAGCCGCCAGGACCTTCTCAGTAATGTACTGGCAGCGCTTCAGGTCGTGGTCACCATCAGGGAGAATCTCAGGCTCAACGATAGGGACAATGCCATGCTGAGAAAGGACAAAATGGGTCAGAAGGATTGTCTTAGCAAGTAGATAATAAGTAGGCAAAAAGTAGGAACCACAATGGAGACAAAATGTTATAAATGTATAAATGCCATGCTTTGTTTTATAATGTTATAAAACTATGAGGATTTCTTTTTTGATAAAAGATTAATACATCTAATTCTGATTAGATGTATGGGAACTGATTGGGATATAGTAAATAAAAAATATACTTACATTTCTCTCAACAGTACAAAAATATTTACATATGCTTACTTATTCTGAGGTTTCTGAGGTATTGACACTTTTTAAATTTAGTTCAACATGTAAAACCCCAGGCAGGAAGTAAGTATTGTACAAAGAGCACTGATGCTGCTTCTTTCCTAGGACACAGTTGATTTACTGTAACTTGTACGTGACCAGTAACCCCCCCCCCAGACTGCTAAAACGGTAAGCCCTCCTGCCGACAGCTCATAGGCCTTTATATGCCCCTGACATGGAGTTGTATTGTGTCTCACCATCTGACAGATACTAGCGTAGCGGGCCAGGACATTAGCATTCTCAATAATGGCCAGGTGTGAAGGAGTGGTGGGGGTAATCTTTAGCACACAGCGCCACTTGGCAAAGTCGGCACCGTCTTTCTTGTACTGGGCGCAGCGCTCATACAGGCCATCGAGACCTGTGAAAGACAACACACTAGGTTAGTAAGACAAAGTTATTGTAAAGATAATGCATTTTTCTCTTTGTGTCCAAATCAGATTTTCATTTACCCTGGGTTGTTGTCTCGCCATTGGTTCCGGCTAGAGGGACAACACCTTTGTCGACCTTGATTCCCACAACCATGCCCCTTTCCTTGAGGTACTGGGGGAAAGGCTTGCCATCATCGGTCTTTTGGTACATGGTCTCATGGAAGAGGATAACGCCACCAATGCAAGGGGCGACACGGTCATCAGCAGTGAAGAGGAGTTGCCGGTACAGCCTCCTGTTCTCCTCGGTGTTCTCAGCATTGATACTCTGGAAACGCTTGGCCACACTCCCTACAGGTTGTCGAAACATACAAGGTCAGTGAAAACTGATGGATTCATAAACGGCATTGGTATGTTTGTGCATGCATTTGCAAAACGTTTGCAGGGAATTTTCAGTTTAGGTCTTAAAGGCCTATCATAATGACGCAGTTATGTTTCTGTGTTGCTTTTTGGCCATAACAGAGATCGCTTGTCAGATTAGAACTGGCTATTCTAATTGAGCAACAATAAAAAACTAAAATAAAGTTTCTTTATTTTCAAGAAATTGTTTACCAGTGGACTCATCTGCGGCGAGGATTCCCTTGCCGGTAGCAACAATCCTTTGAGCAATATCACTGAGCTCCTTCTTCTGCTCAGGAGTGAGAAAGGGGTATGCATGAGGCATCCTGACACTGGATATGGGAAGAACAAAGAGGATGAGATAATAAGCAAATATTCTCTTAAGTAACTCACAGGACTGAATTCACACGGTGAAATTCACGAGGGTAAAAGTTCAACTCATTTCAATGTGCAACATTTGCCATTTGAGGTTGTGGTTCTTTTCAGCAATGCATGGGAAACTGTTTGGAGAAAGGAGTGAAGATGATTAGGCTGAGTGCAAAGGAAGTGGTACAACAAAAACCTGATGACACAGTTTACCATGTTTATGTACGTCTGTCTGTTGTTGGCAGTTGTTGCAGCTACACCTGCTGCACTAAATAAAGCACTTTATATGTGGGGGTTAAAACTAGTCCTCAGGCACAATATGCAGAGGATCCAGTGTCAGAAAGCCACCCTCCTGTGCTCGACCCCTAAAAGCTCATGACAAGCGTGTGGCTGACCCATTTCGTTTTCTAACCTCTTATTCCTGACCTTTCTGTTCCCCTTCCCTTCATTCAGCCCCAGCTCCTCTGCCCCACCACCTCTCCCCATGTCTGTGTCTCCACTATCAATAGACTGGGCTAAATATATCCTGCACTACAGCATTAGAGCAAGAGAGCAAAACATCAAAGACAAAACTGCATCTTCACACCTCAATGTTCAGAAGTGACACATGGTCTCAAAGAACAAGCAGCCAAACAACTTTAGACAAAAAAAAAAAAGTGTAATAAGCGTGGCCACGCAGGGTGAGGCGAATGAGTCAGAGAAGTGAGTTAGGACGGACACAGCAACAATGCAAAAAAAACAAAAACTTCAGATGACATTCAGATGAATAATGGTCCTGCAGTGTTTAAACTAGAGTGCAAATGCAGTCATCCATTAGTCAAAAGAGAATATTTTATAGATATCACTTTTTCACAAGCTTCCCATTTATCACGTAAGTTATAGGATGTGTGTGGGTTACATGTGATGCTCGTGTAGACATTTAGACGCACATGGCTGCCACAGAAACCACAATTGTGCTTGAGCAGAAGAATAGCTGAGAGATAACAACTATGTGTCAAAGATAATACACTTATGAGTTAGAGTAACAAAATATTTACAGCATTGCACAAAAAAACATATTAAAATAATCTGTTTTCTTTGTTCATTTACCTTTTGAGTTTAGCAGGAGAGCTGCGAGAAGAGGGAGGGAGAAGAACTGGCCTTCGTCTGCGACACCCCTCCAGCCTGCTGGCCCTTGTATTTATCCTCCCATTGTGACCCCTCACATTTCAGCTGCCCAGCTATAAAAAGAACAGGATGGAACCAGAGATGGCTCGTGACATTCAGAGAGACTGGGACTGGAGTAACATGGTGGTGAGCCGCCAGCGAAAGGGCAAAGACTGTTTGACTGAAAAGTCAGACAGTGTTCTTGACATAATCCTTCAAATTTGGCTAAACCGACGCATTTGTATGACTGCATGCAATACTGCTGTAATGAGTAAATACACATAATCAGGTGTGGCTTCATTACATTTCGCTGTCTCAACTGAGCATCTGAGCCTGCAGAGGTCATTGGAGAGGGTGTGTGAAGGAAGATAAGTGTTTGGGGTATAAGGCGTATGTACAAATAGCGCTCACACACATGCTCACACGGAGGCTTAGAGGACATGTGACAACATTGCCTTCCTGCCCTTAGAAATCCAATCCAGATACAGCAACATAGTTCACTGGTCCTTGACCTTATTTTGACCTTTTTTCATCAACCGACGATCTTGCAAAGGTTGAACAAGCACATAACACTGCTGTTGACTTATTCACTCAAAACTTGCCTAAAAACAAACACTCTGCAATTTGAAAGTGTGAAAGTCTGTAGCTGCAACATAGCTGCGGGTTGTGATGACAGTACTACCCTTTATCACTGGTGAACAGCACAGACATTGAAGTGTTCACTTCCTGAACAGTCTGTGGCTTAAATGAGTCAACTTGCCGTTGTGACAAAGTGAAACATAATAGTCCCTCACCTATCTGACAGTCACAGCTCTGAAAGTCTTTCTATATTTGAGAGGAAATTTGTCTTTTTTTATCCAGCGAGAGAACAGCGAGCTTTTGTTAAGGCGGACTTGTTATTCACAGGTTCCGATAGCACCATTTTAACCCTCTCACTTAAACCTGATGGTTTCACATCCACACACCATCTACAATGAGTTTCAAGATCATATTTTAATGGCCAATAACATCACAGAATTTAGCAACTCAATTGCATTTATCATAAAAGATGCTCAAACATCATGTTTTCTGACTCACAGATATGAAGAGACGCTATAGAGGAAGTGGAAAAAGGAGAAATGGATCCTTTTATTTTTAGTTTTTTCTTATGTTAACAGTGTTTAGATACATTTGAATGTCTCTCTGGTAAAGATTGACCACTTAATGAATTAAAATATCTTTTACATGGTCTTTAAGTTGCTGACTGAAGCTTTTCCTGTCTCCCTGACTGGTATTGGGAGAAGACAGGAGGCACCAGGAGAGTTGTTAGGAGAAGAGAGCCTGAATGTTTTAAGAAAAGAAAGCAATTGCCTTGATTTCTATGATACATTTTACATCAGTGACAAACAACAACATCTCATGTTTGTAAAGTGGCACCACTGAATTACATTTAATTTCTGTTTGTCACAGTGGCAGCATACTATACAGTATAAAACAGAAACTGTGTCACAAGATTGTAACCCCTCCTACATGTATGTTCTTGCTGCCTTTGGTCTGAGCATTAACTTCGTGATTTCTGCATTTTGGTTTCAACATTTCCCTCTTTGAGAGTAGTAGAAATAGTTACCTCCAGCTATTTTCATGAACTAGTAGTATTTTTCTTGTAAGTCACACAATGGACTGGATAATTGCTACTACTTTATTCCTTTCAGGTAAGACATTCGATTTTCATGAGTCTTCCTTTCACTGTCTCTTCATATATTAGTAGTGTTTATAAGGTGAAAGCATAGTAATTAAATGTCTTATGAGATCTGCCTTAATGTTGCATATATTTCAATCACAAGTTAATGTTGCTGTAGAACATCTAGTTCTAAATGCTAAACAATTATGCACAGAGTCAATGTCTAAATACAACAATATTTTTCTATTTACCATTATATATATAACATATCTGGAATAATTTCGCAAATAGTAAGTAATGTGGTGTAGGGTAACTTGTCAGCAACACATTTCTGGATAGTTAATGTCAGCATGGAAACCCCACATACAGAGCTCAACATGCAGCAAACTCACGCGCACTGTGTTCTAACACCTGTGCATTATGGTCAACATTTGTGTGTTTCGCATGCAGAAGCCCACCATATAGTGTGTATGTTGGGGCCGATTAGCATCCTCTCTATTCATTGTGTATGGCGTCTAGGGTCGTGGGAGAACATGATCAGATTGACAGTTAATGTTTGAATTAAATGCCATAAATAAACTTCATTAAACGTTATTCGCCTCTTGAGAATTTTGCAGGGGTGATCACCTCCACAACGTGTGAAACCACAGGAAAAACATGTTATATTTATCACTAAACAACCTATTTATCATCTATCAGAAGATGGAGGGGCAGTGACAGACTTCCTGTAGCTGCCTACATGATATTTAATGATACCAGTGGCTTAGCTAAGAATACATTTTGACTTATTGTACATTTAAGACTGTGTCAAACAAGATGATATAGTTAGTGAAGAAATAAAAAAGAGTTGGTATAATCTGCAACAGTTTATTTTATGAATCAAGTAGTCAAACCCTGGTGAAGAAAAAGCAGAACCTCAGAATGTCTTAATTCTTAGTCTTAAATACTAACGACATCTTGTCTTTTAAATAACAACTGTTAACAATAAACTTTGGCATTGTTCACCTAGTCTCATTTGGATCACATTCTAATTGTAAAGAGCATTAAAATGTATTAATATTCAAATTAGTTTTGCTGTTTATGTTATTTGTTTTGTTTTATGTTGCTGTCTGTCGTGGCCGGGACACTGAAAGGTTCTGCTGGTAAAATAAAGGTCAAATAAAAATAATTAAGTAATAATTCACAAAAAGGATACGAAGATGTGACCCCCTATAGAGGATTTAATGATGTGTCCAAATAAGGAAAAACAGGAAGGCTTTTATTGTGTAACGCAAATGCAAAAAGTGGTAAATATAGACAGACGTTGTCTCATACGTTTCTGCGTCACACGTTTATACAAATACACATATTTTACATTCACAGTACTTCAAAACTGACTTGTTTTTTACTTTAAACTATTTTACATAAATATTTGTTGGACACAGGAAAAATAACAATTTTAATATTTTTGACTTTAGCACCACCCTGTGGTTTGTGAAAAAACCGGCTCAACATGTCAATTCAAGCAACTGCACTTTAAAAACACTCCGGCAATTTACATTTTCCTACAGACAGAACATACGTGATGATAATAATAAATGTGCCATAATCAAACTGAAATAATGAACATAATGGCCTTTAAATCAAATAAACTGTGTAGTATTTCCATTCATCAGTGGTGAAAGCTGCACTGTGTTTCAATATCGACCCTGCGGCTTGGCGGACGTTGAGCACTAACGCTGCAGGGTTTGGCTACCAGGTGGTGCAGAGACGATCAGAGTAAGTCACAGTTTTCTGGTGAATAAACAAAAATCTAATATTTCCATTCAGTATGTCTGCTGTATGATGCTCTCCAGAATAGTTCCTTTACATGCTTCTCTGGGTTTATTTCCTCAGCTTGCTTGTCAGCGCGCCCCTTGAACAGTACTCAGCAGATCGCAGGGGCCAAATATTTCAGTGCTCCACTCGAAATGCTGGAAACTGTAGAAATATTGGCCAATCAGCAGGTAACTGTTCATTTCTAAATACTTGACAGGAAGTTTGATTTTTAAATTTTGCTACCAAAGATTTCTATTGAATGCCTTTTGAATGCAGTGCCAGATTTTGCAGTCAACATGTCCCTTGGCCTGACAATGACAAGTAATCCCAACTCAGGGATAACCCTGGTGAGTTAGTATGCTGTTTGTACAAATCAGTGCAGAGGGAAGTTAAAATCCCTCTAAACACTTTAAAATGTATCTGTCTTACCTTGACACTGTAAATGTATTTAACAAATGTGAAAACATCAATTAACCAGAACATGATGTTTTCTCTAATCAGGCATGTGGTCCAACCATCCCAAGGGACTGCAAAAGCATCACTATGTACAGTGGTGTGTGCTTTGAGATAGATCTCTTTGATAATATTGGATCCCCTATACCTCCTACTGCTAAAGGTACAAGACATACAATATGTAGAGTTTGAGAAAAATATGCCTTCGATGTATGTGAAATGTTACATGTGTGTTGTCTCTCTGATTGGACAGCAACAAAAACAAATAACTTGTCTGAAAAATAATGAAGACATATAGAATCACTGATGTATGATGCTGATCAGACAATACAGGTTAACTGAAAATGCTGAAGAGGATATTAAAAGTGTTTTGGAAATCATTATTATTCATGGTGCAAAGAGAAAATAGTTTAGCGTATTTTGACCCAGTTCATTTCTGAGTCGTCTCTTCTACAGAGTGCCGGGCTGAAGCAGACATTGCATTTCTACTGGATGGTTCAGGCAGTGTATCCTCCCAAGATTTTGAAAAAATGAAGGATTTTGTGAAAAATGTGGTTGGTTCATTCCCACGAGAAGGCACACAGGTAAAGAATGGTGTTCCCACTACCACTTATACCATGATACAGACATAGATAATTCACTTTTAAATTTATTTAAATTTATTTTTTATTTCTTATATTTTTGCAGTTTGCTGTTGCCCAGTTCTCTGGGAGGACAGTGACCCATTACTTCTTTGATGATTTTTTCTCTGGATCATGGCAGAGTAATATTGATCAAATTAGGCAACTAACAGGAGGAACGTACACAGCTTCAGCCATCAGAAATGTAGTGTAGGTAGTGCTATGTTTGATAATATAAAGTTGACTTAGAAACTGGATAATTGTTAAATGCAAAAATTTACTGCCTCTGTCAAGGCAGATGGTTTAAAGTCAGATCAATATTTTTATTTTCATGTTTTGCTTGTCAAACACTACACAATGAATGTGTATACAGAAAACACAGTGCCTGGTCTTTTGTGGGCATAACTTTTTCAGTTAAGTTGTTTGTTGTGTTTGACTTCAGTATCAGTTAGCAAACAAATAGAAGCTATAAAGACACTGAGACATGAAGTAATATTTAGAATCCACACTAGTGATATGATAACATCCCCAATCAAAATAACAGACCTTTGTTAGGCTAAAATATAAAAATTAAAATATTGAAATATTATTAAAATTTTAGGATAACACACATGTCCAAATTTAAGAGCAAATAATTTAGATTGTTTCAAAAGGTTGTAAAAATCAATGATACTTTTTAATTCACAAGCAATAATTAACCATAACATGTAAAGTGCAATGAAAATGTATGTTTTGTTTTCACAGTAGAAATATTTTCACACAAACAAAAGGTTCCAGACCAAATGTGAAGAAGATCTTGATAGTGATTACAGATGGAGAATCTCACGAACGAAATCAGTTGGCATCTGCAGCAGCTGAAGCTGAAGCGAAAAACATTGTGCGATTTGCTATTGGCGTAAGTTCTTCAGCTCTATTCACATTCACCACAACACATACAAGTGTGACTAAGGCTTCACTGAACATAACATTGTTGGTGTTGAGTAACGAAACAGGTTGTTACTAGAACACACATTTGACTTTGAGATGCAGACCTGAGAAAAGTTAGGGTTTACTCACTCGTCGTTGTAACAGAGCAATGTAAATGAGCTTGTAGCTGTTATTTAAACTGTGGAGCTGTTAGTTTACCTCTACCAACCAGCTTGTTTTGGTTTGTTTTGAGAGGTAAAGCTCTTAGACTCTATTTTTTGCCACTAAAAAACTGGAACGAGCTGGGCTCAATAGGGTAGTGGGGTCGGTTGTTTTTTGATTTCCTGAACCGGATCCCTTTTCTTTGGTCACAAGCTTTGCTTTCTATCAATATCAGAAAAACAGTACAGTGTACTACTGGGTACTTCTACTACTATATACTGGGTAAAAAATATTTGCATTACTAAAGAAAATACAAAAATTGACCAAAACTAGACCAAAATACTCATAGATAAATCTGACTAAAATTAGAATTTTAGTCGACTAAAACTTTACTAGACTAAAAGAGTATGGGCTTGACAAAGACTAATAAAACAAAAAATGACAGCTTGACGCTAAGACTAAAATTAGACTAAGACTAAAATCAGCTAGCCCACCAAAAGGTTGATGGAGCAATGTGTCATAAAGCAGATGTGTCCACATTTTCTGTAGTTTTTGTTGTGTTTTTGTTGTTGGTTTTCTGAAATGTTCTTATGTTCTACACCAACATTCCAGTGTATAACATAATCAGCAATAATTATTTGTTATAAAACATCTCATGTTTTTTAACATCTCAGGTGGGAAATGCTTTTATAAATCCTGCAGCAAAAGGAGAACTAGATACCATTGCATCCTCTCCAAGTGACGAACACGTGTTTCGAGTGGTGAGCTTTGATGCCCTTGAAAAAATAAGGCAGAGTTTGCAGGCAAAAATCTTCTCAATTGAAGGTATTGTTGTACATTTAATGCAAAATCTATTTTGATTGACACTGCAGGTGTTACAAAGAATAAACAAAAATATGGAAAAAAATAACTGTTCACAAATATTTTTGTTTTATTTTTATTAACTCTATTTTGTTGTAAATACACAATGTATGTGAATATAATGTGAAATGTAACACTTCTGTGTCATGATGCATTGAGAAATTATTGTGCTTATTTATTTTGCTGTCATAGGAACTAGTGGAGATTCCCTGGAAAGGGAAATGGCTCAAGAGGGATTCAGTGCTGTTTATGTGCCTGGGGTAAAAACATTTTTTTAGAAATTCAAGAGGTAGTAGGTAGTGGCCTGGTAGCGCAATGGTTTAAGAGTCAGACTGGTATGTAGAAGGTTGCAGGTTCCAATCCCGTCTGACTCCTTAGTCCATCCCCTACCAGGTGTGTCCCTGAGCCAGACACCCAGCACTAGCTCCTTGTAAGTCTCTTTGGATAAAAGCGTCTGCCAAGCAAAGTAAAGTCAAGTAGTACACTTGTTATTTTTAGGCAAAGTGAATCTAAATACAAACACGGACTCTGGCTACTTATTGGTAACCTTTGGATTTTAGAGCATGTAGGTGTTCAGACTGGTTTTAAACAAGAAGCAGCTTTATGTCTGAAAGTTTGAGAGCCTGATGTCTCAGCAATAAATGCAGAAATCCGACTTGATATGTTCAGTTTCAGCATGAGTTTCAGTTACTATTTTAAACAGACGAAAGGTCACTGTGCAGATTCTTCTTCTAATAGGACCATTGTCATAAAACTCACCATATGTTATATTTAATAATATACTGTAACTGTTGGGATGTAAGTAGCTGAAATGTTTTAGAAATTCTACTTCTATAATATCATGAGCCAAACTGGCAACCCAGACTTCTGCATATTCTCCGTGTAAGTTAAACTGTGGAAACCAATGAACTTATGTCTAACCTGCAGGGGATTCAGATGGCTATGGTTGGTGCCAACCAATGGAGAGGGGGCTACATGCAGAACGCAGATTCATTCGAACCTCCTGATTTAGAGCCTGACAGTTATCTGGGTAAGAATAAACCAACTGTGACATACACATGTGATTTGCAGATGCACCGCTCGACTGCAACTACTATACCTTCTTCACTTCTTTAGAAGACATATGGCTCCGGTGCACAGGATGGGTATGAGCAAATATCAGAGTTCCTTAGGAATATACAAGACTTCCAAATAATAAACTTAACAAAGTTTAATTTAAGCAAATGAATAACCTTACCTGAATCAAACATCACACATACACAATACTAAGTGTGCTAATATTTGCAGAGCCCGTGGGCTGGGGAGAAGATAATAAGTGGTAATGCAGCGATTAGCTAAGCTTTCATCAGAGAATTTGAATAATCATATGGAGACTCCACATGATTAAACATACATTTTTTTCATTATCATGTTCCCTTTCTATATATATCACTTTTCAATGTCGTTGCTTTTGGTAACTAACACTTAAAAAGTGGTTAAAGCCTCGACTCCTATGTTCTAGGCTACTCCATGGCAGTTGCTACAACCAGATTCGGACCCTTAACTATTACTGGTGCCCCAAGGTATGAGCACAGAGGAATTGTGATAACTGCTTACGGGAACACATTATACCAAGAGATTGATCCCTTTTCATGGCAGGTGCGTGTTTAAAATTCAAAGTTATGAAGTCCTCAAAGACTCCATGAAGCATATAAAAAAAGCTGTTTTCCTTCTTTATGTACTGATGATTTGTCACTTTCACAGTTTCAGAGTGGGGAATATTTTGGGGCAGAGGTTTGTGCCATGAATTTGGCTCAAGGCAGGTACACTGACCTAATCCTGATATCTGCCCCTATGTACAAGGAATCTGACAGAGAGGGGAGAGTTTACGTTTGCACTTTATCCGATTTGGTAAATTACAGTTTGATCCAGAGCTGTCACATAAATCTTTCAATTTTTTTTTCAATGACCATTCAAACAATGATTGTCTTTATATTTATATCAGATTGTCGACTGTCATTTCGACACTCGTTCATCAGATCCTCTAGTTCTAAAGGGGGAAGCATCCCCTGAAGGAAGATTTGGATCTTCACTTGCTGTGCTGCCTGATCTTAACAGAGATGGGATAAATGATCTGGCAGTTGGAGCACCTTTGGAGAATGATGGTCAGGGCAGCATCTACATATTCCAGGGTGAGGCAACAGGAAAAATTAGCTCTACTTACTCACAGGTGAGTGAGATCAAAAGAACAATCAGAGAAGATTTAACACACTTTGCATTTTTGTCCAATCATTTGTAAATATATATATATATATATATATATATTTCAATTTGATTAACACATATAATTGCATCTGCACAGAGAATTGCTGGTTCTGAAGTCCGGTCAGGACTGCGTTTTTTTGGCATGTCGATCAGTCAGTCATCTTTCGACCAGAGTGGGGATTCTCTGCCCGACTTAGCCGTGGGTTCAAAGGGTAAAGTTGTCCTACTCAGGTAAATCCAAGATACTGTATTCATACAACCATTAGTTTAGCTTTGTGTGTTAAGACAATATAAAAGTCTGGTACTACTATTGCACCAATAAAAAGTTTCTTTCTCTCCATTTCCAGATCAAGGCCTATAGTAATGGTGGAAGCTTCTGTGACATTCAAACCAACTCTCATCCCTTCTCAAAACGACGATTGTTCAAAATTACTGAAGAACACAGCTAGAATCTGTTTTACCATGAGCTCCGCTACAGCAGGTTCCTTGTTTGTTGTTCTTCTGTTACATCTAGATGAGTGTACATGTCTAACCGGTATATTTGATTTATTCCAGCTAGAGCAAAGATCAGCTATACATTGACTCTGGATGCTACTCGCAAGGTCCCAAACAACAGAGCTTATATCAATACGAAACAAAGAGAGACGAGTGACACAAAAACGATTTCTTTGGGACAACAATGCTTCCCAGTGGAATTTTTTATTGCGGTTAGTTGTTGACCTATCCCGTAGAATTTGATTATAGAAAACAAAAAACAATGTTGATGTTCATATTGGTTTAAAGAGAGACACTGAACTGCAGACTACTCTCTGTAATCTCAACAAAACGCACTGTCATAACTGTGAGCTCTATTTACAGGCTTGTCCAGAGGATGCTCTCAACGAAGTTATCAATGAGCTCAAATTCACGTTTGATGGTGTGCCCTCTGTTACAAATCTCAAACCAAGTCTGGACCAGCGGGCTCAAACGTTAACCCTTCATCCTGTAAGTAGCCTTCAAAGACACTTTGTTTATTGCTACATTTTAAACTGTACAATTTAGAATATTAACTAGCAAACAAAGCTAAGAGAGTGTGTATATTATGTACAACTATAAAGTTTGAAGGAATAAACACATTTTATAAATAATGCTGTAGTTCTTAGCAAGAATTTGCAAAGACTCTCGTACCAAACATCTTTCTTTATCCCCTCCTCCACAGTTAGGCTTTGAGATCAACTGTGGCACTGACAACACGTGTGTGGATAATCTAAAAGTGGATTTCAACTTCACCAGGTGAATTAATAAAGTGAAGCATTTTACTGTTCTCTTTTTTTAAGTAACCTTTATTCTTATTTCTTTTCATTCCATATTGCTTGTTCATCCCCAGTTCTCTATTTGTAATGTTTTTAGTCGTGCTAGACACAATACTGCAGTAATGACAATGTAGGTAATTTATTGATTTGTGGGTTGTCTACTTACATTACATGTACGTAGTATCAGGGTGAGCATGCTACCATGCAGATATAAACATACAGCAGAGCTACAAGCAAAGAATTTTACTTTTATCTTTGATTACCTTCAAATTCCTCCTAATTCTCTGTTAGATCCTCAGAGGTTAAAGTTGGCATTGATGATCTGTTGGATGTCACCGTCTCAATGGAGAACCGGGAGGAAAACTCCTACAACACCCGTGTAATTCTCACATACCCAGCAGGGCTCTCCTACAGGAAGTTCACAATTCTGAAGGTAAAATGTCGGATTAATTCTGGTTCAGTTCATCTCTGCTCAGCTCATTTTGCACTCCATACAGCAGTTGCGGTTGGCTTGTGCGTTTGTTCTATGTTTTTTTCATTGTCTTTAATAAAGGGAAGAATTGAATGCAATTCCTTGGACAGTGAAGGTGGCTTATTGCGAGGAAAGACAGAGTGCACTGTCGACAGGCCTATTTTCAAGAGCAGCTCTAAGGTTTGATTGGACAGAAGAATCTTTTGTCACAGCTGCAGACTGGAAAGGACAGTCCTTTAAAATAAGTGGAAAATTCAATCTGTTTCATTCTTTCCTTTTTAGGCTTTTTTCATCGTCTCATATGGAATTGATACCAACAGTCAGCTCGACAGGAGCATTTTTGTCACTGCAAATGCCACCAGGTACTGTTCGACTGCCCATTGAATCCTCATTGATCATCACATTTACCAACAATTAACACAAAAATAATTTCACTTCCCATCTTTTAGTGGGAATGCGCGTCACTCCCCTTCAAGCGAACTCTACAAAAGAAAAGAAATTGATGTGAAATACAGCATTTTTGTTACATTTGAAAGGTTTGTATTAGTCCTTGTCAAACAAAAGAAATCATTTGTTTTAAAAAGTAATAGTAATTTGTAAGTTTTGTATTATATAATATTAATCAAATACTAAACATGTCTATGTTCATGTCTATCAGTACCCTCAGCTACAGCAATTTCACTTTCGGAAAGAACAATGCGCAGAAACCATTCAAACAATCAGTTGTGGTAAGATATCATAACATCTATTCTTATGTATTTTTAAGCTTGATTCAGGCATTACTTCATGCTTAGCCTTTTAAGTACCCTCCCTTCTTTGTCTCCTTAACCTTTAGGTTACAAACGATATCAGAGCGCTGAATTTAACTGTTGTGATCAGGGTGCCAATAAAGCTGGGTGATAAAGACATCTGGGTGGATTCAGACTATTTGCAGGTAACATATGATGGAACTCGTAGTTTGCAAACCCAAAACTGTGTTTCCTATTTTTAAAATTTCCATCATGTGGTCCTCACCTGGTCGATCCAGGTGAACCTCAGATGTGGTCCAACACTGTCTCCCTATCTGATGTGAGTCTCCTCTGATTCAGATTCCAGGCTGCCGAACAGACAAGGATGAAGAACCTGCTGTCAAAGACTTTGTTGCTGTGATACAGAAAGATAAGTCAGTGGTAAGATTGCCTAAACAGTCATTCACAGGAGCTGGGACAAACAGATTTTTCAGTTCACTTGACTTTTTATTTATTTATTTGACAAAAGTGAAGATAAATGATTTTCCTTGGTGTCACGGTTGAATCTAAAAGCAGCATCCACCAGGCTACAACCCGTCTTTGCTAGCAGACTTTTGCTAGTTTCTAATTTCTCCATGCAAGATTGCAAAGAACTGAGGTTTTTCACCATCTAGTTTACATAATATTGTGAAAAGATTTAGAAATACTGGGGAAATTTCAGTTTCTAGAGGCCAAGAACGGAAACCATGTTGATGCACCCAGAAAGGATTTAACACAATGATAAGCATGAATCTGGAAAAAAACCTAAGCATTTATCTGCATATCTTACTGTGTGTGACTGTGCATGTGACAAACTAACCCTATACCTAACCCATCTTAATCTGTCCTATCTATTTGCAGCCAGTGACCTTTAAATTTGTATTCCGAAAAATACAATGAAATTTGTCAGTGAATGTCAGTAAAAATATTTTCTTTTCTTTGTAATTTTGTCAGATAAATAAATATCCAAACTGGTAACTGGCTTCTTGATGTTTCGAGATGTACACGACACTGGATTACAGCTTTCTCTGGTCTCTGCCTTCTTTTAATCACCAACAGGACTGTGCTGTAGCCAAATGCAGAGTGTTTAAGTGCTCTAAGTTTATGGGAAGACTGGAGAGCAAAACGTACGAAGTATCTGCAAACCTTAGTTCAGGGTGGATAGAGCAGGTAACTAACTCATGTTATATTTAACAAATAAAGCCATGGGTTTATGGTTTATGGTCTGGAAGTGGAAAAAGAATCATTTTCCTGTTAGGTTTGACATCAATTCACGCATTTATTCTTTAAACAGATTGGACTACAGTCTGCCAAATTCCTCCTGACCAGCACGGCCAGTCTGGAGTACGACACAAACCAGTACATCTTCTTTTCAACAGGGTCTAATAACAACCCCCCTATTCGCAGGGTGACTATACATTTAATCCTATTACTGGAGTCTTAAATGAGTGTGATTTTGATTCACATTTCATCACTTTATCACTTTATTTCTCAGATTGAGGCAGAGGTAGAAGTGTATCCTGTGCCTGACTTCACCAAAGAGATTGTCGGAGGGTCTCTGGGAGGGTTGGCTCTACTGGCTTTACTCACTGCTGGTCTATATAAGGTGAGACACAATTTATTATGTGTGCTAAACGAACTTTTCTGTGACCTTTATGATGCAACTACAATGGAAGAGAAATGTGTTTTCACATAGCTTTCTATGTTTTTTACTCTCAGGCTGGATTTTTCAAGAGTAAATACAAGCAAATGATTAATGATGAAGCAGAACAAGGAGCAGATCCGGGGGCTGAAGCTTCGGCACCAGAAGAAGCATGAAATACCTTCACATTTTAGTGGCCGTTAATATTTGCATCATTTTTATTTGATTTTTTTGTTCATCTGTATCGTTACTTCCCTTTTTATTCCCCTTTGATTGATTGATTCATTTTTATTTAATATTACCCATGTGTGAAATCACCCACTTGATTTTCTCAATAAGTATGAAAAGGTTTTTTTTCTTTATGTCTCCCGCCTCTTGCCCGAAGACTGCTGGCAACCTGGTGGAAGATATTGGATGCATGGATTTTCTCATTAGGAAGTAATACAGACAGAAATATAGAAGTGAAGGGTAAATGTTGTGCACTATACAGCAAATGAGTAGTGATGTGACAGAGGCTTCGGAGAGGCTTTTCTAAACATGTAATTTTCAACTACATAATGTATGTAATGTTACATTTATGCACTTTTATTTGTTTCTCACTTTTACTGTTTCTGTCAGGTTAAAAACACATTACTATTATATGTTCAGTTGAATTTTGGTTTAATCACATTCAGCTAAATTGCAAAAATGTGGTGTGCTTAAGCGCAGCTTTCTTGTTAAAAATGGAATATGTAAACTCATTTGTTTAGAAATAAATTATAAAAAATATAATATTTATCTAATTAAACTACATGTAAAAAAAGAAATGCTTAATGTTTTTAAAAAATATTTATTATTTGAATATGTGACTAAAATGACATTTAATGTCTGTTATGTTCAGAATATTCACACAGTAACTGTTCACACAAAACATTTATATGTAGGAAGCAAAGACATTATTATGAAAGAGAATATATAATACTGTATTTAAAAAACGCATTCACCTGGATTCAGTGAATCGCATTTAAAAAGATTTTTTCTGTGCAATTTGTTAATAAAAAATTCTCAAGATGTCATTTTTCAGCAGTGTTACCTGAGTTTGGTAAGTGCATATACATAAGAACAGGCTTATGAATAAATGTCCGAGATGTTTGCCAGTGGCTTTCAAGTGCAATAACAAACTTTTTCACCTTTGTTATTGCACCAACAGACTTAACACCCTGACAACAGGAACATGGAGGCGATGGGAACAGTGAAAGACAGCAATAAGTGAATTGACAAAGCTTGTGCATTATCTGCAGCTGCTGCAGGATACGGCAAGCTGCCGACTGTCTTCTGTATGAACGAACTGAATCTTGAGGTTCTGGCAAAGACCTGAACATCTGCAAGGTCTGATTTTTTTCCACTGATGGCCACCTGGAACCAAGATGACTCTGACTTGCACAGCACAGGGCTGCCACAATCCCCCTGTGAATATAAAACCAAGACACTTCATCATCTTACGGAATGAAAACAGCCTTCAGAAACACTGGCGGAGACAGAATTTTTATTTTACCTGTTGAAGGTCTACAGAATTAGAGCAAATATTTTCCAAATCAGAAATATTCCCACAACTTGCCACTTGAATTTCAAGGTCTCTGAGACCAGAACCATCTTTATCACTGCCTAGAAAAACAACATTCACACATGTGAGTATAGTCTTTGTGAACCAATCGTATGTAATGAAGTAACTATCAAATATTGATTTTTCTATAAAAGCTTAGTAAGACCTTACCGCTGCTCCTTTTCCTCCAGCTCGACACAAAACACCGACTACCAACGGGGAAGTGTCTATCGTTATTTAAGTCCACACACACAGGCTGGATGTCATCTCTGTAGCTGACAGAATCAGCCAGTTGCAGAAGTGCAATATTGGAGCTTGTCATGTTGCTCACTGTAATATTCACAACAGCCAAAGACATTTCAAATTTTCCGGAGCCATTTACGAGTCCATGACCCAAAAACACATTCCACTCTGAAGCATTTGGTTTGTGGCTGTAGAGAGGATTGTAAGGGGGAAAGGCAACCTTAGAAATACATATCTACCTCTTAGTATCGTCAAAACTAATCAGTACAAATAGTTTTGATACTTACTCATAGAAGCACTGGGCAGCAGTGAGGACAAAGTTATCATGGATGAGGGTTCCTTCACAAGTGTAGTTCCCATTTTTGTGAAGACTCACCATCCAGGGCCAAGTAATGCTACTGTCACCTACCACACGACTGTTTGTGGGAACATTTCCACACACTGACTCTAGATTAAAAAATACATAGTACATTAGAAATTAAATAATCCAGATTATAAGAGTGGGATGCAAATAACTAGTTAGAATACTTACTTAATATGGGAGATGTTGTACTTGTAGTTTTAGATAGTAGATCTGAAGGTTTTTCTGGTTCTGCAGTTTGAACAGCAGTAACAGTGGTAGTAGAAGTGGTGGAAGCAAGGAGGTGGGTTGAACCAGGGCAGGTGTAACTGCTGTCTGCATCCAACCCACTGGAACTGAAGAGAATGAAGCCTGGCTTATCAGAGGTGATGTGGGAGTCAATCCAGGAATGGTAACTGGACACTCTGGAATAGACTCCTGGCAGACTAGCCCGAGCACAACCAAGACCGAAACTAACGATTCCAGACTGGATCCAGACAGAACCTTGTTTGCTGACCATTGGACCTCCTGAATCACCCTGTGTGTTTGAAAAATAAACTGATCCTCATCCACTCACTTACTTTATAATATAACTTTAAAATACAGCTTACCCAAAACAACACTGCACAACAGCCAAATCAGGGTTTTTCCACCAAATATATATCTTCAAATATAAAGATCAGAGTGGTCTCTTAATTTTGTCCAGAGCTGGATATGAAATAAAATGATTGCTACCTGACATGAGTCTTTGCCTCCTGCCAGAACACCGGCACATATCATGTTCTGTGTGATGGTAAAGACGTCATTGAGACAGCTACACTGTCTGTTTCCCACAACTGGCACCTCTACTTCTTGAAGCGCTTTGAAGAATGGTAATGACTCTGCGACCAGCAAAAAGAGACACAATTCACACATCATCGACAGTTTTCCGACACTCAGACCGCTGTCAGTAACAAGCCAGCACACCTCCAAACACGCTCCCACAATTAGATGCTCACCTTTCTCTTTGACTGCGCCCCAACCAGTGACCCAGCTCGCAGTACCATTGTTGAACTCACTGCCATTGGCTGCCAGACACACAGGCTTAATGTAGTCCGTGAACTGGACTGGTGACGAGAGTCTGAGCAGAGCAATGTCATTGTTGTTGGTGTGGCTGTCGTAGTTTGGATGCACAATGATTTCGGCAACAGTTCTGGACACCTTTGGTTTTGTGCCATGCAGGTATTGACAACCAAGAGAAACCTGCCAGCCAAGTGGATTTGTACTACAGCAGAAATGACAAAAATGCACAAGTTTTTTAAAGAAACATTTTGTCAATCCATAGACTCAGATATATAACATGCATCATCTAATATACTTCAATTACCCACCTGAAAAAGCAGTGTGCAGCAGACAGCACCCACTCTCTGTTGATGAGGGAACCACCACAAACATGGCTGCCAATTGTTTGGAGACTAACCTGCCAGGGCCAACGTCCAGGAAGAGCATCTGCACCTCCAACTATCCTGGTTTTCACAGGAGTGATGCCACACACTGTAAATGGGAGATTGAAATGTTTTTTTAGAGGAACCATGATGTCATTTAAAATAAATTTACAGAAGTTAATAATACTGTGCAAGTACAGTACTGAAAAATGCAATGCAAACTAACTTAACACTGAATGGAACTAACTCACGCCCCCACACAGGGATAGTAACATTTCCCTAACTAAGCATTGTACTCACATTCAGCACTCGACATGACAGTTGTTGTGTCTGATCCTTCAATACTAGGGAGAGGAGGTTTTAGACCAAAACAAGTGTAGCTACTGTCAGTATCCAGCCCACTGGAGGTGAACAGGACAAAGCCCGGCTTAGCTGAGCTGATGTGAGAGTCGATCCACGAATGATAACTGGACACTCTGGAATAGACTCCTGGAAGATTGGGTCGAGCACAACCAAGACCAAAACTAACAATTCCAGACTGGACCCAGACAGAGCCCTGTTTGCTGACCATAGGGCCTCCGGAGTCACCCTGTGGAGATGGAACAATTGATTGCTGCTGCTATATGGACACAAAGTCGCACAACTCAGCATACTGCACTGACACACACACACACACACACACACACACACACACACACACACACACACACACACACACACACACACACACACACACACTGTCTTGTCTTTCTGTCTTGTTATAAATTATTGCCTGTAGTTTATCTTTAATTTATTGTTTTCACATGTATGTAGAAGAGCCACAAAAAAATATTATTATTCTGATATCTGAAGATTTCAGATTTCCCAACAATTTTCCCGACAAAAATACAGGAAGTAACCTACCTGGCATGAACCTTTGCCTCCTGCCAGAAAACCAGCACAGATCATGTTGCCTGTTACTGTAAATAGTCCATAGAGACAGCTGCATTGTCTGTTTCCTACAACTGGTACCTCTACTTCCTGCAGATCTTGGGGGTTGGGGAGAGAAACTGAAACACAAAACTAAGGTTTTATCTTATAAGCATGTTGTTTTGTGTACTAGTAAAAATCATGTGTTTTCTTTTCCAATAGTCTCTTAAAACGCTATAAATAATGTGGCTGATTTTACCATTTAAAACAACATTTTCTGACAAATGCTTTTACTGTAGTATACTGCTTATAATAGGGTTTTCATGACCTGTGTAAATATGGTACATTTGGTGAAAGACAGGCAACTTGAAAAACAAAATAAACGTTATTATACAAGACGAATTTGTACTTAGATACTCACCACTCTCCTTGACTGCGCCCCAACCAGTGACCCAGCTCACAGTACCATTATTGAACACGCTGCCATTGGCTGCCAGACACACAGGCCTGATGTAGTCTGTGAACTGGACTGGTGATGAGAGTCTGAGCAGAGCAATGTCATTGTTGTTCGTACTACTATCGTGGTTTGGGTGTAGCACTATTTCAGCTACACTTGCAGACACTTCATTGGGATTACTGTCCTGCTGGTTTTGCCGGCCTAACACTACAGTCCAATCTTCTGGCTCTGTGCTGAAAGTAAACAGCATGAACCAGTATTTAAATATTCAGTTTCCTCACTCTGTTTCCAGGAATTTCAAGAATTTAGATATTGGTATCTCTAGTTCTCTATTTGCCCACTTACACAAATATTTGCCAAACTAAATGCATCTAGATTTTGTGAATAATAAAGACTAAATGGTGCACTGTGTCACCTACCTGAAGAAGCAGTGAGCAGCAGACATCACCCACTCACTGCTGATGAGGGAACCTCCACAGAAATGGCCACCAGATATCCACAGACTAACCTGCCAGGGCCAGCGTCCTGGTGGGGCATCCTTGCCCCCAACTATCTTAGTATTGAGCGGAACAGTGCCACATACTGGAAAAGAAACCAGTGATGTAAAACAAGAGAAGGAAAGTAAGTCAGTAATTTGTTCAACAATTCAAATAAAAAGTGATAATACTAACAGTAAACATTTTCTTATCCTAACATGTTAAGACAGGATAAGAAATCTCCACGTTATTTGCACGTGGAAAACTGATGGAATGTAGGAATTTATATGAAAACTACTTATCTTACCATCGAGCTGAGCATGTGATACTGGGAAAGACACAACAGAAATGGGTTAGTCATATCAGTATAGTGTACGATTTCCAGGCAAACACCACAAAACAATAGGCACAGATTGTGTTCCGCTAGTTGCAAAAATTTCGAAAAAAGAGTTGTTCTTATATGTAATTTTAAGGGCTTTATAACTGTAATGATATATATTATTAAAGTGCCTTAAAGATCAGTAATAACTTTTAATACTATGAAGAAAATATCCTGCTGAAGTAAGATGAACATCATCCACATCCTGCAACCCAAAGGATTTGTTTTGCAAGTGAGCCGCCTGCTGCAGGCGTGTGTCATCTGAATGATAACTTGAATAGATTTATGTTTGAGTGCACTGATGACCTATTGTTTAGGCAACAGGACGGGATGCAGTAATTCTTCCAGCATTTAAAGATTTAATTGGTACACATCATTGCTATACTGTTTAGTAACATATGATGAGAATTAGAATAATATTATACAGTAATATAGTTTTACAAATATGTGCCACATATTGTACAACATATTAAAGAGTTTCACAGGTTTATAATAATAATAATAACAATAATAATGCAGTGTTTAAACATGCGTAGAATAAAATATGGGCTTTCCCTTTAAATTAATATTTGGTATGCAAAACTAGTTCTGCCCATATCTGCAACTCGTCATAAATACAAAGTGCAAATTGTGACTTACTTGCAAATAATAGGACTGCCAGAGTCAGTATACAGATGCTCTCCCTCGAAGCCATTGTGTGACTGCATGGTTCTTGTTTGTCACTCTTTAAATGTTTGGTTTGGGCTGCCATGAGATGTGCCCCTCCCATCTGGGTCAACCTAAGGGAAGGAGGACTGTTTACACCTCTCTTTGAGCCTTTTAGGGGAAAGAAATACCATCTGCTTTGGTAATGATGTAAGTTTTGTCCTAAATCTAAGTAATTAACAAACAGGTCAAGAGAGATTACTAGAGTACTAGATAAAATTTTATATATGAGAAATTTTAAGAAAAATGTTGTGTGAAATTGACCTTTTTTGTGTTATTTCTAGAATAATATTTGGTTATGATTATTACTTTAATAATAATAATAGTCTAAATGCTGGTCAGTTTCATTACATAGATAGACTTTAGCTAATAATTAAAAATGTATTAATTAAACTGCATTAAAAAGGTACCAGCACGTCTGGCATTCTCCAACACTGCTTTTTCTTTCTAGAGTAGAAAAATTGTGTCATTCATAAGGGAGGAATTCCAGTAACTCAGGTGGAGTAGACCTGAGTGCCTGGAATTTAATTGTTTTATGCCACACCCCATCCTTTGATGGGCACATATTTTTCCATTGGGAGTTACATGAAATATTTAAATGTTTCCCAGATGATATAACATTTTTACAAGACATGACATAAATGTCTTTGTTTGTGAGGTAGCTATTGTGCATTTCAGCACATTGGCTTCATAGATAAAGGGAGCAAAACAATTCCGGGTAATGACAGTGGTGTCATGCAGACAGCCTATTGTAATGCTGGTTTAATAGGATTCAGGATGGTTGTGACATTTATATCCTATTATGATTGGATTTTATTTAAGTAACTGATATACAGTCTTTATATATCGCATAATGTTAGTCGATTGTGTTAGTAATGCATGTTATCATATTGGTTACTAAGTAATGCAGAACAGTCAATTCTTTTATCACAAACTAGTCATCATTCATCAGAATGAATTATCAGCATCTTCACTGATAACCGAAGTGATGCATACAGTAGCTACAGTAGCATTGTGTCAATACTATACAGGTGTGTGGCTGCAAATTAAAACTACAAAAGATACTTTATTATCCACAAATTCTTGTGGACAGGCAGCTACATCTAAGGGTTTGGGATTGAGTGCTTCACTTTGACAGATACCCCAAGAGAAGGTTTTTATCCCTTAACCCCAACCTTCTGTGCATATCCCTAAAATATCCTGAGAAAGTCCCTTTGTAGTTACGATTACATTTCAAAACAGACTGTATTCAGACAACAGTTTCTTTCTGAGCAGGAAACAAAACTCATCCTTTTCATTGTAGTGATTCAAAAAGAGAAGCAGCCATGCCATAATTACAGTGACCATTAGGTGAGTTGAATATTTTCTTCTTCATCTATGTTACCTAATAACAGAATTTTTTAAAGTAAATTTAACTAAATTGATCTAATGGAAATTAAAGGTACTTCTCTGATCTATCACCCATTGTACCCACCTAGTTGTGCTTCGTCCTTCTGTCTCTCTTTCTCTCTGTACCTTTCTGCAGGTGTCCTTGACACTGAAGTTGTGTGATTTCACACAACTTGTGGCCTGTGGCCGCTGGTCCTACCAACCTGCCTAGTGCTTCGTCTGCTGCTCCTTGTTGTTGTTGTGATCTATGTTACCTGCTGTTCTTTCCTCTCTCCTCTGTCCACTTACCCCAACCGGTCGAGGCAGATGGCCGTCCACCCCGAGTCTGGTTCTGCTGGAGGTTTCTTCCTCTTAAAGGGAGGTTCTCTTCTCCACTGCTGCTCAAATGGAACTGTTGGGTTTTCTGCATTATTTTGTTTATATATACACTTATATTTTTGCAAGGTCCTAAACCTTGCTATGTAAAGTGCCCTGAAATGACTTTCGTTATGATTTGGCACTATACAAATAAAGATGAATTGAATTGAGCGTGTTATTGCTTATGTTACAATTTGTAAAAATAGAGTCGTAATTAAAAGTACAACCTCATTTTTGTGCTGCTTTTCTTTAACAAAGTAGCTGGCCCCCGACTCAGTAGTTCCTCACATAATTGTCACACAAACAATGTTTTTATTTATCTGATTCTTTGTTGTGATTGTGTTATCTTCTAATGTGACAGGGAAAATTCATGTCACAATGGAAAAATTGCATTCAGATACTGAAGAAAAATGGTCCCCACAGCCCCTCATGAGCAAGCACTAGGCTTTTAGTATATAATGCTAATAATGCATTCCATGGCACCAACTACTGTGAAGTAATTCCTTCACAGCTGCAGAATAATATGTTCAGGGTTCATTTCTCTTCATATTGTCAGAAAGTAGCTAAATGGCCTGGTTGCTTAATGGGATAAGAGTCAGACTGGGATGCAGAAGGTTGCAGGATTAAATCCCAGAACCCCCCCCCTCACTAGGTGTGTCCTCGAGAAAGACACCCAGTAAGTTGCTTTAGATAAACGTGTCTGCCAAGCAAAGTAAATTAAACAGCACAGATTCTTGTTTGAAGAAAATTGAAATACTATTGGGTAATATGCTCCACCTACTGGTAAGACTGATGAACTGCACGGTATAGCCTTGCCGAGAAGTAATTGACTGTACACTGGTGTATTAAATAACAATATTGATGACTTAAACCACACAAGACAAGAGACAGTATTTAAATGGTGTAATCACACTATGTCAAACTGAATGAAGTTCACCTTGCACATTTTCTGAGTTGCTGTGTATCCCGTCCTGTTTCAGTGAAAAGTCTTAACAGGGCGCAATGAAACATGGGACAGAATTTACTTTCAGACCCTGTGTGGCTTCAGGTCACTAGACAAAAACACAAGATGTTGAATTTCATAGGTAACACCTTCTATCCAGCCTTTTCCTTCATTGCTTCGATTGCTCTCCTTCGTTTCAGGTTGGTAAAAAACAGTGCAAAGTTGATAATGTATGTTGACACGCAGACCATGCAGAAATCCTCCAGAACAAAGACAAGAATAGATGCAAGATAGAGCGAACCGGCCACAGACACCCAGGAGGAGAACATCAAAAACAATGCTGCTCTTTTGGACAGTGAGAGCCCTGAACAAAGACAAAAAACACATAAGGATCATTTGATAAAATCTCTGACGAATAAATGCTACACCTAAAGGTCAACGGTTAAATGTGCTATTATAAAATAGTTGAAACAGAGGCCCAGTTGTGGTTCACCAACATGCTGGACATACTTTTGCTGGAACACTGCACTAAACTGTAATTTTGCAGAGGACAATGAGAGACTGACCCAGGGCCATCTGCAGAGTGTAAAATATGATGCCAAGCACACTGTTGGGCTGGTTGAGAGGGCTATCTTTGGCCACGAAGAACTGAACCAAACCAAAACCACGTCCCCATCTGCCAAAGCAAGAAAGGAGAAACAGAACAATATTACATGGGGCTCTGTGAACATAAACATAACATAACCAGACACGCAGAGTGAAAAACATATCTCAACATATGAATGTCCCATTGGTATTTTCACCAATACATCAAAAGTGAGTGACACAAACAAAACACTTTAAGAGGAATTTAACACGTGGCAACGAAAAAGGGGGTGGGAGCTGCTGTGAAACGCGCAGATTTCACAAGCATTAGTTGGAAATGAAACCGTAGTGCATGAAGCGCAGCGCAGTTAAGCGCCGCACAAACAACAACGAGCATAAAGTCATACCTGGAGGTAAAAACCTTGGAGCAGCTCACAGACTCTCCCAGGTCGCACATCGCCCTGTAATCAGGGTTTCTCTCTCGGGACAGCTCGACGTAAAGCGCGTAAACAGACAAAACTAAGCCAAAGACGCATAGTACTGTGCGCACTTTTCTCTCCCATTTCGGCATCCCCTGAATACCAGCCGCCGCCATGGTGTTCCAGGTGACCTGAAGAGTAATGTAATGCCCCGGCAGCAGAACACTGTAGAAGGAGTTAAACTTACGTCCAGCTTCTGATTTTATCATCCAGGCCAAGGCGGCGTGTTAAGGGATCAGATTCTCACTTTTGATTGGTCAGCTCAACCTTGGACGCCGCCTTTCATTGGACGCTTCAATACATCCAGCTGTGTACGTGTTTACTGTGGACTTGAGTCTGGCAAACTAAGAGGTGGGTTCGGCACTAGTCAATATTGACCTAAGACACTCAGGACAGTGCTGAATCCTGCGAGGAAACTAGATTTTAATGTTTTCTAAATAATGTAAAATTCCATCAATCTGTGATTAGGATTATTTTAGTCTGTAAAACATAAAGCAGAATAATCAAAGGTTTTGGACATGCGTGATCTCTAGAGTAACAGGTAACCAAATCTGCACAATTAAAGTAATGGAATACATTAATTCTTCTAAAATATAGTTGAACCGAAGTGAAAGTGAAAAATTAAAAGTGAACAGTAAGATACTAGTAATGATGTTCATGAATGCGACGTCTTTAGTAGGGCTTATTCAAAACAAAATAAAATAGAAAGTGTACTTAAATTAAAAAAACTACAAATTGCTGTAAATTCTGGAAAACGACGTCATCACCACCAAAAAAAGAGGAAAATAAACAAAGACCGTATTGTACTGCAACGTCCCGCCTCTGTTTCTGGACATCGCGTCACCTCATTGGTCCGTCGCACGTCACTCACAGGCAACACGGAAGTGTACGAGGAAGCGACAGACAAAACAGACATAACAGACATAGCCCACATACATATAAGACACAGCTGCGCTACGACGGGGTTACAAACAACACAACGGATGTGGTTGGTACGTCAAGCGAAAGTGCATTTCGTTACATAAAAGCACGTCTTTATGTTGTTGAGTTTGGAAACGTAATATGGTTTAACATCCCTAGATAGTCTGAGCGCCAGGTAACTAGCCTACGCCCCTGCGCTAAAAAGTGGGTATGGTCTCTATGGTGTAGTCGTTTCGTTTAAACACTGTGCAGTGAAAACCCTAGTGGATCATCATTATCAGCTCGTCGTATACCTGCGCTTTGGCCATTGTGGCTTCTAGAAGTTGAACCCAGTTGTATTTTAGAGACGTCTTTGGTTGAGAGCTACAGGTTTTCGCTGCTCCTCTGTCAGGCCCAGTGAGTGTGGCAGCGCGTTTCAGTCCTGTCAGCTCATTTTGATGTTTACAGCCAGTGTATCAGCATTTACACGCGAATTACATGTGTATCAAGTGTCACTTAACAATTTGGAAAAATTATTATAGCAATTCGCTTGTGAAATACTGACTTGTTTTGTCCTCTATGCTCCAAATTATGGGTTTTAGACAAAATTAAGAAATTGAGATGAACTACCGGCTTGCCTCTGGTTTAACTTCACTGTTATATGTGTTGACTATTAATGGACCTCCTGGTTAATGAGTTACTTGATGAGAAGGAAAGTTCCTTGGGGGTCGGGGACCCTGGCAGTAACCTGGAAGTGGGAGAAAAGACCTCCTTCTTTCACTGCAGAGACACACTAACACACAGCAATGTACCGAATCCGTAATCAGTTATATGATACTGTGTCTAATTCATTTCTAATTGTAGTTCGTATCTAATAAATAAAATACGTCACGGAAAATGTATTTTGTCCAAGCAACAATCCCAAATCTGAAGACGATACGGCAAAAAAGCAGCAACACTCATATATATTGTTTGTTTGATTCAAAATGTACTTAAGTTATTAATCATTTATCAAAACTATTGGCTCATTAATCAGTTAATGGACTAATCCTTGCCATCACTGAAGGTGTCTGTGTTCTTTGTGCATTGACAGAGCTCAAACACTGTCAGGTTGTGGAAGTATTAGAAGCAGCTTTTAAAAGCCCTAGGCGATAACTGGCTCATGAAAATGCCAAACTCACAATTAGGCTGCTATACTGCACAAAACTGATGTTAAGAACCTTTGGGATGAGCTCAGTGAATTTATTTTCTTTACAGAAAAATGTCAGCTGAGAAGGATGGTGGCGGCAAAAATGACCAACCTGTGACTATCTGTCCTGAAAGAATGGCCACTAACAAAGATGGAGAAAACCCAAACCAGCGCAGAGTTGACGCAGCAGGGGGCACCACAGACACCAGCACAGCAGCAAAAAACTTGGCCTTGTTAAAAGCTCGCTCCCTGGATGTGAAGTTTGATGTTGGGGAGGAGTATGATATTATAGAAACCATTGGTACTGGGGCCTATGGTGTCGTTTCATCTGCCAGGAGAAGGGATAATGGTAATGAAAAACACACAACTCATTCTGCGTCTGTACTCGTTCACAAATATAAAACAAATCTGTAACATTGTCTTAAACTCAGTTTTTATATTTCACAGGCCAGCAGGTGGCAATAAAGAAAATATCCAACGCTTTTGAAGTGTTGACCAATGCCAAGCGCACATTGCGAGAGCTGAAGATTCTCAAGCACTTCAAGCATGACAACATTATTGCCATCAAAGATATTCTGCAGCCAAACCTTCCACATTCTGCTTTCAAGTCTGTGTATGTAATTTTTATTCTCATTGTTGCATTGGTGGAAAAGAACATATTTGTCAATGTACTGTATAGATATACTGTCTGGAGTATTATTTTGGCTAAATCCGCACAGTATTACAATAATTACATAACTATTGTATGTAAAGAAACAAGCAACAAGCGTTTCCTTGGGAGATTAGATTTTAGATGAAAGGCCAAATCTTCCACTTAGGGTGAGACTTTGAACTCCTAGCATAATGTGCTACTACAAATGTTAACCACCAATGTGAACCTGTCTGAGGTTCATCTCACATTCCTGTTTTGTCCTGTGTGCAGGTATGTGGTACTGGACCTCATGGAGAGCGACCTGCACCAGATCATCCACTCTGCCCAGACTCTCACCCCTGAGCACACACGCTACTTTCTGTACCAGCTCCTTCGTGGCCTTAAGTATGTGCACTCTGCCAATGTCATCCACCGTGACCTTAAGCCCTCCAACCTGTTAGTGAACGAGAACTGCGAGCTCAAAATTGGTGACTTTGGCATGGCGAGGGGCCTCAGTTCACACCCTGAAGAGTCTTATTTCTTCATGACTGAATACGTGGCAACTCGATGGTACCGCGCTCCTGAACTCCTGCTGTCTCTGAGTCATTATAGTTTGGCCATCGACTTGTGGTCTGTGGGCTGCATCTTTGCAGAAATGCTGGGACGTAAGCAGCTTTTTCCCGGGAAGAACTACATCCACCAGCTCCAGCTGATTTTATCTGTGTTAGGCACTCCTAATGAGGATATAATTGGTTCTATTAGGTCTGACAGAATACGCTCCTATGTTCAGAGTCTTCCACCAAACTTTGCTGTGCCTTTGGCTAAACAATACCCACAAGCTGAACCTGAGGCTTTGGACCTGTTGGCTGCCATGCTGCGCTTTGACTCTCGCAAACGAATCAGTGTAACACAAGCGCTAGAGCATCCTTACCTTGCAAAGTACCATGACGCAGATGATGAGCCAATTTGTGTGCCGGCTTTCGACTTTGAATTTGACAAGCTTCAACTGAACAATGACCAAATTAAAGAGGCGATTTTGATGGAGATCCAAGACTTTCATCGAAACAAAGAAAGCTGTAGGCAGAGGCTGCATTTCCGGCCCTTAGTCAGGGTGAACAGTGGAACTGCAGCACAAAGCAATGCTCAGAGCACAAGTGCCAACCTCAACAAATCAACACTGGTTTCCATGGCACGGCACTCGCAAGCAGCACAGCAAATGAGAGAAGTAAACTCACAACAGCAACAAGACCAGACACCAGCAGAAGGGAACCGGACATTTACAAATCAAGCCTTCAATAAGCCCACTTCATTTTTAGAAGTCGCCCCACCTCTTGTGACCCATAACTTGCCCCCCCTCTCCAAAAGTGAAAGCTGTCCGGTTGATGTGGACATGCCCAGTGCCAACTCAGACAGCGGTCAGCCAGAGACGATAGATTTAACGACACCAGTGTCTGGTCAGAATGCGCCCTCAGAAACAATGAGAGACAGTGAGGCACAGGAGCAGCTAACCAGTCAGGTTCCTCTGACTCAGGCCACCAAAAGCCAGACCATGACCCAGGCTCCCACCAATATTCCTGCAACCCCAGCACAAAACATGACACATTTACCCACCACTGTGCCTTCACTTTCTCTCTCAGCGGCACAAGTCCAGTCACTGTCTCACTCCCTTTCAAAGTCACTGTCCAAGAATGCAAGGCCTCCTCCAGGTGCTGGAGAGGGAACCCGAAAAGAAGGAGCGATTTCTGAGGACACCAAAGCTGCACTTAAAGCGGCTATACTGAAATCGTCTCTGAGAAATAAATGCAGAGGTAGTAAGTATTCCTCGTCTGTTTTTTTTTTTTAAATCATCCCTGGGTCGTTGTTTATCTGTATTTCATGTCCTAATTGCAGACGGAGGTTGCTCTGCTTTGGGCCTGGACGGTGGTGGAGGAAGAGGCGTGTCCTCCTCTCTGTCGTCAGTTCCAGACCTGCGTCGACCTGTCACAGCCCAGGAGCGTCAACGAGAGAGAGAGGAGAAAAGAAAGAAGCGGCAGGAGAGGGCGAGAGAGAGGGAGAGGAAAATGAAGGAAAAGGAGAGAAGAGAGGGAAAACAGGGAGACTCACTGGGTGGGGTTCTGCTGAGTGATGATGACAAAAGCCTTCTGCAACGTTGGACAAAGATGATGGACAGCCGTAATGAGACATCTCAGAGTCTTAATAATAATAGAGCCAAGACTAAAAACTATACTGTGAACATGCATAGAGGCGTAGCTATTGCTGATAGTACTGAAGGAGCTCAGAACAATAAAACGGACACAAGGACGACTCGGTCTCACGGACAGTTAATCACTCAAGTTAAATGTAACCACCCAGACGTGTTTCAGCCTCCCAGCACCCAGCACCCATCACTACTGTTGTCCATGAAGCAGAGAAAAGCTCAAGCCGATATAGCTGTTGCTGGAAGTGGAGGGATGGATATAATGACCGTCAGTAGCAGCTTTATTAAAAACAACACGCTCAAACCTCACAATGAAAACAGCAGACTAAGTGGTTTCAGCTGTTTGGGGAACTGGAACGGGCAGCAGGTGGAGGCAAAGCCACCGCCACAACAACCACAGCCAAACAGCAAAGTCCAGCCCCTATCATCAAGCTTTGTCCGGTCGCAGGCCCAACCTCATAACCACACACAACCTGACCCTCCACCTCAGTTACAGCTGCTTCCTCTGGAGAGTTTTCTGACTAAAACACTAGGCGCCAGTGATACAAATGGGAATGTGGATGCCAGGGAACAGAGCAGCCTAAACTCTCACCTTAATCCCTCTACTACAAGTGCTGGGCCGATGGACAAGCTGTGTCCCTCTGTAGGAGAGAAATCTGGGCCACAGACCACAACCCCTCTTTGTGGGGATGTAGGGGTGTCCCAGCCTCACCCAAGCTTAGGATTCACAGATACTGGACAACAAGGGTCCTCCATCGCCCCTGACATCCACACAGTGACGGTGCAGCTGTCAAAATCCCAGGTGCGTCTCCGGTTTCTACTGCACTGTTAAATATTGTTTTCCTAAAATAGTATAAGATAACCTACGTGTATGAATGGAGCACTGGCGCTTTACTAGCTACATACTTTAATAACTCAATGTTCTTCTTCCGTTCTGCTCTCGTCAGGTGGAAGATGTTTTACCCCCGGTGTTCTCAGTGACCCCTAAAGGCAGTGGTGCTGGGTATGGTGTGGGGTTTGACCTGGATGACCTTCTCAACCAGTCCCTCACAGACCTGCAACACTGTGACCGGGACAGGTGAGGTCTCACATGGCACAATTTGTCTTGTCTTTGTCAAATCCAATTCAAGCATCTCACACAACAGAAATGCTTTTATTTTCTATCTCATTTTCTCAAATATTTACGTGTACGTTGTTAACACTAGCCTTCTACGAGGTCAGGTTCAGGTTTGCGGGACAACAGTTTAGTCCACACAGCTCCAGCTGGATTAGAAAGATGCTTCTGAAAGATCTGTGTCCAAGCTTTTTAAGATTCTTCAGATGAGGTTACGCAGAATCCACATATGCTTCAGTCCGCCTGGGAACAAAGCAACTATATAAAATGATGCTGCCACTAATGAGCTTCACGGTGGTGACTTTTATTTTTGGGTTACAAAGCTCACATTTTGTTCCTCTCTATTTCTGTTTCAACTGACATCAGGTCTCTCTCTCAGTCATGCAAATGCAATCTCCTGACCTACTTAATATTTGCCCTTTAGTTTAGATTTTCACCATAATAGTAACTACAAAAAAGTGTATTTTATACAATTAGTCCTGGCTTTTTCCTTTTTTTAATGATGCTGGTATGATTTGATTTTCTCTATTGTAACCGTTATAGATAAATGCATTTTTGTATTAGAAAAACAACCCACCAACAGGTTCTTTGCGTTTTCTTTCCCATCAGTTACGACTCGGCCCCCCTCTCCGCCTCGCTCCTATCTGACTGGAGCGAGGTTCACCGCATGACTCCAGCTGATCTGGAATCTCTGCAGCAGGAGTTACAGCTCGGTTCTCCCATGATCCTCTCTGACACCATACCCCCAGATTCCTGACTTTTCCTTCCCCAAAACCTAAATAAAACTTGTGTAAGTGTTAGATTTCTGTTTAGCATGAAAACCCTAACTCAAACTCATGATTCAAATGTAACATTTTTGAAACGCACTACCAGAATGTCTTTTTTACCATCATGTCATGCTGCAATATAATAAAGAAATCTCATCTCTGTCTGCCTCTGGATGTTAAACGAATCAGGGAATTTTAATTTTTTATTTAATATAAAATACAGGTGGTGCACTGAGGAACAACAGGTTAAGTTTTATAATTGAAAGACACATTAAGTATTTACAGGTAATGCTGGCTGTAGGATTTAAGACTGGGAAAATACAATTGAAGTTTCAGTACATACAGTTGTACTAAGGTGATCAATCTGAACAATTTATTTCATATACAGAATTTATTTAGTTCATATTAATGATTAAAAAAATATCTGTCAAGGCTAATTTAAATTAAACCCAATACAGACCATAATACATTCTAAAAAGTAGGTGTGGTGTGCATGATTAGTCATGGCCACTTCAGCCTAAGTCAGACGAATCTCCTTCATTGACCTGGTTCATGTTCGATCGTTTGGAAATGTGCATTATCTCTGTAGCAGGAGCAGCAGAGTCAGAGTGCTTATCCACAGGGTTGCTCTCCCACACCAGTTGTGATCAGCTCGGCCATATAGCTGGATCTCTGGTACCGTATCCGTAATGAAGCTTGGGTAGCTAGTTAGTCTGGTATACACACCTGGCCGGTTTGTCTCAGCACAGCCCAGTCCAAAACTCACCACCCCGGCCTGCACCCAGGTCCCATTTTCCATCCGACAGACAAGGGGCCCTCCTGAATCACCCTAAAAAAAAAAACAAGTACACAGAGTCACTCAGCTTTCACCACTGGGAGGTATCAAAGTGCTCAAAATGGAGGTCTAAACAAGCCAGACAGCAGATGGCGGCAAAAAAGTAGAAATCTAAGTAATTTTCATTGAACTCATAATAACGAACATGCATTTAGAAATGTGAAGATGGAGGCACAAACATCCGAATTCAATTGCACCTGGCAGGAGTCTTTGCCGCCCTGTTGGTATCCGGCACAGATCATGTCATACAGGATGTCCACCTGCTCTACCTGGTTTGTCTGGTACATCGCCTGACATGAACTCTGGGAGATGATTGGCACCTGTACTTCCTGCAGAGTCCCAAATCCTGACAGAGGGACTGAAGGGTGTACACAAGCAGGCAATCAAGAACAAAAGGAGTGCAAGTCTTTCTGCAACTGAACAGGTGGTTAGGACATTTTCTGCTACTATGTTGTCCGCTTCGAGAGACAAAACGTATTTTTACTGAATGTCAATCTGCAAATATAAATATTCCAACATCTTTAACATGCTTCACACCATTAATTGTCCTTTTCTATTGCTTTAAATTGTGTCTCTGTAGAGAAATTAGTTTTTCGTTTGTGTCTGCATTTTATATTAGCACTTTTATAGCTTCTAAAGACAAAAGCCAAATTCTGGAAGAAATGTCACTGGGGGAAATACAATAAGTAAAAATGCAGAAACTGAACTATTTAGAAACTTTCACACCAGTCTGTGTTTATTCACGTAAAAGTTCAGATTGGGCACATTTTTATTTCAAAAGTAGAGGAACAAATAAATGTGTAACAGACTAAATACCTGTAGTATGGATTTTATCTCTATGCCACTGTTCCTACCTCCTTCATTAATGTTCCCCCACCCGGTGACCGTGCACATCATTCCGCTGGGGAACTGGATGCTGGATGCCGGTAAGCAGATAGGCTGTGCATAATCTGACCAGGTTATTGGGCTGGACAGCTGCACCAGTGCCAAATCCAACCCACTGTGAGGCTCGCTGTAACCCTGAGGGATTAGCACCTGGCTGATTCTATGCGATGACTGGCGCTGACCCAAACCATTCAGCTGGTATCGGCCTACGTAGATGATGTAAGAACTCACATCAGACGGACTGAAATAGAAAATATGGAAGTAAATTAGCCAGACTCTAAAAGGAAGTCAAACATTTGCATTGTATAGAGACCAAAGGGGGGGGGGGGGGACTCAGATTGCAGGAGGTTTATAAAATAAGCAGAGAGTTTGTTGCTCAGTTGTGACTACGTGACTTTTGTGTAGATTGGATTTTCTTACTTGGGGAAACAATGAGCAGCTGAAAGGACCCAGTTCTGTGCTATGATGGAGCCTCCACAGATATGACCATCACTGCCCTTCTGAAAGCCAAGAGGGAGGAAGAAAAGCTGGTCACCTAAATATCCTACATACCCGCCCCACGTTGATAAGCAAAGAAGTAAAGCACAATCCACTATTACTAGAGGGCACCTACCTGTATGTCCACCTGCCAAGGCCAAGCCCCATTTGCAGCGTTGACCCCTCCTACAATTCTGTCCTCCTTTAATGGTGGTCGTCCACACTGTTGGGCGTGAGAAGCCGAAATACCTGCGCACAGACGCATGAATAACTTTTTTTTGACGGTTTAGTTTCAGGACTAATTGTCTCGCGGTGCATTTCACGATGTAACGCACACAATACACGGACTGAGACGAGTACATACATAGAGCATATTTGGGAGAACAAACAACAGAAATGGCGAGAGCAAGGTGGAGATGAGGGATGAAATTGTCAACACTCACCTGTTATGTACCAGAAAAACGCAGAAAACAGTAATTTCGGTGACATTTTGGGCCGCAATTAATAAATGAAACAAAAATCCGCTACGGAAAACGGAAAAATAACTAACAAAACTAATCTTTAGCGAAGGTTGTATCTTCTATATTACTGACCGTAACGTAAAAATTGCAACCAAAGTAAGAAAAGCGGTGGGGAAAAGGACGTATCTGGTCAAATTACGTCCGTTTTACCGTCAACTCTTCCTTCACCTACCAGCATGAAGCCTGAGATAAATTAAAAAGGTAAAACGCTAAGGCAATCAGCTGACTACCTGTGTTACCTGTCACCCAATCAGAGCTTTTGTCCCGCCCTCATAACCCGCTTCGCCAATGAATTTAGAGTAACCGCGAACAAATGGGTGCCACCTGACCGGGCTGCAGCTGGGCCACACTTTTTAGAAAGTGGGCTTTTTCGTGGAAGTTGGTGTGGTATGGGTTTTAGTTAGACGACATTTTGTGTTTCATTCACCTGTATTACACAGAGCACGGGCAGGCTGGTCAATTCTGGACAAAAGTAAGCAAGGACATTCAATTAGTAAAGTTTGATCGGGTTGTTGCTTTTATAAAAATGTTTTAATGTTACATTGGAGCTTACTTGGTGTCAAACACATTGCATGTTATTTTAACAAGGTTTTTTTTATTTGAATATGTCTATCTACCGTATATAACATGTGTGTGATGCATATACATGTTGGACACAAGCTGCACTCAACTCAGCACACTACACACACACACACAGTCTTGTCTTTCTGTCTTGTTACAATATTTCTTGTCTGTAATTTGTCTTTAATTTATTGTTTTTCATGACCAAAAGAAAATTCCTTGTATGTGCAACATACTTGGCGAATAAAGCTGATTCTGATTCAGATACCAATGGCTGGAGCAGCTGATAAGTGCATAATTTATTGTGCCTATGCATATTCATTTGTGCAGTTGCTCAATGCAGTGTATTTATAGAAATGTATCTTTTCTACAACTTTGCAAACACACATGGACACGCTTTATTACGTTTTAAATATTTATGTTTTAGTATTAACCACTAAAAATGCAGATGCCACTTTAAATTTTGGTCTCAAGTACTAAATAAATGCTTTGTAAGAATTTACATCTGCAAAAAGTAACTAGTAACAAAAGTTGTAAAATCAATGTAGTTGAGTAAAAATGCTCTACTTGACAATCGGTTGCCCTTAACATTAATATTAGACAATGATTAATTTCTAACACTTCATAACACTAACAATGATAGTCTTTCTTGAATTCCAGGCATTAACGTCTGTTCTTGAGGATTACTTCAAAGTATCTGGAGCTTCTCTTCTGTGTTTAGAGATGAGGATTTTTCTCATGTTTCTTGTTTTCCCTGGAAGGTCCAAAGCGGTTTTACATTTACATTAACATAACATAAACTACATCCTGACAGGAGACATGAATCGAGTAACATGCACAATAGGTAATGCAATAAAATACTCAGGTCAAAAGTCAAACACTGTCCTAAATTGTGTCGATCTGTTTTCTGCTGTTTCCAGTTCTACATTGTCTAAGTGTTTCGTGTTTTGAACATATCTTTCCACATCTGGACTTTTGGTATACTCTTTTCTTTACATGACACCAAATATTTATTCTTTCTTTCTGTCTATAAAGCTGTCTGTCTCTCCTTCTCTCTCTCTTTTCCTCTCTTCCCACCCTCTCCCAGTCTCCCCCTCCCTGCCTCCCTGCCCCAGGCAGTGTGTCTAGTTTCACAGAGCAATTGAAGGTGACAGGGACAGAGAGAGAGGGAGAGGGAGGGAGGGACAGAGGGAGGACACATCACAGTATCGCCTGGGGCTACACAACAGTAGAGGAAGAGCGAGAGATGGAGGGACAAAGAGAGGAGAGACTCACGAAAGTACTCACAGGGAATTCCATAAACAGGTAATGGAAAAATAAAGTTACACAGGAAGAGTTGACATATGGTTGACTTTTGTGTGTTTGACTTTGTGTGTGTGTCTGCCTGCAGGCCAGTTGATTATCACTTTTCAATACCAACAGCGTTTTTTGGTGTGCAGGCCCCTTCCACTCTGCTCCTCTCACTCATAATATATGAACGCATTATAGGATCCAGTCAGTAAGAGCAATTATAATGCACTCCGGTTTGTTTTTATTTTAACGACTTGATGAATATTTGTCATGGCATTGTAACCATGGTGACTGCCTCCACCGCAGCCGCCTCCCCTCCCAGCTCCGTCCACCACCCCTTCCCCATCCCCCCTTCAGCGCTGAAAAAGCAAGGGATGGCGAGAGAGAGAACGGAGGGGGAGAGAGAGAGGTGACAGGAATGAACTAACAAGATGCACTAAAAAAATGCATGTCCTGGAGCTACATGAATCTTTGCAGTGAAGCACGCGCCGTAAAACACACACACACATGCTCTCACACATTCACACACACATTATTACACGCAGCACATCGGGATCACATAGGTTAAGCCACATCTCAACAACTGGAACACAATAAGATGCAACTTCGAAAGAAAAGAAAAACAAAAGGGCAACCAGCAACGAAAGAGGGGGCGGAAAAGAAAAATGTGGTACAGGGTTAATACCATGTTTTAGGTTTTACCAAGCAGGGTTGTTAGTCCACTTTCTATCATTCCCTTTCTTTCTTTCTTTCTTTCTCATCCAATTCAACTGTAACTCAGTACAATTTGAAATAGTGTGTTTCTCTTCACCACATTTATTTGGTGTCTTTCCTTTGCAGATACTGATTTTACACAAAACGTATGAAGCATCATAAAATATTAAACTACCCATAATAAAACCGCATACTTCAGCTGCGCACACATGACAAAGACATTAAAAAGTTTATGCTTGAGTTATAATTGTTCAGTAATATGTAGTGATATACAGTCACTCTGCATAATGAATCCTACATTTGATACTTTTACTTAGGAAAATGCTCAGTTCTAGTACTTTTATTTAACCAAAGCAGCTGAAAGCTTCTCCCACCACTGTTTTTACTCCTTTTTACCTTTGAACTTGTCAAGTCCTTTCCTTTCTCCAAGGCACATCTTGGAGGGAAGTAACAGAGAAAGGGGGGGCAGAGAGAGTCAGAGCAATGGGGGCAGTAGAGAAAGAATAGCAGAGTATGAAAGAGAGAGGGAGCGACAGAGAGAAAGGGAGCGCAAAGTCTTGTCAACCGGAAATAAAACAAGCTGGCACCCTCCCCATCCCCAAGCCCCTACACCCACCCCAAAGTCACATACTTCCTCTTCACTTTCTCTATCTCTCTCCTCTGCTTTCCTGCTTCCATCTTCCACCTCTGTCTTCTTCTGAAAGGAGATATATTTAAACCCCAGTTCCTCTCTGCTCTTGCTCTTTGACGCTACCATACATACCGTCATACCTGCGTCATTACTTACACCTCACATCAGACCTTGTGTGTGTATTGCCAAGGGTTTTTTCTCTTTCTGCATGGTGCTCCTTCACACTGCTCTGGGGTCAGACAATGCTTTTGTGTATTGTTCCACAGCGTTTAGCTCCGTTTGCTTAACCGGAGAACAATACGTCAAAGGGTTGGGAACAAGGTTTGTCTGAGAAGAAGCGGAACTTAAGTCTGGGTGTTAAGAAATTAACTGTGGTAGCTTTACCTGTCCTACATCTTTAAAGCACAACAGGCCTAAAGCGCTGGTGTAACATTAGGTAACGTGATGCATACGAGTGTGATATTGAGTAGCTGAAGGAAAAAAAGCTTTAGGGGAAAAAAAAATCCTGGTACCAGTTTTTCCTGTTTTGAATGGTTTTTGGAAGATGCCCAAAAAAGTCTGAAATTATACCCTTGGTAAAATAAACAAATAAGATGATTAAATCAAAGTTTAAAAAAAAAAATCTTAGCCTAGCTCTAATACATAATAACACTACATTTGACAGAAACTACTCATAACATAGCTTACTCTACCTTCATATTATTGTGTCATATGATGAAAATATTTTGGTTCTTGATGTTAAGCGTCCTTAACATATTTGTAGCCTAACTGGTAAAAATCGAAATACATAATAATATGAAGCTGTGGTAATACACTAATTCCCCCGATGTGGGATCAATAAAGTCTTATCTTAATGTAAATTATGTATTATTATCATCTATGCAAGTAACAATAAATATATTAATAACAAGCCTATAAAGGTTTGAAACAGCTTTAGCAGAGTGTAAATAATAGTAACATTCTTATTTTATTTTTCAAGTTGGTTCTATTTGTGTCTAGAATTAAACATTTACAATAACTATTTCGTGGCCAAATACTTTCAAAAATCACAAGAAGTCTGGACTTTAAATTTATATAGAGTTTTAAAAAAGGGTGCAATAAATGGCCTGGTCAGGAAGAACCACTCCATCTTAAAGTGAAACAAGTTTATACCCAGGCATTAAATACACCTGCTTTGTGTACAACACCATTGTGATGTATGTCAAAGCTTTATCAAACGTAGAATCTAGTTTAAGCTAATATGATCAGGTGTCGGGCTCCACAAGTTGGTGTAAAAAATACACTTGACAGACAATTCACTCCCTATTTATATGCAATTAATGGCTAAAATTGAATTCCATCATCTATTTATCATCCACTATCTCTCCATTATCTGTGCTTTATGCTCTTCTCTCTCGGCCTCCCCTCCTCCTCCTGCTGGCATTAAGTTCAAACTTGACACTGATGTTGACTCACTTTGTCACCCCTCGGTGGCTCCCTCTCTCTCTCTCCCTCTTTCTCTCTCTCTCTATCTCTCGCTCTCCCCATCGCTTGGAGGACAAGAGTGCCCGCAGACGCATTTCTCTTCAGAGCCCCCCCCTCCTCCTCTTTCACTCTCTCTCACCCTGTCTAACTCTCTCCATCTTTCTCTTACTCTCCCCTTTACACACACAGTACTGTCAACAAAGCTGGAGAACAAGGGACGGGGGGGAACAGGGGAATAAAGGTCCACAGAGGAGGAGAGTAACCCCCACAGTAGGACCCCCACATCATTTCACCTGGACACTAGGTAAGTTTGCAAATAATGTGTCTTTTGAGCAGTGTGTAGCGTTTTCTGTGGCTATCATTTCTTTGATATTGACTTTACTGGGAGCTTCGGGATCAACTACGCCACTAACAGTATTCATAAATATTTGCTGTAATTTATTAAGAATAATTGTATAGAGTTGATTGTATAAATTGCAGTTTCACAGCTACTTCGTTTAAATGAATTAAGCTTGACCTTTGACATTGTGCTGCTGTTGTAGTTGAGATTTGACATATAACTGTTCACCTTTCTGATTCTCCAAAAAGAGAATGTAAGACGAGACGAGAAGAGAAAAGGTCTATCCATCTCAGACCACAACAATTATTCACTCAGGCAGAAAATGACGTTTGTGGACAGTGTATTACAATGAAAGTTAAATATGTACTTGGTTTTAATGTTTTGTGGGTGATCTTTTTTTATAAAACTACTCTGCGTGCGTGAGTGTGTGTACGACGCCAGCTAGCAGTATCTTTCAATGTGCGCACGCTTGCTTGCTTAACAGCATAGATAAAAGCGAGTGGCATTAAAAATGTCATGACTTTCAGAGTGTGTTCTAATGTACCATAGCTCCCCATGGTATACTAGCATACCAACGTATAACGCACACGCATCACGACAGCGCGCGTGCAACTAACTCCATTTCTGTCTGTCATCATGAAGCTAATTCAACACAATGCCGACCATGTGTGAACTCATGCGATATGAACCCCTCCTTCTTCTTTTTCTTCTTCGTTTCCTTGCTGCTCCTTCCCCTAACTTGCTGTCTTCCAGGAGGAAGGATCGACACAGGGGGAGCGCAGCCAAAGGTGACACAGACGGGCAGACACACACAGGACAGGACTCCTTTATTTCTTTTGATGGTGGTTTGGACACTTGTAGTATGTATGAGAAGCTAACAATGCTGAACCTGCAGAGTGGCTCAAACTGGAGCGGGCCTAACAACTGGTACCATGACCCTACTGGCGTTCAGACACAACACAGCACAGGTGAATGGAAATTTATCAGCATGTCAGCGCTCACAGATTCTCATTAAATGTCACCTCATAGAAATTATAAATAACTTTGCACTTGTACTTCAAAGCTCTCATTCTGTTCCTCTGATGTGCTGTTTAGTTATTTTCTTGACACTCACACACCTCTTTTGTCATCTTCCTTTATGCCAGTGTCTGAGGGCTGTCTGCTGGACACGGAGGGCAGCATGGGGGGAGAAGCAGGGGGAGGAGGAGTGAGCAGAGGGGGAGGAGTCCCTGTGGAGCGGGACGACGGCGAGGAGTCTCAGCTGAGGCTGCAGCTTAAGAGGAAGCTTCAGAGGAACAGGACTAGCTTCACACAGGAGCAGATCGAGGCTCTAGAGAAAGGTCAGGCCACGCACAGCACTGTCCTCTCAGCCAATCGCAGGCCTCCAGAGTATGTCATGACATAGCTTCTCCTGCTGCTTTTTTCCCCTGACAACACCTTTGTTATTGGATTATTCTCTTTAGACCTTTGTGAGGGCTTTTTGCAAACAGTATTTGTACAGATTTTTATCCGGTATTGAGTCTGGCTACACATTTAATGTTTGAGTGATGACAGGATTGTTATCTGTCTCTGCAAGGGAGAGCAAGCATTGCCACCCATGAGCACTTCTAGATGCAAATTATCCAGAGTCTAAACCGCACAAATATTCCTGATCTGCTCCAAAAGGCCTCCGGCAGCATGTATGACAGAGTTTTGATAATGCATCATTACTGTGGTTGTATTATGCAGCGAGATCTGGCCCTTGCAGTCTGATATCTGCTGAAAGGCATCAGAAAGCCACCCTTGACTGGATATGGCTGCAGCAGGCCCTTCAGCAAAATAAGGACGCAATGTCCACTGTGCAGCCGAGTGGAAATGTATCAGTGTGGTCACTCCGTGCAAATGACATTAATGAGGTACACTGACCTCAGTGCACGGCCAAGGCACAATAACAATCATGTGTTGACACAGACGCCAATTATAACAATTTGTGAGACAGACTCAATTAATTGAACCATCGTTTTTGTCTTTGTCCAATATGTGTTTCCTAATCATGTGCTACCGGTGTGATTTTTAGTTTCCATCGATTTACAGCAGTGATAAACTGTTAATATTAATTAACCACTGTGCTGCCATTTATTATTCTGAATCAAATCGTTGCACTGATTATTTTTTACCGACATTCTAACCAAGCATCTGCACTGTGTACACTTAAGTCTTACTAGAATTTGAAATTTGAAGTCTAGTAATAGAGTTAATCCGGATGACTCACACTGTCAGTTAGAGGGAGAGGCGTATTTTCGTTTCGACTTGTCAACAACAAAAATGTCAGCAGTTTGTCAACTGTCACAATGAGAAATGATACTGTGATACAAAAAAGCCTCTTTGGTGTGAGGAATTAGCTTCTATCAAGCATCTGTGTCTGCTGTTCACTGTACAGAAAGTATTCCTCAGCAACACCTTCGGGTTTGTAATAGAATTCTTCAAGGCGGGAAATGAGACATAATGACAATTATACATACAAATCAAATGATGACATGACTGAAAACATATTTTTAGTCAGCCTACTCCGAAATAAAGTGCTTAGGCAGCTTCTCGACTTGAATCCTTTCATTTGAACTTTCTGCGTGTTCCATGATGATAAATAATTTAACCAAAGTGCAACAGATAAATATTTAAAATGTGTTTGTAAGGATATGTCTAAGTTTCATGGATTTGTATAGTCAATAGAAAGATAATTAGCCATGCTGATGTTAAGCAGTAATAATCTGATGTGCAGGTTAGGGTCTGTCAAAGTAATGTGAGTGCAGGTGATTAATAGGTCATTAAAATTCATTTGTATTCACACGTGAGTGTCGTTTAAACTTTCTTTTCACATATATGGACAGATTTAGAGACAACTATGTTAGCACCAAGCAGTAGGAGTATCAGGGCGATCTTCTGTCCAGTAGTGCTGCCATCATAGATTAACACTCGCACTGAATGTTTGACATTAGTTAATATCTTCCACAGAGTTTGAAAGGACACATTACCCAGATGTCTTTGCAAGGGAGAGATTGGCAAATAAAATCGATTTACCAGAGGCCAGGATACAGGTAAGAAAACTCTAACTCAGCCCTCCAGTTACAGTTCAATCATCCCTGGAGCCGACATGTAACAAATCAGCATAAAAAAAGAGATTTTTGAATATTTTTGATTTGTTCTTACACGATGAACACTTCTGACATAACTCTTTGATTGACAGGTGTGGTTCTCAAACCGAAGAGCCAAGTGGAGGAGGGAGGAGAAGCTGCGCAATCAAAGGAGGTCAAGCAGTGTGACTTCCTGTACACAGAGCCAAGCCCCTCTGACCACATCCTTCAACACATCTGTCTATCATCAGCAGCACAGCAGCAGTTCAGGTAAACGTCAGGTGACAGGGGTCCATATAATGCAATAAAAGCAGTAGTAAATGCACGACCTTACATTTGCACATGGTTTCTAAATCTGGTGACACTAGTTTTTTATTATAAACCTCAGAGCTCCACTGCTTGACATATGCAGGCAGGCAAACCATTAGAGTTTCTCCATTTGAGCACATCTATATTACAACATTTCCACTGCGAGATGTTCCCTTCACGTGTAAATGTGTGTGCGCGCTGACCATGTTGCTCTCTGTGTGTCTCTCCACAGGGTCCATGTTGAGTCAGGCTGAGTCGTCCCTGCCCAGCTACAGCTCCCTGTCAGTTTTCTCATCTGGAGTCCAGGTTGGACATTCATCATTCATCAGCACCATCCAAACTTTACCAAAGCAGGTCACAGAGCAACCTGAAGAGTCCTAAAAAATAGAAATCAGCATGTGAATACAAATGCCACTGCAGATAGTAAATTTAACTTTAATATCTAATCCTATTATTGTTGTTGTTCCAGTCAAGTACCCAATAATAATTATGGGTACAACAAAGTAATCCATATTTGTAATAATTAAACACATATGTATATAAATATTAAAAACCTTAAATTAGCATCAGCTTAATGGTGATATTAGTGGGCAACTTTTTTCAAAGTCAAATAATTGTTTTTTTTCTACCTTTTCTGATTTTCCTTGCATCACAGTAAATAACATATTTTGTGGTTTTAGACCCTGTTAGACAAAATTTGAAGAAGCCACATTTCGAGCTGTTGTGACTGATGTCTTACACTACATTTTAACATTAGGTGAGAAAATAATCAGCAGATTAACTGAAAGTCAGTAGCTGCATCTTTTTGTTGATAGTGTGAATTTGATGTATGATACTGACAGTTCATCACAAAAAATATTTCCAATCTTGACTATAATACGTTTTAGTACCAATTCTATATATATATACCAGTGTAAGGCTTCCTGTGGTAATGGGAATTAATTAGCTTATTCCAAGGAAATTAGCCATTGTTTAAGGATGATGAGTACAATTAGTTTAAATGTGACATGGTGCTTTAATTCTGCACAACCTGTTATATATTTAAATAAATCTAATTTATAAAAGTTAGGTCAACATGCTCAAAGTGGGACAAACATGCAGTACTTATTACACAATGGTAAAAAAAACAGCAGCATGAATTCACAGGCATGTGCAACTGAAATTGCCGCTGTACTATATGTAATGCATAACGAACAATACTCTAGCACCTCCATGTGGTGAAACTGAAACCATGTTGTCACTACTTGAAAAGGCTTTTAGAGTATACGTAGTATTAAGACATGATCACATACAAACTTTAGATTGGGTTTTCTTAGGTTGGCTCATTATTCTAACCTTCTTCTCCTGTGTCTACTCTCAGTCTATTCCACCCCAGTCAGCCTCCTCATACTCCTGCATGTTACCTCCATCACCCTCTGCCCCACGCAGCTTTGATTCATCGGCATACTCCTCCCCTCATCTGCAGACTCCGCCCTCGGCCAATTCCAACACCGGTGAGTTTTTTCTTCTATCTGCTCTCGTTAAGTCTCCCTGCACGCTGAACAGCATATTCATTTAAACTTTGAATTCAGCCACAAGCTGACCTTCTGTGTTTTTCTTCTGCTCAGGGCTCATATCGCCAGGTGTTTCAGTTCCGGTCCAGGTCCCAGGAAGTGAGCAGCAGAGCATGAGTCAGAACCTTGGTCAGTACTGGGCCAGATTACAGTGAACACCAGACAATCCTGCCAACCGGCACAACATAAGAAGAAAGAAAAAAGGGCATGTAAAAAAGTGTGAAGAAAACAATATGGGGTCAAACAGGTTTTAAGGAAGCACAGGACTGAGCTATAGTGGGACCTTGACGAGTTGCAGACCCCAAAATGCGTTAAATGTTTACAAATTCAGCCAAGAGCAGCTTTGGTTGTACTTGACAGTACTCTGGTCATGCTGGTATTTGCTTAGTATTGCACTAGGTGGCACTTTCAGGGATAGTGTCTGAGGTTGGGAATAGAAATAGAATTACATAGTTTGAAGTCCGGATTAAGTTTGAGTGGGATTAGTATCAGGCAAAAAGATGTGTTTGGATCACATTTTCTGTTTATTTTAGTGTTTTTGTTTGTTCCTTCTTTGGAGAATTAGCAGTCAAAAGATACAACATATTTTGATGTCAAGTACTGTCCTTTACATTTTACTAGAAAAAAATAAATGCAAAGTATAACAGAACAGTGAAAAAGAATTAATACCTGTTGGTCAAATTGCTCATACTACAAC
>JAUMHF010000011.1:6669030-6706876 GCA_032359275.1 Microctenopoma steveboyesi | reverse complement strand
TGATCTTAAATCTAGTTGTTATGAGGATACAGCAAAAACAAAATAATTAGTCTTTTTAGTCCAATGGTACATTTGTAGGGACTTTTCTTTAAGGACCAAAGAAGTGTAATAACCACACAGATTAAAATGATCATTCATAAGTAAAAATCCTTACCTCTACATTTAACTGTTTTAGGACTGTGTAAACCTCACCACTGGTGGTTTGTGGTAGGCCGTGACCTTATTCTTTCCTCTACTTCATGGAACGTATTGAAAAACATCTTTAATGGTTACTCATTTATGTGACAATAGCTTTTACTGAAATTCGATTTAAATATAAATGTGTGTCAAGGTGCACTCATGCACAATGACGTGTGTCTTTTCTTCATACTTCTAATCCTGGCTCAAACTGTGTTGGCTACTGAGAAGATTGTGGGTTGCTTGCAGAGTTCATAGTGCTGTCATCTGTTTTCACAACCTCTTCAAAACTGTTTCCTTTCACCGTTCTGCTGTAGGTGTGAAAGATGGAGGACAGCCAGGTGGTGTAAATCCTGACCTCCCACGCCTGCCCAGTCCATCTCCTCCAAAACCAACACAATTGTGAGTTAAGCCAAGATCTACCCACACATTAGAACTGATCATTTGCATTTTATCACTGCACTCTGTTTACTACGTAGAAGCGGGAAAAAGCCCCACTTAATAATATGCTAAGCAAACTACATCCTACAAATTTAACTAGTGCTGACTAATTATTTTGTCCAGTTTGGACCCCTCTTTGGGCGAGCGCTGTGAGGGAGGCTTTGATGCAGTGGCAAACATCAGGGGAGAGGTCTTCTTTTTTAAAGGTAACACTCACAAACACACACGGCTGGTATTTTAATGATATACATAGACTTTATGCGTATTCCATGCATATAGTCAGAACATATAGGAAACTTGTTGGTTAGTAGGTGTCTTGTTTATTCTGTTTTCTTGAAAAGGTCCACACTTCTGGAGAACTCAGCGAGATGGCTCATTGGTGTCCCTTAGTCCAGCTCAGATCCAACATTTCTGGCGTGGCCTTCCACAGGGAACCAACAAGATTGACGCTGTATATGAGAGGAAGAGCGACAGCAGAATCATCTTTTTTATCGGTGTTTTTCAGTTTTTCATACTGCTTTAAGGCTGAGTTCTTTGTCAGACAGAAGTTATCATTGGCACTCCTTGACTTTACTTAACAAATACATTTTCCTCTTTCCTTTATCCCCAGGTTCTCAATACTGGGTCTTCCAAGATACGTCTGTCATGAACGGTTACCCCCGGCCTCTTTCAGACTGGGGCATGAGGACAAAAAGTGGAAAACCTATAGGAAGGGTGGATGCAGCTTTCATCTGGGCCCATAATGGCAAGACCTACCTTTTCAGTGGCGGGGAGTTTTGGAGGTTTGATGAGGGGAGCAAAGATGATACAAGGTCCAGGAACCCAGAGTTAGACTACCCACGAGACAACAGTCTCTGGGAAGGTGTGCCTTCCCATATGGATGATGTCATCAGCTGGGGACAAGGTAACATTGTGTTTAGAGGCATAAATAAGTAGTCACACTAGACAAATGCAGGAAACCAGAACGTTGTTTAACATTCAGATATGAAAAAGACTGAAGCTTACTGCACTAAATAAATATAAAAGGCATTAATACATGAAATAATCACATTACATTCATCTCAAATAACTGTCTGATCAACACTCTTACATTTATTTGATACCTTTTGTGCAGTGGCGGAGATTCAGATCCTTAAAGTAACTCTGTGGAGTTTTGAGTTTTTTAGAGGCTTCCTGTTTGTTTGTTCACAATGAGGTACATCCATGCATCAAACTTAAAGAGCAGCACAATTTGTCTCAAAAAGGTTTTATCCAAGGCAACTGGACGTGTTTGTTTTCCTGACAAAGTTTCACATTTCCATTCCAGAGGGCTTTCTCATAATTTAGAATCAAATAGTAGAAAATTTAAATATTTATTATTTTATTTCTCGCCTTCTGTTTTTCTATAACATCTCTATAAGTGACTGACATTTTAATCACATGATTTAAAAAATGTGATTTACACTGTCTCTGGCTTTTAGGGGACACTTACTTCTTTAAGGGCAACCAGTACTGGGTGTTAAAGAATGGAGGACTGAACCAAGACGTCGTTGCGCCTAAATCCGTTGCTGTTGACTGGCTCAGATGTCCAGCTCCATCTACAACTGTTCCTCCAGTTGTTTACCCAAGACAAAAAGAATGCACATGCGATGCAACAGGATCGTCTTCATGTCTAAGAAGCGGCTGGATCCTCCTGATCTCTGCTGTATTACTAATTAATGAGTTTGTCAGAAAATAAAATGTAAGAAAATCTTTAATATGTCTTTTTAAAAAATAAAGAGGTGCTGTGCCGCTGCTTATTCTGTTGGACAGTAACAGAAGCTCCTTACAACATTATTGATTTGGAAGGCATTACGAGCCACAAGCTGGTTTCAAATTACGTTTTATCATAAAAGGCCTCTTAAATGCCTGCCTTATACTTTACCATGGAGCCTATTTTCTCAGGTCATACAGGTCATCCTGACTGTAAATGTGTGTTATGTATGGTTTATTGTTGTCTTTCTGCAAGAAATTATTAAGAAATGTAACCATTTTTAATGTCATTAATAAAATATTCTTAATAAAGTGTTACACCTTTGCTTCTCTTCCGACGCCAGCTGGGATTGAGCACTCCTGAGACCCATAGCAAGAAAAAAAGGGTTTAGATGATGGATAGATGAAGGTTGCTGGTCTGTTATGTCCACGTAATGCAACATAGTTCTGTTTTGACCATAACTACCTTGACTATAACTTCTCAGTACACTTAGTGTATCTGAGATTCACAGCAACACAACAGGCTGCTAGGAGACGTTTTATTGTGTATAATTCCCTTCCAGAGCGAGGCTCAGTGCCGTCAGCCCCAGAGAGTAGTAGGTTGCAGAGGCAGCGCTGCTGCTGGCAGGCTGGGTTGCGACCTCTTGTGGTGGCTGGATGCTTCTGTAGATGTTGGTCATGAAAGGAGATGAGCTGTCTGAGAAGTGTACAGTTGTGCTGAAGAGGTCGATCTGGAATTGATATTTTGAGCCATTTATTTGCAGTGATCCTTTTGAAACTGTTCACTGTGCGCACCACTGTACGTAAGGCACATGAGAAATAACTCACCAAATCTCTGACTGAATCCTTGAACACAGTCCAAACCACAGATTCACTGCCGTTGGGAGTCATCAAAGAGCCAAGGTAGCAATAATACCTAGTATGATCCACCCCGACCAAGAGATCCTCCAGTGAGACCCCGGGTGCCATTGCAACAGACTCACCTGAGAACAGAAACACAACCTCTGTAGCTGACAGACGTTATTACTGGAAATGTCCATAAGAAATGAGTAAAACATCTTCTTACCACTGTTTTTGATCTTGGACAGATAGGAGGTCAAGCTATGCCAGCTCACAGGTTGTCTGATTGCCTTACCTGGCATTTCCTGCAAGTTAGATAAATTTAATTAGACTTAATTAGATTTAATTTCTTTCAATGCCTGGGGGAGATAAATGATTATTGGGTCTGTGGCATAAGCATCCACCCTCCTCAAGAGGCCAAAACACAGCCTGTCAGCAGCAGCTCAATGACTTGTTACTCCCTGGGGCTGATAGTTCTGGGCCTTGCTCTGGATGACGTTAGCTTCGTTAACATTTTGCATCATCTTATGTTAACATCTTCATTAACATAAAGTTTTTTTTCTCTCAGCGATTCTTATGTGACAGGTGAATGTCTTCTACGTCCTAGTGAAATTTGTTTGTCAAACATTGTGCACACATTAACTTACAATTGTATTATATCATATAAAATATACAGGACATGTTGGTTTACTAATAAAAGAATTCACAACTCTAATTTGAGTTTGAGAGTATTTAATTACACCTAAAACCCAAGACCAGTCCTATCAGAGTTGGCATAAAGGAAAATTACAGGTGTTTGCACTGTGTAATCCTGAGTATTCGTGAGATAGAGGAGCACAACACTTTATTTCACGTGACTCTATCACCTGCTTAGATGTGAGTTTATTTGTTATTTGTTTGAAATACATAAAGTTCAAAGTTTCTGTACTCTCCTTGTTCTTTCCCATTGACTCAGAGTACGCGATATTCCACAGGCTGGTTTCAAATCACAAATGAGTGCTATAAAAAGCCTGTTAAACATTGTGTGTATGGTATTGTGTGAAAACTGAAAAGGGTTTGTATGTGTCAGTAATGTAACTGAGAAAGGAGCAGAATAATGACATGGTCTGATGGTTTTGATATGAAAGCAGGCAGTTTCACCGGAAACAGCTCTGGACACTCTTCTTTGTACTTTGCTGAAACCTTTATTTATTTAACAAATAAAAGAGCAGACTGATATGCATTGTAAAGTTTATGAACTACAATAGCAGTTCTCAATGGCAGTCATCAAAAGCTGCATCTCCAGTGTCAGTTTAGGTTCATTTCAGCTTCGGTGTAGTTCAAGTACAGGGGTAGGAAAAAAACAGATGCTGTTACAGAACTAAAAATAGAAAGTTTGACATTTGATCAGTTAAAATAACAAAACATTACTGACAACAGAAGACAATGAAGTAAAGTTCATTTCAAGGGTCATCTTGGCACCGTGGCTACATGTTGTCTGCAAACAGCATCTTCACTAATAAAGACAAAATCAGGTACTATAATAAGGTAACATACCAACATAAACTACATACAATACTGTATTCTACATTGTGTTTTTGTAGAAAATTGATATAAAATACTAATGACAGATACGTGCAAGAGAAGAAATCACTGGCCACGAGGACTGCTAAATATATATAATAATAAACTACATAGTAGACTGGATTTGTGCGCTTCCCTGTCTCAGACAGTTAATAGGAACAAGTTCACCAGCAACACAAAAAGCTGCAGAGAGAACACCAAGACATTTTTTGGCTCTAACTCAGAGCAAGGCTCAGTGCTGTCAGGCCCAGACAGCAGAAGGCTGTGGAGGTAGAGCTGCTGCTGGCAGACTGTGTTGTGACTTCTTGTGCTGGCTGAATGCTTCTGTAGACATTGGTCATGAACGGCGATGAGCTGTTGGAGAAGCGTAGTGTTGTGCTGAAGAGGTTGATCTGGAGGTGAGGTATACAGGTGAGATAATGCTGCTGTGCATTGCGTATGTTCCATGTGCTCACCATTGCACTACGGCAGAAAGGAAACACTCACCAAGTCCTTGCTGACTTTGATTGATTCCTTGAAAACAGTCCAAACCACAGATTCACTGCAATTGGGAGTCGTCAAAGAGCCAAGGTAGCGGTAATACTTAGTACGATCCACCCCGACTAAAAGATCATCCAGTGAGATCCCAGGCTCCATTGCAGCAGAATCACCTGTGGACAATAACACGCCCTCTGAGGGACTGTAGCTGACACACTTTAGGCAGGATTAATTTTCAACAGTAGGACATCTTCTTACCATTCTTTGTGATGTTGAACAGGTAGGATGTCAAGTTGCGCCAGCTCGCAGGCTGACTGGTTGCATTATCCCACATCTCCTGAACAAGTGCGCAGAAATAAAGTTGGCACAAATAAATAAATAAATAAATAGTGTAAAACTAAAGAGAACATTGTAAATGATTTGATGAATGTTATCTGTGAATTTTAACCTAAAATAATATTACACGTAATAATCAATAAATATAATCTCATTTGGAACTTGTATCTTTTCTCACCTCAATGAAGAAACCAAGAGCAGCAAATCCTGTGGGATCTGAAACACCAGCACTTATGTTTCCTCTGTGTGACGACTTACTGCATACTATGTGCATCTTCAGTGAAATAAAGAAAAAAACATTGTGATCTGAATGTACTCATTTATATTGAAGTTCACAGTGAATAAACATTATGACTCTTTACCTCCATTGCATAACGTTTGCCATCCACAGTGTGCTCAGAGCCTGGGACAGAGGAGCCGTTACCCCAGTGCAGGTGGAACTGGATGCAGTCATATGGCTCAGGCAGACCTCCTCCTGAAATACTAACATCACTTCCTAAGGTAACTCTGACTGGAATATAATAAAAAAAAGAAGCCTATTGAATCATAACAAAGATGAAAAATGATAATTAGGCAAAATATTGAAACATTTTCCGGTAACCGACCAAATGCAATCCGAGGTCACCTGTATGGTTGGTGTTTTTTATCACCTTCAAGGCTGACGTGCTGCTGTAGTTGTTAAAAGTAAATGCAGTCAGGTTAGAGTCAGGTTTGGCAGATGCTGATTTGATGTTAATGGGTGACTGTCGCGTGCCATTGCAGTGTGAAGGAGCAATGATTCCCCAAGTGCTGTCATCTATGAAAACAAATCAGACACTAGAGTAAATGAAGCTGTGCAGCGGTTAAGATGCTACGTTTAAATTGTGGTCATATAGAGACATGAAGACCAGACTCACTGCAGGTGGACTGATGATAACACCACACTGCAAAGAGAGAAAAGATCACTCAACAAACACTTATTTGTTGCATATAGTCTCCACTGAGATTGAGGTTATCCAAGGAGTCAGTCAGATGAAAAATGGTTTAGATACCTACCAAAGGAACAGTGGACACGTGGTACAAAGGCGTAAATAGCAACCACAGCCACGATAGGGTTCATCTACGACAACAGACAAAATGTGACACACTAGTTTTCAAACTGAAACTAACGACCATCAACATTAAATAAGCAACGAGAATATGACTGAATAATTTACTCTCCAAAAAACAATGAGACAGTTTTAGATCATTCAAGCAGGTCTGCATATTCCAGCGTAGTCTTACCTTCAGCGCACCTCTTTGTCTGCCAACAACTATAGAGCCTCACCCTCTCTTTTTATTCTTCACTCCAACGGGTGTGAAACCGCCTCAGTTTTTATATGAATAGACCTTTATTTCACTGCAACAATGTTCTGGAACTGATTAGCATAGGAGGTTACTTGTTGTACACAATACAGTTTATGTCAGAACACATAGCATAAAAGTGCATTAATAACCTAAAATAAAATATTATATATATTAAGAATCCATTAGTTATTAAGTTGTTTATATATAATTCCTAAACGTTCAATCATCCAAAGTTCAGGACAACATAAACCTGCTCTACAAGAAAGACAACACTGGCAAAAATGCATTTTATAATTTTTCACAACTATTGTATGATGAAGGATTTATTACGTTTAGCAACAAACCCCTTCACTCTCCTACAGTCTGTTGTCCAGCTCATCCCAAACCATTTTAACTAGGTTAGTAGGCATGATCACGTGCTGTAGTATCCCATTAATTCCCTCTCAATCACACATTATACTTCTTAAAGATGTGTCTTGAGTTCTTTGTCATCCTGTTGAGAGCAAATGATAGTCCCACTAGGTAAGAACTATATTATGGGATTCCTACATCAACAAGCTGATAGTACGATACAGTCCTGCATGTCCTCTCAAATCCACAAATGAGAAGAGAGTCAACGAGGCCTCCAACCCCCCAAAAAACTGTTTTCTTTTGTTGTCATGCTTGCCCTGCTCTATTTAACTAGCTGACGCAATAACCGCCTTTAAAAAACTTGTAAACCTGTTTCAAACGTATTTCAAATGATTTTTACACACACACACACAAATAAAATTTAATAAAAACACAAAATCATCTAAGTAACGTAAAGTAAGGAGGGGTGGCACATCCGCACATCACATCATCATTAAGAGTACATTTTTATTATCACAGACGTGATTTTAGGTTTTGGATTATGAACAGTAAGTTTTACTGGATTGGAAATAGATGTGTGACGAACATTAGTGGTCGACTGCTGCTACTGCTATGTGGCATATACCTGTATAACGTTGCAGCTACTATACTGAAATATATTTAAATAAATGGGTGGATATTATTGCTGTAACTTGCCTTTACTGTTTAGTGATAGTAAAAGTTTGGTATATAAGTGTTCTCTATTAATTCTATTGTATCTGATTAATATGAGGACGAGTGGTTAGGAAAATGGATAGAGAAATGGAGACATGGATTTGTCTTCAGTATCTACAATGCAGAATTGAGAAAAATACTAATAATTTAAATAATATTAACCACAAGTTTTTTTGTGGGGAGAACCAATTTATTATTGTAAAAAGTAATTCAGCCTCTTAGTCTAGTTGTGAATATTCCTCACCTTTTGTACATTTTATTCTTTCCTCTCTCAGGAAAGAATAAAATGTACAAATTATCATTATCACTGGAACATATGTTTAAGAAATAATGATCAGTTCTGATGTTACACAAAGCAGCTTGTCACTCTAAAGTAATGCATATGAATGCCCTCTCCTGAAAACCTTAGCCTTTTATGTAATGCAATGCTTTGAGGACTATTATGATGAGTTCTGAAAAGCCACGTCTCAAGTGTCTGGCCCAAATTCAGGTTAAGTGCAACAACAGGGATTGAATTCAATGCGATTGCACAATGTCATTAACAGGTGCGTGTCTGAACGTTTTTGCACAAAACATGCCAAAAGAAAAGTTGTATATTAGGAAAATGGGTGAAAAACTCTGCTTTTATGAAATAATACATTTTAGTTTGAGGTTTTTTGTTCAGTGGAAGGTGTATTTCATCAGAACAAGATGGGTCCTCTGTACGGTTTAGACATCATCCACAAATAGTAATCTGCTAAGACCAGATTCATCATTAAAAATTATTAATATCATCTCAGACACTCTAATGAGTCACGAGTTCTTTGGTTTTTGATTATGAAAACAGTGCAATGCACTGAATTGAAAAAAGCTGAGGAAGAAAATGCAGCGACAACCATCGGTGATCACTGACTGCTCTCTATTGGATAAAAGGACAAACTGCACTGTGTTAAAATGCTCTCTAGTTTTGAATTGCATCTGATTAATGTTTCATTTCTCGATTATAGATCACACTCAGTTGGACTATGTTTACACTGTAACAGATAACAAACAGATTCTGGATTAATTATTTGATACCTTAGAAGAAATTACGTTTTTATTTGTCCCAAACAGAAAAAAAAAGCCACTTGTAGATTTCACTACTATCAAAAGGAGTTTCTAATCTATCTGAAAGACATAGGTCTGCTAGACCAGAAAAACATGAAGACTCAGAAACAAACAAACACAGCAGTCTATAAAGAACAATTAAATGTTTACAGGAGACATAGAATATACAAAAATATGCAAATAATTATTCTCCAGAGTAGTGTTTGTTTTGCTTAAACACGGTTAAGCAGCTTGTGCATGTTGAAATGTAGGCACTGATAATAAGCAGATGAACGGATTCACCTGAGAAACATTCAGTTTGGACTTCCCAAAGAAAGACTCATCATCAACGTCATTGGCCCCAGACAGTAGCTTATCGTGGGGGTAGAGCTGCGGCTGGCAGGCTGTGTTGTGACTTCTTGTGCTGGCTGAATGCTTCTGTAGACGTTGTTCATGAAGCGTGATGAGCTGTTGGAGAAGCGTAGTGTTGTGCTAAACAGGTCGATCTGGAGGTGAAGTTTTAAGCCAGTTAATTGTGTAAAAAATGTGTCCATTTGCATTCATTAAGATAAACTCACCAAATCTTTGCTGACTTTGATTGAATCCATGAACACAGTCCAAACCACAGCTTCATTGCAATTGGGAGTCGTCAAAGAGCCAAGGTAGCGGTAATACTTAGTACGATCCACCCCCACTAAAAGATCATCCAGTGAGATCCCAGGCTCCATTGCAGCAGACTCACCTGTGGACAATAACACGCCCTCTGAGGGACTGTAGCTGACACCATTTAGACAGGACAATAGATCAACCTTTTCACAACAGCAGGACATCTTCTTACCATTCTTTGTGATGTTGAACAGGTAGGACGTCAAGGTGCGCCAGCTCGCAGGCTGACCGGTTGCATTATCCCACATCTCCTAAACAATACATACATTGACTAATGTTTTTAACTCAGTGGAGGAAAATAACTTTGGCAATATGACTTTGGCATAAATAAATAAACAGTAATGTAACTAAGACACCCTCATATATGATTCAATAGGAGCCCAACAGTTGCACACAAGTTGTGAACTTGTGAGAGTTGCTTTTAACATTTGACAATGAAATTACAAAACCGTGAGCATCTTTTCTCACCTCAATGAAGAAGCCCAGAGCAGCGAGTCCTGTGGAGTCTTCAGTGGCTAGAGTTGTGTTCCCATTGTAGGATGACTTACTGTTTACAATGTGTAACTGCAGAAACACTCATTTATTTAAAGCTGAATTTGTTGGTGAAACCTATAGCCCAAAGTGGAGTGTAACTCTTTACCTCCATTGCATAACGCTTGCCATCCACAGTGTGCTCCGATCCGGGTACAGAGGAGCCATTACCCCAGTGTAAGTGCAACTGTAGGGAGTCATAGGCCTCAGACAGGCCTCCTCCTGAAATCTGAACTCCACTTCCCAGGGTTACCTGGACTGGAGATTTAAAGAATGGGATGGAATATTAAATCAAAATCCATTTTGAACCAGGAGAAGTTGGTTCATTGTCCAGATCTTGTGAGTGGCGCTGTTACATGTAGCATAAAAATTGTAATAGAAGGGCAGTGTATAATATAATAATACCATCAAAGACACAGCTTTAAAAATGATCATCTGCGTAACTGAGGTTTTCCCTCATCCCCTCTTTACCTGTCTTGCCGGTGTTGTGAATCTCTGTCAGGGCTGAGCTGCTGTTGTACTTCTGAAATGTGAATGGAGTCAGCTCGGAGTTGGGTTTTGCAGATGTGGAAACGATGTTAATTGGTGACTGTCTCGTTCCACTGCAATATGTAGGAGCGATGACTGGCCAGGTTGTTTCATCTTAAAATACACAAAGGTGTGAGTCGCTACAGAGGAGCAGCGGTTAATATGATACCGACGGCATTTAGAGATAATAGATCACTCACTGCAGCTTGGCAGATGATAACACCAAGCTGGAGGACGAGAAAGAACACAATTTGGACTTGACAGGTTGATAAAGGATTAAAAACAAAGGTTCAGATACCTACAGATTGTCTGTGTCGCACAGCGGGCACGTGGAACCAGCGCGCACACAGCAAGCGCAGCTACTACAGAACACTTCATCTAATGGGACAAAAAGTCAGCGCCCTGGTTTTAATTACAACCAACCGTCATTTCTGACTTATAACCTTTACTGGAACTCAAAATGAAAATATGTATTTAAATAATCCTAAACTAATGATACAAAGTCTAACAACTGTGGTTAAAAATGAGACCTCCGTCCTCAGTCTTACCTTTGACGCAGCTACACCTCTCACTGTCCGCCAGCAACTGTGCAGCCTCACTCTTCCTCCCTCTATCATCTTATCACCCCCCTCCCCCCATCCAGTGGCTGATGTGAGACGGTTCCTGGTTCACATATACTTTAATCGTCACTACAATAATTGTCTTGAGGTGATATGATTGTATTGTTTACTAATCTGTTTTGACACATTTTTGCCAAGCCACAGATAGATGGTTCAACTCTCACACTCAGTTTACATCCTAGTTGGATCATATTACAGCAGTGACGCTGATGCCTTGTATAATAGCTTTGTAAAGTCTGCAAATATGTATTACTTTACTAGCTTGTGACAGACATGCACAACATTTACAAAGGTCTAAAACAAACAAACACCTGACCTTTTACCGAAAGAGAAAGGAAGTGTCAATTGTTCATTGAGCTCAATTCTCACCCGAGCTCAGCAGAATTAATATTCCAGGTACAGAAAATCTCTGGTGGCTTTAGGGTATTTGAACAATGTTGGCTAGACTTCACTCACCAGTTTTGTTAGACATGTAGGACTAAACAAAAAGGTTGAGCCTTACTCTACTTGGTAGAGCTACGTTTGTAAAACAAGCCCACAAAGATACTATAAAGCTATTGACATGAATTTGATTTATTATAAAATAAATACATATCATTCTTTGCTAACTCACTGCACGACACTGTAATCTCATGACATAGCTCCATCAGCTACTCACTAGACAATGAGCAAACAAACCCTATATGGCTACATTAACCCAACACCATTTTATTTGTGTGGGAATAACAATTTCCAAACAAAGACTCGTCCACATGAGGCTGCCCTCACCAAAGGAAGCACTGATATTTGTTCATGTGCTTAAGTTGACTAGAAACCACTTTGAAGTTGTATCAATAACGTGACAATAGCAGATGGGTTCAGGAGGGCGGTCATGTGACGGCTGAGCATACAAAGCACCTTCTGAAAGTGTAGGAAAGAAAATAATGAGCTCAACATTCACTGTTCAGTGTCTATGTATTTACATTATGACTCACATGTATTTACAATACAGCATGACCAGAATGTGCACTTATTATAAACATTACTCCTTTATCGCTGAAGTTCTTATCTCACTTATCAAAACTTTAAGTGTTACATAAGGTCAGTGACATAAGGGTGGGCGAGTACAATGATGAGCACGTTGCTCATTGTGATGGTTTAGTGTGGATTGTTCTTCACTTCTCAAAACGCAGAACGTGTAACCGAGTAGCTTTGATTTAGCATGAAGCCACTCTGTTGCTGTAGATCTGAATGTAAACTGACAAAAGTACGACGTTTGTACTAAAAATATAGTCACTTTTACTTCATCTAATCTGCTGTCAGCAGCAATTATGAGCTATTAATGCAAACAATGCAATTTCAGTGCAAATGTAGCAATAGTTGCTGAAGGTGAGTACATTTCCTAAATATATCTTTACATGAAATGAAGATTGATGAAACATTTAGGAGTTACTGTACATGTATACAATTAACAAACAAGACAAAAGCATTGTGATGAATAATATATTAAATTTCATATTTATATATGTTCAGTGGACTGAGGTGAGGTATTACAGGTTTTATTTAGAGTGTTCAGCTTGCCAATTTAGCTACACGTCATCTTCTAAATGTATCTGCACTGATAAAATCTAAACAACCAGAAAAGCATATTATTCTAAACCAGATCATGCAACAACTAATTGCAGGAACAGATTTTATACTCTCAACACAGGTACCTAACAAACATAAAGCATATTTGAGATTTAATTAAATCTCACTACAAAATTTAAACTACTCTTAACATAACCAATCAGTAAACATAGTGCACATTCACCAGAGCCAGCTGAGTAAAACAAACATGGGCTTTGCCTAAAACTTTACATAACAACTTGTGTGCATCATGTCTAACGTGAATGTACATAAAGCAGGTTATAGCTGTAACACACTTCATCGTGTTGCATCAACAGCACAAAAAATTAGTAGTTCATTGCATGGATGAACTTTGGAGCTATAGAGTCAGGCAGCACAAAATGGCAGCATAGTTAAAACAAGAAGAAAGAGTCTGCTGAGACCAGTCGTCTCTTTAATTCCTTCCTAGAATAAGACTCAGTGTCAGCAGTGCGAGAAAGGGAATGAAGGCACCGCTTCTGCTAACAGAGCTGCTGCTGGTGCTTTGCGGCTGTGTTGTGACTGGTTGTGCTGGCTGAAGGCTTCTGTAGACATTGGTCATAAAAGGCGATGAGCTGTTAGAGAAGCGCACTGTTGTGCTGAAGAGGTTGATCTGGAGGTGAGATAATAATATCTGTTAGTACTTGTGCTTGATAGCTGTGTCAATAAACATTATTAAGCTGTCAATGAGAACTCTGAACAGATATGTTTCTAATGAGATTTATTCTGGGTTTGTTTTTTAATTTTACCAGTTGTTTAATTCCTCTGTTATTTTACAAATTACTATTTTAAAGATTTTTGACTTGCAGTTAAATATTGCCGCTTGGTGATGGAAAAATTGTGTTAAATTCCAATTTACATTTGAAAATGTCTAGTTTATAGCCTAGACCTACCTGATCTAATTAACTCAGAGTGCTAAAAACTCATATGTGAGTTAGATACACATAAAAGAGGTTCTTTGAATTTTGTCTTCCATCACTTTTAGCTGAAATGAAAATTAATTTTCTTAAGACCATAAAAAAATTGAACCTAATAATACAGGCACACAGGAAAAACTCACCAAATCTGCGCTGACTTTGATTGAATCCTTGAACACAGTCCAAACCACAGCTTCATTGCAATTGGGAGTCGTCAAAGAGCCAAGGTAGCGGTAATACTTAGTACGATCCACCCCGACTAAAAGATCATCTAGTGAGACCCCAGGTATCACAGGTGTCACAGAGCTGTCTGAGGACAGAAACGCAACCTCTGAAGGACTGTAGCTGGCACACTTTAGTACAGAATGATATTTTTTCAAATTTACAACAAAAAAATATATATATTAGACATTTCTCTTACTACTCTGTGTTATGTTGTACAGGTAGGAGGTCAAATTGCTCCAGCTTGCAGGTTGACCGGTTGCATTACCTGGCATTGCCTAGAAAGTGTACACAGTTTTTTATTAGACATGATCTCAGTCAGTGGGAGATATACACACTTTCTGGATCTGTCAGATACATATGTAAATGTAACAAAAAGAGAACATATTTTCTCACCTCAATGAAAAAACCAAGAGCAGCTATTCCTGTGGAGTCATTACCAGCTAGAGTTGTGCTTCCATTGTAGATTGACTTGGTGTTTACAATGTGTAACTACAGTCAAATAAAATAACATAATTCAATATGAATTCACTGTTGAACTGTTCTATCCCATAGTCAAGCAAAATGTGTGGCTCTATACCTCCATTGCATAACGTTTGCCATCCACAGTGTGCTCAGAGCCTGGGACAGAGGAGCCGTTACCCCAGTGCAGGTGGAACTGGAGGCTGTCATAGGGCCCAGACAGACCTCCCCCAGAAATCTGAAGACCACTTGCCAAGGTGATTCTGACTGTGATTAAATTGGATAAAATGTCACATTTAATCCACGAGAAGCAGGTAAAAATGGTTCAGTGTTAACATTGAAAATGAAAATGATCATTTCCAAAGGAGAAAATCTCATATTCTTTCAAACCTTAAAGAGCACAGAAGCACAGTTTCCCACTTGCACAATCAAATATGGACTTACAAACATCAAACATCCAAAACAGATAAATTCATATTGAGGTTGAAGCACTCCTCACCTGTGTTATGGTTGTTTTCTATCAGTTTAAATGCTGATGTGCTACTGTAGTTTAGAAAGGTAAATGCAGTCAGGCTGGAGTTGGGTGTGGCAGACGTTGAGACGATGTTAATGGGTGACTGTCGGGTGCCATTGCAAGATACAGGAAATAAACTTGCCCAGGTGGAGGCATCTAAAAAATATAAATTAGACTGAGTAGCTGGAGGAATGGTTGATTTGTTAAAAAAAAAAGATACAATGACTTACTGCAGGTTGGCTCATTATAACACCATTCTGTTGAAAGGGGAGAAAGTGCAAGATTATTTCCCTTTCAAGTCAAAACCTATACCTAGATATATCTATATGGTTCGTCCATTAAATCAGCGTAAACTCAAGATTTAAAAAAAAAGCTTTAAATGCTTACCAGGTGGATTTGTGGCACAGTGGATACATGGTGCCAGGACGCACACAGCAAATACAATTACTACAAGGTACTTCATCTAAAATAAGAAAAACAAATCACTCAACTGATTTATTGTAATGATCGTCCACAATAAAAACTTCATATAAAACTAATGAATCTATATTCTTGAAAGTATTTAAATATAAAAACTATAAACAATATTCAGCTTTATTTTACTAAAATGTTGAGATTTGTGGAAATAGTCCAATTCAGCTATAAGCGAAGCCCACAGACTTTTAATCAGGTCGCTCAAATGTAGTAGTAGAGCAGTGGCTTACCTCAACAAGGTTTTATCCAAAGCCACTGGACTCGTTTGTTTTCTTGACGATGTTTCACCCTTCCCTTCCAGAGGACTTTCTGTAGTCTGTGTGGCGTACCTCAAGGCACTTGTATCACTTCTGTCTGTTATCAAGTTCAACAGCTTCCTTTTATGTACTCAACCCAGGAGTGCATGAATCCGTCTATCCTTCATCTCACAGCAAGAATGTTGTCTGATTAGCTGGGAAAATTTCACGTTCATGCATATACAAATACGTGTACACACATACATACATAAATGATACATCGCACATATATCTAAAGAATAGATTGTGACAGGATGGGGGTAAATATTGTACTGATATAATATGCCATACTACAGATACTCAAGAAGGTTGCTGGCTCTAAGGATGTAAGAATGTAGGGAACCAAGGTCAAATCTCAGTTAAAGCTCTTGAGTTTCTCAGTTCCTGATCAATAACACCTCCAAGTTAAGTGATATGTTTCTGGCTGATGCTTTTAAGAACAACACATAATTGTCTCTACACCATTAGTATCAGGATTACATCGCTAAAACCTGTTTCCCACCATACGAAGTTCCCGTAGGGCTTGGTTTTGGTTAGGTTTAGAAAGGAGGGCAGAGACAGATTTGGAAGAGATATAATTTTTTTGGTTGCAAGCACAAGGGTAGCACCATACCTTTGTTTTTTCCAAAACCAGTTGCACTGGCTGACTTCATGTGAAGATTACATTCTTTGTTTGCCACGTCTTCAGCGGGTCTGCAGGTGTAAGAAAATGAAAAAGCTCACCCACAGGTGTGGCTCACTGTAATTACTCTACTCCAAAGAACGAGCATGAATGAGTCAGTTTTTCCTCCAGCACCAGGAACTGTTCCACCCTTGCATCCTTAAGATTAGTCAGCAGGAGTCAACCAAGTTGGGCCATACGATGCATCTGTTTGGACCCTCTACATGTTGTAGACATGGACAATTCCATTGGATCTCTTCACCAATTAACCACGAGGCTTGTTTTAGCCTCGAGTACAATGAGAAAAAGCATTTCAGAGGTTGTACTTCTGTATACCTTTTGTGGAACTGCAGCTCTTTGTTAGGAAATTCTTTGATTCGTGACTTCATACAATCAGTGTTTCACATTTTAATGATTGCTCGTAAGTGCAATGACGAGCAGGGAGTGTTTTCATTCTCTTTACTAAGACTGGTCCAACTGACTGAGCATTCAACAAATTCTTTCCTTTATGATAAACAAAAATTCTTTCCCTCGGAAAGCACTAAACCAGATTTCTCCTGTGCCATCTGACATGTCACGATGACAGACTTCTGTCAGACACAGATCGTGGGAAGGTAACCCATGCATATGGGTCTCAAGTCTTGAGAAACCAAACAAGTCCAGTTGCTATTGGTTAAAACTTTTTTGAGATAACCATGACCTGGATGACTGAGAACATTCAAAGATATAACCCCTGTATCTTCCCTGCAGTTTGGTGGTTAATATGTTGTTTTAATCTAGATTATGTGCACCAGATGGCATTTTAAAAAGGCCACTACACGTGTTCCAGCACAGAACAGGGCGAATGGCACTTTTATTGCTGTAAACTATAGCAGGCCCCGTGTTGGCACATGGAGAAGTGTTGATTATGCAACGAACAAAAATAATTTTAATACAATTCCCTCATACTTGGAAAGCAATACAAGCAGTTACAACATCTTTCTTAAATTAACAGTTACATTCACAGAGTAGGCAGTCTTGAAGTGTGCACACATTTATCCTGCATCTTATCCTGCTGTGGATCTAGGGGGGGAGGGGATCTGCCATAACCACTGGTGCTTTTCAAGGGGAAATATAGAAATATAGCCTTCACCCATGCGTGTTATTTGATACAAAACTAAAAGTAAAAAGCCTTTAATAAATATGATCTTATACTTAAAACATGTAAATTACCAACACATCAGTAATTCCATGCACACCTCATTTAGTTAACCCAGTATATACTTTTAAGGACCTTTCAAACAGGTCATATGTGTTTAGTGCTGTAATTTGAGTACTACCAAATATTAATATAACAGTGTCCATTCACCAGTTTAAAATGTCAATATGCTGCACAGTGGATGGAGCCGCCCAATATCACAGAGTTTAGGAAACAAGAGGAGGTTATAAAAACAAAAACAAGCTAAAAATATGTTGATTCGATTTTACAATTGCACATTAAAGTTTGTTTCTAAACAATGAGACGTCTCTAGTTAATGATGGAGAAGTGGTGTTTTCCCAACAACATTTCAAGTTATCATTTTCTACAACAGAGCAAGATAGACAGTTAGGGCACATAACTGTTATAACATTTAAATAATCTTCTCACACATATATGTAAAAGCACAGACATGTCAGCAGCAGAAATATTAGATTAGGTCCAGTGGCACTTGATGACGACCTGGTGGCGAAGATCTTTCTTCCATTAAGAGGCTGCGTGGGTCGAAACACAGGGAAATATCTCATCTGATTTGGGAACATCATTATCTGGTGGGGTTAAAGCACATTTCAGACACGGACGTTTGAGCCATTTCATGGAATAGATCCGTTTAAAAGTCTGCGAAACTTAACTTGGTCACGCATTATAGCTTATGTTCATAAGGAGAACCCATTCCCGGGAGAAGTATTACAGGACAAAAACATCTCCACTTCACCAGAAGACATTCGCTGATTACATTTAAAGTGCTCAAATGTGGACATATAATTCTCTTTATGGCCGTAATATTGTATGAAAGGCTAATTTAATTAAAGGCTTAAATATTAAGTTAGAATTTTAATCAGTAACTTTAGGATCACCAGCCGTCACACTGGCAATTATTCTGCTGAATTCACGTGCTGACAATGGTTCAAATAAAAATACGATCGTATTCAATTTTTTATCCTTTCATTTCAAGCCCTGAACACTCACTTGCATTTCTGAGACTAGAAGCTGTTGCACATACCAGATTTTGATCCACCTTGATAGATTCTTTAAAGACCGTCCAAACCACTGCTTCGTTACACGATGGTGTCGTTAGAGAACCGCTGTAGCGGTAGTAATCAGCTCGGTTCACACTGCCAAGCAAGTCATCAATAGAGATGTTTGCAGCCACTTCAGCTTTTGACTCTACATCAACAGTGAAAATGCACAAGATGCTGTCACACATTGTTGTCCATCGACTGGTAAATGTTTAGGTTATTTACAACATGAAGTGTGCACTCACCAATTTTATTAATATCAGACAGGTAGCTGGTCAGTACTTTCCAAGCATTTGTTACAGATGTTGGACCCAATGTAGGATTAGCCTAAGGAAGCGAACAATTTAAAACAACTAACATTACTTACAAACCAGTCCGGTACTTAGATTTTGGTAACCCTGGTAACCTTGGTTCATTTTTTATAACTGCTACATCAGTAAAGTGTGGATCTGGTTTTGACTTAACGTCACCCTGTATCAAATCAGTTCAATTACTTGTATTGTGTTGATGGTAAACACTTGCAGCTATCAAGAGCAAATATAACTTCTTATATTGTTTCACACCTAGTGACTTACCAACACCACCTACCTCAATAAAGAATCCCAGTACGGCCATACCATTAGGAGTACTCATCGCTTTATCCAGAGTTAAATCCTTCCTCTTGCTCACTATGTGCATCTGGACAAAGAGAATTCAAATACAGCACAGCAGGAGAGACTGCGGGAAATGAAACAGCTCAGTACTTCAGTGTTTGTAGCTACCTCCATTGGGTATCTTTTGGAATCCAGTGTGTGCTCTGAGCCCGAGTGCAGCGCTGAGGCCCAGTGGAAATGCAGTTGAAGAGTTGAATAGACGAATCCCAAACCTCCTCCTGACACTTCCACCGTATCCTTTTCAAGTCCACACACCACTGGAGGTTGAGTGAACAGAATTAAAGGTGTGAACTGTACTGTATACTGGCACCTTAGCACTTTCCAGCGCATAATATCATAACTTTCGTACCTGTGTGGCCTGTGTTGGTGATAGAATTTATGGCACTTTTGTTGTCAAACCCTGTACAGGTGACAGCATCAAGTCGTTTATCCATCACGACGTTATGAGTTTCGATGTTGACGGGTGACTGATGTGAACCACCACAGGAGGTGTGAGGCAGAAGGTTCCAGCGAGACGCACTGTATTCTGAGGGTAGGGACAAAAGCCAAAAGGTCAAGTCCACATCACGTTCTATGATCATTTTGTGACTGGCCCCGCCCCCACAAAGTCTGGCGATACATACCACAATGATGATAACACCACGGATGACCTAAACAATAGAATATATTACATTCAATAAATTCAATCATGAACATTATGACCCACATACTGAGTCACTGTCCAACTCACTGGGAGGTAGAGGAGTCGCAGGGGACGCAAAAACCTGACGGTTATTCAGAGCTTGTGCAGGTCGATAAACGTTAGTGAGCCCAGTCCTCGTGGGAAACTGTTGGATCTAAGAAAAGAACATGTGTTGTTAGAAAGATGCATGACTGGCTCATAAGTTGACAGGCCCCTGGGTGTGGACAATCGACCACAGACTTTTGTCTTCTTCTTGTCTCAACTATTTGCTTTCTATGGTGCCCCAAAAGCCTGTGTCCCTGCTAGACCCGTTTATTGTTAATGCCAAGCAACTCTTTCACCAAAGGTCAACTACAGGGCAGTATGTAGCACACAGAGACAAAAGAAGTCGTGTATTACAAAAAAAACAAGTATCACAGTGTCATGAGAGGAGGCAGCTGATCTTGTTTGGCATTTTATACCAAATAGTCTACGATGTCAGCAGCTCATTTTTAGTAGATGTCTGCCATCTCCAAAAACATATTGCAACACCCAAAAGTATAAATGATACTGAGGAAACTTTTAGGTAACATCCTTAAATTATAATACAGTAAATGACATTTTAAGAAGCAAATGGTGTCTTTTGGAGCATTGAATGAAACTCAAATGCATCAATATCTCTACAATCTTTTTCACACATCGGAATGCTTGAAGCCGAGGTCAAAGGTGCACGCACCTGCTTTGTCACAAGACACAGCAGAGGCTGAGGGTGATGAGAGCCGTCACGTAGATAAGGTGACAGCAACACTATGTGCCATTCTGCCATCACAAAGTCACATGCAGGCTGATTATCAGATATGATTATCAAATGAGTAACCGCCATGTTGATGTTATCTGGCAGCCACATACATCATTTGCTTGGTTAACATTTTAAGAATTACATAAACAGTGCATTGATCCACCTGGGGAAAAATTAGTTTGGATAGTACCGGTCAGAGTTACTATGCGGTTTAAGTGTCTCACCCACAGGTTTGCAGACGACTGGTCTACTCACGTAGTTGTATGTAATTTCTCTTGCAATAGGTTATTGTAGAATTAATACATTTCCTTCTTATCCAGTTGTAAAAGGGAAGTGGAAATTATCTTCCTGGTAAGCTGCTATTTCCTCACAGTTTCCTCCACCTGCGCTGTCAAACAAACTACAGTCTGCTACTCACAAGAAGGGTGAATGAAAGTAGGAGCTGCAATTTAAAGGGTTTGGTAACTAGTAGCCTTTAGTTAGTTGGGTTTATTATTTTAATACCACTGTAGTTAACTGTTATTTACACAATATTTTTAATCATATGTTAATACTAATAGTGTTGGCTTTGAGGTCATTTTCTGAACAAAGGGCAAAAAAAAAAAAAATAACTCACCAGATTTTTGTTGATGTTTATTGTGTCGTGAAAGACTGTCCACACAACTGCTTCTGTGCAGTTGGGGGTGGTCAGGGAGCCCGTGTAGCGATAGAATTTTGTAAGGTCTATGTTTCCAATGAGGTCATTAATCGAGAGGATTTTGTTTACAGGTGTCACAGTGCCTGTGAAAAGGTTAGAAAAACAAAACAAATCAAGGTGTTTGCTAAACGGCTCAGTACTACTACCCCATTATACAAATGTTGGTACTGAACTGGTCGGGTGCTAAACACACAAATGAAGAACTGCCTGTCATTTACAACAGCACGATTCCCTTCACCCCTCCCGTGCTTTATGTTCTTAGAAATACCAGAAGCTTAGAAATCTCTAATACATAGATGAAACATTACATGTAACCACAACACACCCTGTGCTGGAGCTTGGCTCAGTCACTGCTTTTTTATGTGTCTATGCACATACCATCGAAGAAATTGTACTGGAACACGAAACCAACAACTACCTGTGACGTTCGTTAGGTAAGATGTGAGAACACTCCATGGTCCTGACGTAACTCCATCATCTGTTGCCTTTAGGGGGAAGACATAATTAAATTTATGGTTTGAGAATGTGAAAATCTGCAGATATTTTTTCCTGTTCTGTTGTCACTGATGCGGAATGTGTGGAAAGTGGAATAACCGGATGAGCGTACAAACTTGATTTACGTGCAACCGGTTCCCAGTATAAACAAGGAGATACAAAAGAAATCACACTTTAAAAGACAGTCTTTGATAGGTTAGCCATCACAAAGACGTTTGTGTAGACATACATTAATGAGAAACCCAAGAACAGCAATTCCCCGTGGATCTGCCATGGCCTGCTCCAGAGGGAGACCCTTCTTTAGATTGACAATGTGCATCTACAAGAGATCAGATAAGCTGATTTTAAAACACACAATGATGGAAGTAGACGGAAGTGGAAGTACGTGTCTGTAGAGAAAACCGAACATTACACTACCTCCATCGGATATCTTTTCCCATCAATCATATGCTCTGAACCTGGATGATATTCTGTGTCCCCCCAATGAAAGTGCAACTGCATTGTAGAATACGTGTCATTGAGTCCACCTCCACTAACTGTAACAGCATTTTCCTCCAACGTGCATTTCACTATGGAAAAGAAAGACACAGCAGCAGACTTGTCTGGTCGGTGTAGTATAGTGAACAGAATAGTTTCCTGTCACGATAGACACACTGTAAATGTACAATTTATACATTTTGTGCGTAGAACACAATTTAATGTACACAGGTTTCATACCTGTATGACCATCATTTATGATGGACTTGACATTTCGAGACATGTTGTCAAAGGTGAAGTTAAGCAGGTTAGGGTCCATCAGAACATTGTTGGTGACGATATCGATAGGAGACTGACTTTCGCCTCCACAGGAAGAACCAGGAAGGTCTGCCCACTTGGTTGGTGTATGAGCTAAGAAAATGATAGGAACTCTTGATGCCAAAAAGCAACGTAGAATAATGACGCTTTATTCCAAATCATTCACCAGGTCCACAATATGCCATAACTTACCGCAGCCAGTATAGCACCAGTCACCTCCAGCAGCTGAAACAAACAGTCTCATGTGAACGTACTAAAAAGTGCAGGTGTTTTTTTTTTTTTACAAAGCATATGTGACTTTATAAAGTCATGCAACCCTGCTGGAAGAATACGGTTTCATTAGAAATCTTTCCTATAAACTTTTCAAATAGGTAAAGTTGTACTAAAGAATATTTCACCAGGCTTTTTTTTAATTCATCCATTATTAATATCACTTCAGAGAGCTGCTGGAGAAGAGCATGCAGTCTTTGGTTATATCTCCACACCTTGATGTGTTCCTAATAATCATATAAAATCAAATCATATACCCTCAGAGGAAATGTTTTGTCCAAAACAACCCTCTCACTTGCGACATGTTTAGCGGAGGATCATTATATGGGTTTACTTAAGGATGATACTTATAATTCAATATTGATACATATAAAATCTAGTTATAAATATGACACCCAAGTAGAAAAGTATAAGTGACAGCACTCAATATTAATAATTTTACTTACCCCATTTTACCAGAACTCCCAAACACAGCAGCAGGTAGGAGTGATACATCTTCAGGAGGAAAAGAAAAGTGTTTCAGTCACTGAACAATCAAAGAAAATCAAAAGAAAATTATCTTTTTGTGGTATCTGTGTTGGGTCCAACAAGTCAATTAGAAAGATGTTAACACGAGAGTTGTGAGGTTAAATTGAAAACTAAATATACCGTAATATGGCTAAAGAATGTTAATTAAAACTTGATGGACAACTATGTGACAACCCGGTAAAGGTTCGTCAAATCCCCCCACCTTACAGTCCATGCCTTAAGTCCTCGATGCTTATTAATAATATATTGTAGAGTGAGACATAAATGGGTGTCAATGTACATGTCCCTGATGATGAAAAGGTCTCCCAGTCCATTTAAGGTCTGTGATATAAGGCAGTAGGGACAATGGGAGGGGAACCAACTGTGTACACAACACTGAATGAGCGAGATGTGACACATGAACATGGGTCACATCAACTAGTCAAACCAAGTTTAGTCTTAACCCTTATGAGTTATATGAAGCCTTGGTTTCACTTCAGTGCACTATTTTCATGTATTAGTAACACTTTAACCTCCCTTATTTTTAAATGGAATCTATAAACATTTACCAAAGGTTTCATAATGTCCAGCGTTGACCAACCGTGTCATTTCAACATTGGAAAAAAACTCACTAAAACTAACTGGCTGCCCAGATGAGTCTAGATTTTAGCTGAACAGTCACTTTGATCTCAAAGAGCCATTCACACCAGATGTCCTAAGAACATGAGCTGAAGCAATTCTGTGAAGAAAGGTGCAAAAGTTGTCCAGGACAATGTGCAGGTCCAATTCACTGCTAGAGGTAGCGCTTGCTTGAGGTGATTACTGCAACGGTGGTTTAATCACCTGTAGACTTTTTCCATCATCACACTTTATGTTTAATGGTGGTGATCAATAAAAAAAACATCAAATCTGCTCTCATTTCTCATTTCATGACTAACTTCCATAGAAAACCACAAATTCAAGCTGTCATGAAAAACAAATATGATTTTACAAGTAATGCTGAAGACAATCTCTCTCTTAACAGAGACCTAAATGTCCACATGGTATGAACAGTATGCATTACTTTTAACTGTTCATGTTTACACATCACAACAGGTTTCCTGTCCTTCATCCCATTTTGACACACATCATTACTCCAACCTCCAGCTGTTTATACTTTTCAAGACAAACACACACCAGGCACAATTAAACAGAATGACATGTCAGCATTTTCCAAAACAAGGCCAGCACTTACATTTGTTTTTCCTTTTAATTATTCTAATTAATCAACTCACCTATATTTCTCTTACCAAGTCTTCTCCTTTCTCTCTTCTCCTTAGGATTTATCCTAAACTATCTATGTTTTTCCTGACATCCTGACCTACGCTGTCCCTGGCAGAGCCTATGTCAGAATTAATCACTGCTGAATAGACTTAACCATTATTCATACACAGTACGCTGCCCTACTGGTCTTAAAGTATGAGAACAAACACCATATCAGAATCCAAACTCCAAACTGTGCTAAGATGCAACATGTTGCTGGAGACAGTAAAAATCAGTGTAGTGTATTGTCAGTAGTGTATTGTCAGTAATGAAAAACAAATGTGATCTTGAAATTTACTCTGTATGATCATAACCAGTCAACATTCAATAACTTATTCTAGCAAACAAAGGCTTTTAATATGAAGTGTAAAGAACATTTCTGAATTCACAGTGAACGCAGCACTTTTCATTTGCATTCCCACTGGTTATTCGAACACCAAACGTCAATAATGGCTCGACTCTGTCCGTGTTGATTCAACACTGGAAATCTCCTTCTACTAGTTCTTTGTAAAATCACTGACAAATAAGTACTTTGTGATTCATTGACACAGAACCTCACCTGAAAACCAGCAGAACCACGTGAGCAGGATCCAGCGAGTTGAAGAGCTGGAGTCTTCATTGAAATCGCTGCACCTGAGCAGCAGCTGGACCTCATTTCTTAATCAGCGTGTGATCGGTGGAACAGTTGACTTCGTTGTTTACATTGAAGCTTTAAGGTGCAGTACAGGAAATAATAAAAAAGACTGTCTCGCATTCGTGATCAATATTTTAAGATATATGTGTGAATACAATGTCGGCCTGGGGTTTGATGGAACAAGGAAATCAAACAAAAATACTTTCCCCTTGCATAATGGGAACTGTCAGATCAATAGCTGAATATTTATTTGACCAATATTTTACCCTTTGAGGAATTTTGCTGGGAAGCTGCAGTTATAATGTAGTTTTGTTCACATGTTTACACACATTTTACCATTTTTGTAGGCCTTCACCGAGTATTTGCACGAACAAAAACTAAACGGTTTTACAGATAAAGAGAAATTTATTAGAATACTTGAATTGGTAACAGTGCACAGCAACAAAGTGGAAAATTGTACTGTAACAACTTAACACCCCAAAGGCAATGCACTTCATATTTGTCTTTAGACTTCTGCCACAAGCACCTTTCAACATTTTTGCTCAGGAAAAGCTGTTTTACAGATGAATAAGAAAAAGTAACAAAACATAATCTGACTGGTATTATCGGCCTTTTTGCATTTACAGCAAGGCAGTAAATAAAGGAAAATGTATTACAATAAAGAGAGACTTTCAGATTCCAGTAAGATTGAAGCCAATGAAATTACAAAAACATGAGTTGAAATAAAAGTATGTTTTAGTCTCCGTTTTAAGATTCATGCCGCTTCCTTGTGGTCATCCTCATGTTGGACAGAACTAATCCTGAACATTGTACCTCATAAAACCACAGGGTGGTGTCAAATAGCTTCAGGGTGCTCAGAGCAAAGGGGCAACAGTCCTGGAAAACAAAGGCCATGGAATGAACAGAAAACCTACTCACTACCATTATATGAAACACACCACACATATATGTGTGTGAGAAGTGAGAGCTCTTACTGAAAGATAGACCCAGATATCTCGTCAATAAGTCCGCCTGAAAAAAGCAAAAGATATAGTTAAGTTAAGCTAAAGGTTTTTTTAATGCGAGCAGTGAATATCTCTCATGCATTTACCTGGGGTGCAAATTGTGTCACACAGAATGGGGCAAAGATAGCACGATGAGCATCCCTGGAAGTTAAAAACAGGATCAGCACAAGGTCAGCATGTTTATTATTTACACATTTTACAGTATTGGGGACTTGGATAATTACTTGGCAGTGCTGGCAGTGATCTGACCGGTCTCCCTCTTCACAGGGGCACTTGTCACAACTTTTAGAACAATGCTACGGATGAAGGGAACACACAACAGGTCGTTTTGTAACTTCCAACAGTCCAAATTAGGATTAAACATATTACTCTTTTAAAAACATAAAGAAATGTGTGAAACACTGTACATATCACCTTTAACTTCTGGTTTAATTGAAATGAGCACAGACTGATCACTAATGGACAGATATCTTCATTATTACATTTTGTTCTTCTGTCATTTTACCTCACAGATGGAGCAAACGCTGCACAAAGAGCCAGAGCGGAACATGTGAGCATTGGCCTCTTCTTCGTTTTCTGCTGTGTCCTCACCTTCGGACTTATCTATGTCACCAGATTTAATGGCAAATTAGACTGATATTTATGCCAGGGTTAATTTATTGCAGATATATTATGAGTGTCTTTGACAGGGAGTCACAGCACAAAGTGGCAAACTCCGTTTCATATCATTTCAGTGTCACAGTTTTACATTGAAACAGGTCGTCATACTGGGTTTGTGTAGAAAACACTTTTTATAAGCTCTGCATTATTAAGGTAAATATGCACATCAAGGAAAAACAATAAAGTATAGGTCAGTGAAGTACAGTGAATGCTAAGATACTTAATGTTTTATATTTGACCCGTGAAATCAAACCACGCACACAGGATGAGACACGCATGTTGTTTGTCAGCTTCACAGTGAAGGCTATATGAATATGAACATACAGAACATACAGGGTGTGTGGGCGTAAGATAATAATTCTGATAATCGTTGAATGAAAAACACTTAAATTAAATGAATCAGTCAAACACATAAAGGTTTTTACCTTTGTAACACAAACAATGAGACACAGAAGCTTGTGTCTGGTCTACCAGGTTGATTTCTAAAGCGTGGGATACGTATTGTTGAGGCCTTGCTTCTGTACCTGTTGTCTCAAAATAACCACGCTGGCACCAACAAAAGGCGCAGTGACTTAAATAGATGCTGGGTGCCAGCTTACCACACAGATATGCCCGTCTATTTCAGGACTGATATGTGTGACAGCGGCCCTACAGCAATGCTGCAGTGAGTCCGTGTCACTTCAGTGTCACGTTAGAGTTCACATTCACTCAAATTACTGTGTAGTTGTGTTTCATCTAAAAGTTAATATATTAAAAAAGTGGGTTCACCATCATCTTCCTCTGCCTCTGTATGATCCTCAGCATCCTCAACCTCCTCTTCCTCAGCTGCCTGGTCTCCTCCAGTTGCCTCATCATCTTCTTTGTTTACCTCCAGTGTTTCACTTTCCTCCTCCTCCTCCTCCTCCTCCTCATTTTGAGCTGCAGCCTCTGTATCCTCATCATCATCATACTCTTCATCTTCCTCCTCCTTTTCTTCTAAGGCATCATCCTCCTCTTCATTATCTGAATCTTCCTCTCCCTCCTCAGCAGCTTTGTCCTCCAGTTCCTCTTCCTCATCAGCTGTCTCCTCTACCTCCTCATCTTCCTCTACCTCCTCCACGGCACCTTCTTCTTCTTCCTCAGCTTCTCCGTCTCTTGCTTCTGCCTCCTGTTGCTCAGTTTCATCCCTATTCTCTGATTCTTCATCTTCCTCTGTTGCCCATTCATCTTCTGCGCCATCATTATCATCCTCGGCGGCTTCGTCCTCTTCTGCCACAACCCTGCCAACATTTCTTGCATGGACGTCTTCTATAGCCATTTCCTGCCCACTCACTCCACCAGAGAGTGGGACCTGTGGTGGGCACAGGAGCACCAACAGGAGCCCCACTACCCAGCTTTTCACAGGTGCCATCTTGGTAGAAAAACCTTAGGATACAAATACAATCCGGAAGAATGTCTGTACTTTCTTTCTTCCACGAAAAATCAAATCAATCTGAGGTTTAACATTTAAACTCAATCCACAGAAAAGGTCAGTACAGTGGCTGGGATATTGTCTCAGTCTTTCCTCCGGGCTGCAAAGAGAAGGGCAGAGGAGGTCTGTGCTTACAAGACCGAAAGTACTCATAGGACACAGTGAAGCTCAGCTGGTTGTGTGACTGCATGTGCTTGACTGACAGAGGCACATGTCCAGGAAGAATGTTACTGATGCCCTTGACACTGTGTATTAGAGAGATAGGCATGTGCATGCGACAAAAGCCAGGAGGATGGAGAAAAGGGATGTCGCAGAACAAAGAAATTATTTACGCAATGTTAAATAGCTACATTTTTTTGGAGTAAATTTTGCCAGGTGCTAAACTCAGTAAAGGGAAAGTCTTATTTGTGCACCCTACATACAGTACACACACACACAATGTGAATACAAGCTCAAGGTTAATACTTCCTTGCAATATAAGGAAGCGCCATAGAATATTAAATTACACCTGATGACACCTCTCATGGTATCAACTGTGAAGATAATATTCACTTGTGAATTTGAAATACTTCTGGTGTGACTGACAGGTGGCTCAGCTCGCTATTTACAGTAAAGGATCCTTCAATAGCTGTTTCGCTATGTGACCTTCAACAGAGCTCTGGCATACAGAAACAAGCACCGGCCCACACCTTTCACATTATTTACACCCCTCCTATATCCACTTTCCTTTCTTCACCTACTTACATGTTTTCTTGATAAATTTTTTCGATGCTTGTTCAGCCCCACAATAATGTAATATACATCTCCACTTTTATTAGTAAAAGATGAGAATATTGATAAAACTGCGCGGGCTCATACGGTTCTAAAAGGTCAGATAAATAACTAGTAGCGAGGCTGTGGAGGGCTTTAAAAGTCTTCAATAAAATCTTAAAAATCAACCCCAAACATACAGGGAGCCAGTGTAAAGACGCTAAAACTGGAGTGATATGGTCCCTTCTCCTCGATCTAGTTAAATGCCTAGCCGCAGAGTTCTGTACAAGTTGGAGTCGATTATTAGTTTTTGATTAAAAAAAGACTGTTACAATAGTCGAGGCGAGACGTGATAAGGGCATGTAACCTAACATACAAACCGCTAACAGGGGATACTGTACCTTGACTTGGCCTAAAACTAACCGACCAACACCTTTATAGTTGAGCCAAGTTATCAGTTCCTTTTGTTTCCAGTCTATGTGCTAAACTGAGATCATTGTCTGCTGAATTCATAATTTAATTAAAGTCTTATTAAATAATTCCCTTCAACGGTAACAGTATAAATGTGTTTATTATGCAACATACACAATTTATTTAACAGAAATAAGACACAAATACATAGTTCATCATTAAATGTAAACAACTATTTAGCCAGACGGCTAAACACAAAATGTTTAGATGTTATGGAACAAGTGTAAAACTCCAACTGCCAGCTTAAAACTACAGCAATAAAAATATCATAATCTTGGCCACGAAAATGCATCATGCCACATCGTAAAAACATCCTGTAGACTAGCCAGCGATAAACAGGGCTTTAAAAAAGGTAAGACGGGTGGGTGGAATGAGAGTAAATGAAGTAAATGTGCCTCATCCGTGTCTTTTACCGGTGATGAACAGATGACGTCATCACCTGGGGCTGAATCAGGTGGAACTGGAGCAGGGAGGGAGGACATCTGTGTGGTAGAAGCACAGTATGTTCAAAGGGCGATCACACACTGATAATCCAACATACACACATGCACGTACGTTCACATTTTTAGTCTTGGTGAGCACCTTTTAACGTGGGCGGAGGCCGAGGAGGATTGATCGTGCTGCTTTGTGCCAAAGTATCCACAATCCAGCTGAGAGCGTTTAAGGAATACTCCATCTGTGGAAGAACAAGAACAGTTCTATAGAAACCAGTAAAGTCCACACTATACATTAGGATTATTAATACCATGCAACGAGACTGTTCTTTTCATAATGGTGGTAAAACATCTGTTGATTAATTAATGCCACTGATTATTGCTTAGCTCTGACTGCTTACTTAGCAACCAGTGAAGAAAGCTTTTACATTTATAAGCATGCTGTTCCTCCCGTCTCACCACTCCTTCTTAAACTATGGTAATTGTGCGAAAATAAAAACAATCTAAGCTGTGTGGTTAATCTGGAGATTGTGGTTTCTGCTGTTCTGGAACTGGTTGGATGGTAATGCACAGCGCAGAAAGGCCTTTCTCTTATTGATCTCTCACTAGCCTCAATTATATAAATACACAATGTAATGGAGACAAAATCAGAGCTGAATCCACGCCTCTATCCTTTTGTAAATTTAGAGCATGTTTCACTGTGTGTTGTACACTGTATAAATATTTACATGACAAATAAAGCATCTTGAATCATCTTGAATCTTGAAAATTGTTTTCTTTTAGGACTGTTGTGTTGAGTGCGAATACTGAACTAAGAACTCATCTTTACGGGAAACGTTTACTGAAACAAAAACAATATATTTAGAATAATATCCATGAATAAAAAGAGAATACAACATGTGTTCACTGGACAGTTTAAATTTTACCTGATTCTCTAAAGTTCTCAGCCTGTGGTCAATGTCTCTGCTCTCAGTCAAATGTTTAAGCACATCATCCACTCTAGAAAAGGACACATTTGATTCAGCACAATAGACCTAAATGCCAATGAATCGCTGCTACACTGCTGGTGTAGGAAGTGGTGTGTTCTTACTTGACAGACATCCGTTTGAGCCTCTCTGAATCACTGCTTTTCTGGATTTTGTTCTGTGAAGTTAGGAAGTCCTCCTTCTGAATGGTTTCCCAAGTCACTAGCCGGTTAGCTTCTTTACCTTCGAACTCCAATACTAAGAAAAAGAAATGATTTTCTACCTGTTTGTGAGAATTTAATGTGCCTTCAGCCAAAAATAGTCATTAATTGGACCCAGCTTAAACTCCAAGGGAAATACTGACCAAAGTGGTGGATCTTAATTGATGGCACCTTGCGGATTATCCTCTTAATAAAAAGATTTAGATGAGAAAAGATGATGAATGGAGGTGCGAGAGACGGGCGAGAGTGGTACTCGACAATCAGATTGTAGCGCTGAAACTTCCAGTAGATGTCGCTGTTTGCTTGGACTTCAGAAAAGGTGTAGCTGTATCAGTGTAAGAGCATGGAAATGGTGAGTTTAAAGTCCTTTCTAGATATCAGCAAATCACCACAGCCACACAGTCAGTTTAATGGACACTATTTTTTTACCTGAACATGGCAATGAGCAGGTTAATGAGCACGATGTTGGTCACCAGCAGATAAACAACAAGCAGAATTACCACCAGCCAGTTGTTGTGCTCGCTTCTGCATGGCTCCGCACCTGCTTGAATCAAGGTCAGGTTGTCTTTGCAGTCCATGTCCCATCCTACCCCCACTGTAACAGTCATAGGGAAAAATGTAATGTCTAATGTAGATAATAGTAAATCAAGTGATCTCTAATTATTGATATGAACTTGGTTAAACAAATGCAATGGACGTGTAAAGAAATGTAGAAGCTGATTAATGTATGCATCATGCACACATAAAAGCATGTACCATCGATCTCCTCCACGGGGATCTGTCCAAAGATGTGCAAGTATGGTCTGTAGAAAACCCGGCGAAAGATGCGATCTAGGTTCGAGTCGTAAGAGTAAACCAGGGCCTGATTGGCTACTCCATATGCAACAAGCCACACCCCCAGGAAGAACAGGAAGAAGAAAGCATCCTTCATCTAAACACGAGAAAACAGATCCCGTCATTACTACGCTGTCACGTGACATTGATTGAATGTCAAACTGTGGGGACATTTCTCACCATCTTGCCAAGAATGATGATTTTTGGCCCCAGCTCTTTGTGAATGGCAAATATGTGAATGAGACGGAGAGTGAAGACCATGTAGTCCACACACAGGAAATCCCGACCAAACTCATAAGACCAATCAAACATCCTGCAAAAGAGACCAAATGCACTGCAGTGACAGCACCACCCAGTGGTCAACCAGCAACATAACTGCACCTAAAAAGGGGAATCTGTGTTCTGACTCTAATGGGCCACGCACTACTATGCTTTATGGAGTTTAGGATGTACTACTGTAAGCTGCCCCTGTATGCGCTATTGTCGACCATACCTGCAGATAACTCCTACGATGAACAGCATGATGGCGGTGATGTCACATTTGTTCCACACGTCCTGAATGTACGCTCTCATACTTTGACGCCAGGTCATTGTGCTTTTAAAGAAACTCTTCAAGAAAAAAAAAGGTGAGCTTAAAATTATCAGATTGATTTTAAAATGTTCTGGGGCATGCATTTGGGCTATTATATCGGCAGTAACACATTTACTTTAAAAAAAACACAGGACAAAAACAAATGATATAAGAGACTCAAATGCACCTTCAGTGCTGATCTGTTGGTGTATTGGTCTGGTGGTTTCATGTTTAATGTTACATACTGACTTTATATGTAATTTACCTTTAATAGATCAGACTTATGTGTAGTGAGTTAACCCATGTTCAGTGAACTCTTTTAGGTGTAAGACTCTGCTTTGGACTTCACTAAAATGTAACTGACACACACCAAAGCTTTAAATACAAATATAAAACAATTGTTAATTTTACACTTTGATTTTTGTCTCTCCGACTGCTCATTTTTAACACAAGCTGCCTCCTGACACTCACCTCTCGGATCTCTTCACACACTATGGTGAATACCCAGAAGTAAAGCACGCACTCAGTAGTCGCTGGACCAGAAGGTGGAGGACGCTTGAAGTCCACCAAAAGCACATAAGCAAAGATCAGGAGGAAGAGGAAGTACATTAAAACATTGCCCAAAAATGCCGTTATTGGTGCGAACCAGAACTGGCACCATCTCGATACTATGAAGGGACGCTTTCGCGGTCCGCGAGGTAGGCCTGCAAGAAAGGTTGGAAAAAATATGGTTTAGTATGACAATACAATCACATCAGCCTAGTCTCTCTTCTGTTTGCAGATCACTAAACTTTCTCAGAGATGTCGCCTTCAAAGAGCACCCACCTCTGAGGGTTGGGGTCATGGGACTGACTACATCTTCTTCGTCTGTTCCACTGGAACAAAACCAACATTAATGAATGAATGTACTAAAGATAAATAAAAAACTGAATGGAAAAGAACCAATGCTCAAAATATTGTCAAGAAGTGTATGTAGGGTTATTACTTGGGCCTGATGTCTGAGAAAGAAAAGACTGTGGTGCCATAGACACTGTAGTCTGGGGCCACATCCTCACAAGTCTTCCCCTCATCCGCGTCCTCTTCTTGCTGCAGACCCATGGGATCCCTGGAAAGTGGCGTATTTAGATTCTAAATACATGTATTACATCAGAATATTCCCCAGATGAAAAGCAATGGAATAATGTGGATTGATGTGGAGTATGTGGATTTGACCTGAAAGAGATGAATTTAGTGTAGCAGAGGATGGGACAGAAGAAGGTGACCAGGAGCTTCCACACCTCTGTGTTCCTCTTCATGTCGCCCCACCAGATCTGGGACAACAGAGACTGCAGGAGAAGAGACCACTTATGTTGCGTTGGTTACATTTTCAGAGTAGAAAACTCAAAGGAGTAGGTTTAGCCAAAGATTCCAGGTGTGCACCCTGGACAGTAAAAGCGAAATGCGAACGACTCGAACAATAAGTTCTAAAGTCGCAAAGATGTGAAAACATTCAGGCACCTGTACTCCGTCATGGCTGAAGAAAAGTCGGGCGTCGCCACCCATGCCCATCTGGAGGCAGGTGGCACCACTCCAAACTGCAGATTTCCTGATCAGCAGGGTGAAAGACCGACTCTCGTTGTTCCTATAGCAAGAACTGAAGATATCTGCGAAGATATTCATTTTCTACTTATTACCAAAGTTCCTTGTAACATAAAAACACACAATTAAGAAAGAAAGATCAGTTCCCCAATGTTTGCGTGTGCATTGTTTAACTTTGACTTTTCCATGACAGTTGAAAGTATAATTTAATGTTGATGCGGCCTGGTAGCTGTCATATTGGGATGTTGGAGGTCGCAGGTTCGAATCCCTTCTGACTCCTAGTCCATCCCCTACCAGGTGTGTCCCTGGGCCAGACACCCAGCGCTAGCTCCCTGTAAGTCGCTTTGGATAATAGCGTCTGCCAAGCAAAGTAAAGTAAAGTAAAGTGATGTGTTCACAGTCTCACCATGTGCCAGGTTTTCAAACTTCTGGGCCAAATCTTTCATTGACAGCTTGGTCTCTGCCTCGTCCTCCAGCTTGGACAGTTCTCTCAGGATCTTACAGCCACTTAGGGCACTCAGCACTGACTCCCCTGTCTGGGAGAGACGGATCAAGTAGTGTCGGAAACACTGGCGCTGACACAACTCCGTGTTACCTCTAGCGAAGTAAAAGCAACGAGGCTCAAAGCCATTTTAACCCACTACTGCCTAGTCTGGTCATAAACTGCATGTACATCAAGCTATGCGCCTGTTCACAGCGAATGTGTGAAACATTTTACCATTTCCCAGAAGTAAGTGGCCATCTCACGGCGGTTCTGCAGGACAGCCCAGATGAAGAGCGAGGCCCAGGCCGAGGGGCAACGATTCTCCCGATACAAGCAGTCATGACGCAGCAGTTCTTTTGCATACTGAGATAAAAGAAAGCATGAAGGGAGTAGTATTAGAGCAAATGTAATGGGTGGCAACAGTGTGATAGCTTTGTTATAAAGACAATGACCATTTTATCAGGTCCAGATTAATCAATATATTCAGATGTTTGTATCTCCAGTACCTTAAGAGCCTTCCTCCTGGAGAAATGTGGCGATATATACAAAGCATCATAGTAGAATGGCTGACAGATGTCACCCATCAACAAATCCAGAACCCCTGACACCTAAAGAAACAGTGGGTAGGTAAACAATTATGTTTTAAATTGACTTGAGGTTCAGAGGTTCATATGCATCACTCATCATAAACATACTTCAAAAAGGCTGATCTCAGCTTCAGGCCTGCTCGCACTTTCAGCAGGACCCTGATTGCTGTTCTCAGCAGGACCCTGATTGCTTTGAGTTTTACTTCCTAGTCGCTCCTCGAGGCAGCGCATCAGCAGGTGGTGAAGAAGCGTCCCATCGCCTGCCGAGCGGTAGAGCTGCTCCAGCCGACCATAAGTCAAGTACTTCAGAAGGCTGAGGCCATTCTCGGTGAAAAGACGCACAAACTGAGGCTTGTCATTGATCAGAGCATCAGTCATGGAGTTTTCCAGGTCTTCATACTGTTTGATGCAGATAATTCATATTTATGATATTTCAGTGCAAGGTAAATATTTTGTCATGACTTTTTTCCACTCACCTTCCAGTTGATGTCTCCATTAAATAGTTCGCTCTTAGCAATGTCAACCCTGTTCCATGCGACAGCTAGCTTCAGCTCATCGTTGTAAGGGTTAGAATCAATCCCCACACGCTGTTTACTGGCTGCAAAACAGAATTACATACAATTCACCTAAACCATTTGTGGAATGAGATTGTTCAGACGTAATGTTTTGTGTGTACCTGCCACCAGTGCTTTGAGCAGGACTCTGTCAAAATCATTTGGGCCCTCCTGCTCTCCGTGGTAAATCGTAATCAAGTATCTGTTCTGGTAGATGCTCAAAGCCTGGAGAATAAGGAGCCAGAGAAAATAAAGGAATGAGCACAATTGTTGGTCATTTCTTCATTTCTGGCTCAGAATTGAATTAAACAAGATAGTTATGACAACATGAATCTTAAATTTAAAAGAAACATAAGACCTGTGGATCTAGTTACAATCATTTACACATTTATGACAAATCTCTCTCAGTATTTACCTTTTCAACTAGTTTGTCTGTTTTCATTTCAGAAGGGAAGTGCCCCTTAACCCGTTCTGCAATCCTGTCTTTAAGATCCACACTGGGACACGTCTCGCCATCAGCCTCGCTGGAAGACGGGGCCACCGGGGCAGAGGAGCAGTTCTCTAAAAGATCTGTTAGAAAGTCGGCCATGCCTCCCGAGCCAGCCAGTACCAGCCAGGGTATGGAGTTCTTCAGAGAAAGATCCACTCTCTCACAGAAATTAGAGTAACAGAGACAAATGGAGAGATTAATTGCTATAGAGACTCAACTTAAAACGTTATTTGAATGTACTAAAGGTCTAAAGGTACCTCAAACATGCTTGCCTCCCCTGATATCAACATGCATAGTACGGGGATCTCAATGTTGCCACTGCCTACAAAAATACAAACTGTAATATTAAGTCTTACCAGATATTCCAATAAAGGAACAACACATTGGAGGTAAATACTCAAAGTCATACATACAATCATTTCTAATATTATGATTCTATACTGTACAGTGAAGGAAATAATTATTTGCAGATCATCTCTAAATCACTAAGGGTTCGAGGCGGTCTCTGTGCAACTTTAAGCTTCAGCTCCCTCCATAGGTTTTCTATTGGAATAAAGGTCCGGAGACTTACGAGGCCACTCCATGCCAAAGAGCTCCATTTTGGTCTCATGTGACCACAGCACCTTCTCCCAGTCACTCTCTGAGTCATTCAGGTGTTCCTTGGCAAACTTCAGACGGACCTGCATATGTGCCTTCTTAAGAAGGGGGAACTTGCGAGTACTGCAGGATTTTAATCCGTTGCAGTGTAGTGTGTTTCCAATGGTTTTCTTGGTGACTGTAGGCCCAGCTACTTTGCGGTCATTAACTTACTCCTCACATGTAGTTCTAGGATGATTCCTCACCTTTCTCAGAGTCATTGACACCCCATGAGGTGAGAACTTGCGTGGAGCCCCGGACCGAGGTTGTTCTCCTTCCATTTTCGAACTGTGCAACAGTTGTTGTTCTCTGCCAGAGACTTGCTAATGGTTTTGTGGTCCATTCCAGCCTTGTGCAGGTCTACAATTTTGTCTCTGACATCCTTGGACAGCTCTTTGGTCTTTCCCATGTTGAAGAGTTTGGAGTAGGCTTGATTGATTCTGTGGACAGGTGTCTTTTATACAGGTGACTAGTTAAGACAGGTGTCTTTAATGAATGTGACTAATTGAGTGTCTAACGACTCTGTGGGAGCCAGAACTCCTAATAGTTG
>JAUMHF010000011.1:6658043-6668930 GCA_032359275.1 Microctenopoma steveboyesi | reverse complement strand
TACTTATTTCACTCAATGAAATGCAAATCATTTTCCTTTTGATATGCACTGTTAACATAAACCTACCATTAACATGATACTGTTCTGAGACTTTTCATTTCTTACAAAATCAGCGAGCGGTCAAATAATTATTTCCTCCACTGTATATAATAAAGTACATTGCATTTTATCATCTCACCCCAGATTCCTGTGAGCTGCTCGGAGATGTGATTCTCAAATGTGGCTCTGAACCCCGTCTCTCCTCCTCTTTGTCCCACAGTCCCGTCATCTACCAGCAGGAACGCCTGGTAGTTGTTGTCCAGGTAACAGGCTTCCTCAGACATGTCATCTAAATAGTACTTGGCAGGAAAGCTGCCCTGCAAAAAAAGGACAAATTCAGAGTATTGGGTACACTTGTCTTTTTTCTAGAAAGAGTTATTACTTGCAGAGTTATTTCAAGAAAGAGTATTAAAATAAATACAAAACGTTCATATGAACTGCCTGTAAACCTGATGGTTGACCAGCTGATTGCGGTTGCGCACTAAGCCCCAGGGAGCGATGCCCAGCGCCACCACTTTACTGAGGGAGGCTGAAGACGCCGCAGCAGCATGATCCCTCACTGCCTCTCCAAGACACCTGCCTACACCTTCTCGCAAGCCTGCAGTTATGATCCACGCTCCTATGAGAGAGAGTCAAACAGGGAACAGTCAACGCTTGTGGGTTTCTGAGAGAAATTTATACATTTCTAATTCTAATAGTGTGTAATTAAATAGTTTGCTAATTTATTGAAGAAAAATCCACAGCAAGATACCAGAGCAATTCACTAACTATGTGTGTATATATGTGTGAACTCTGCATGTGTTTTCAGGTTTGAATATTTTATCACTGCTTTGATCTGGTCCTCAGAGAGAACAGCTAGACCTCAGACGACAGGAGATCAGTATCACTGCATGCCACCTGCCTTTTGCACAGTAGTCCAGAGGAAACAGCCATTGTAATACCAAATTAGGATCACACCCCTGAGACTTATGTAGTATTAATATGCTATATTTGAACAGCTGGATTTTGCCTGCTAAATCACCATGGCTACCTTCCGTGTTTTGGACCAAAACTAACCTGAAAATATGTCTGTGTTTATGCTCTAATCTAATCTAACAGCTGTTAATATAGCGCTATATAAGGCTGACGTCTCAGTCAGTGTCACATATAACAAGTAACACATATTCAGCAAAGCATCTGTGCCCAAGATTGCGGTTTGCTTTCATGACGCGTTTACCTGTGCTCTGTGAGGCTTTCACTAGTCCTTGTCTGAGAACCTTCCGTACCCACGTCTTTGTCGTTGTCCCTGCTTCTCCACCCACTACAGAAACCACCAGGTTGGGTGCAGGCAGATTCCAGTGTTTGGTTATAAGGTTGTAGACAGCGGATGGCTTTGCGTCAAATGACAGCCGCAGAAACTGAGGTTGACCGTGAGAGACGACATTTTTAAAAACATGCATGGATCCATGAAAGAACATTGATTAACTGATCAAGACTTGAGTGTGAGCTCACTATCAATGCATTGTGTTCATTTAGTAAATACCTCTACATGTCTTGGTGTACTGGAACCAGTATCTGGTTCTCGATTTCCATTTCAAACACTACAATAACAAGAACCTGTATCAGTTTGACAGAGGACACTCACATAGCTTTGCCTCTTGCTGGCTCCTGCAAACTGCACCTCTCCAAAGGCATCAGTCGGGTAATTAGAGGAGTGCTGGGCACTGTTCCACTGGTTTACGATGGCTGTGCTGAAATAGTCACCGAGGGCCACAGAGGCATGGGAGTTCCTCGCACCCCCACACTGGCACTTATCGCCATCACTGAGATGGGTGAGAGGATAATACATTGACACGAATCATCTCATTAATAGTCAGTCAAAGCCAAAGAGAGATCACAAAGGAATGTTGTTCACAGCTTCAGAGGTACCTGGATGAATCTTCTACAAAAGTGGTGCACACTCTTTTCTTGAACACTCTGGGTATCCAACTCTGTAAAAGTGTTCAACAGGTTAATATAACTTCATAATAAAAATGATATCATCAGCAGCAGCTTTTATTGTCATTGATTACATTTACATGTTACAAATGTAGTGGCTGTAGGGGGCAGTGGGCAGCCACAGGGGGCGCCCTGGGAGCTAGGCTGAGTGTTTTGCTCAAGGACACACCTGGTATGGGCTGGGATTCGATCCTGCCATCTTTTGCATCCCAGTCTGATGCTTTTATGCGGGACATTTTAGCACATTTAATTCTGACCCTGCATTTTTGCAGATTTTGCAGTAACCAGTACCAGTCCTGTGGTTGTGCCTGAGTTCGGTGCATGCAGGGGGGGTTGTTTTTATCTTAATGTGGACATTTTATCTCGTAATGTTGACTTTATTTCTTTCTATTTTTTTTAACTTCCACTATTGGTGTTGCTTTCCTTGATTTTTCTACCTCCAGGCGGAGACGAGCCTCCATGTTCCTGCAGCCGCTGCTTGAGGGTGGGACCGGGGGGGGGGGGTTATTTTAGAGGTGAACAACACTTTCTTTACTTTACTTCACCTGCTCGGTGTCTTTGTGCCAGCTGCTGGTTCAATGCGAAACGTAACTTTCTTTTTACAGTAATGCAAAGGCGGACTTTTAAGTGACAACTTTCTCCCAAAGAAGACGACATTGAGCTTGTGATCACCCGCTCCGTGTGCTGGCCAGCTGTAAATCTACCCAAAGACGCGCCTGGCTGCCGCCGCTCCGGTTTGACCAGTAACGCGCAGAAACGTTGATGTAAAAATGGACGCACGAAGCCGCAGCACCTTTTCTACACCAGCACCGAGCTGTGTTCTGTCCGAAGCCGACCTGTGTTCGTCCCAGTAAGCGGGAAACGGGACAAAAACCCAGGCGGGTCCAGACTCTGCTCCCACACAACGCATTCCTCTCTGTCGTTAGACTTTTCCTGCTGCTCACGAAACCGTTTCAGCTGTAATTCACAGTCTACCCACCTGGTCTGTCTCTGGTTTCTCCTTCTCCTCTCCTTCTCCTGTGTCTCTCATGTTTCCCCCCGTGGATCGACTCCGTGGGTGAGGGAGAGGAGACACGCAGGGGCTGACCTCATACAGAAACTAAACCAAAGACATGTCGTTTCCGTGGGTCTGTGAGCCGCACAAAGCAGGAAACTAGGTTGTAGGTCTACACACACAACGCACAGGTGAGGGTGTGGTTCTGAGTAAATGCTTCAGGTTACAGCGCTTCCTGTAAAACTGTCACAAAGTGAAAGCAGATGTGCTCAGACTGGAAACGAGCTGCTCTCTGCTGCAGCAAGAACACTGGTTTAAATCAGAAACATATGCACCAGTAAGGTCCACACATGTAATGAAATGTATTTCATTAGAGTATGGGTGAAAGGGAAATAAAATACACTGTAGAAGAGGACAAACTGTATAAGACGGTGACCGAATAAGCAAAAGTCTGTTATTTATTTTTCCTCCAGGCAGGTTAGAATAAATATAATTCCATTTGAATGTTTAGATTTATTATACAATGCATTTAAATACTGGTGGTTTTACACAGTCTTTTTTTAAATACAAAAATAGGCACAGTCCATGTGCTTCCATAGGAGAACTGCACACTGAGTACCAGTGGATGGAGACTTGTTGTCTGTCCTCTTGGCCCTATCTGCCGTAGCCCTGCGGGTCGTTGGCTTTTTTAGATTCATCTTTTCCGCTTGTTTTGCTGAAGTTGAACAAAGTGTTGGCCAGGTTGTGGAACTGGCAGGTCCCGAGCTGGCAGCCGCGCTGAGGTGCACGTTGTGGACGTAGCTTCACCGTCATGCTGTCAGTGATGAGGAGGAGGGAAAAAAGAGGAGGGTGTGGGGGTGAAAGTTAGATTGGACATCTCAGAGCAGGATGACACATTTTAATTGGATTTAAGAGCGCACACTTTCACACCTGTGTTTCAGTGCATCCAGATTTAGATGCTTGCTTTCTGAATGAATGCTCTCAGCTGGAGCACGTCCCTCCTCTGCACCCTTTGACTTTTTTACCCCTGGAATCTGGACAGCCCCCTTCAGGTGTGCTGTGCCTGTGTCTGACCTGTTTTTCCAACACAATGAGGAATTTATTCATAGGTGTTTCATATTCTGTATTATTTTCTATGTTCATTTTTGCATTTGCTGTTTCTCACTCACCCGTGAGTGAGTCTGAGGGGTGAGGCAGCTGTCACAGCAACAGTCAGTAGCAGCAGAACAGCTATCTCCATATTGCACTGGACTGCCGGAGAAAAACAAAGAGCAATCAGCACCTTTGTCAACAACAGTTAAGAAACATGTTCCATTATGCGTTAAGCTGCAGACACTTAAAAAGAAATGACTCTTACCAGCAAGAAGATGAAAAAACCTGCTGTAGCTTTCTGAGTAAACCATCAATCCCGTGGTTTGTTGCTGAGTGTTGGATGCTCTAGTCTGTCATCTCTCTCTACCTCCTGGTCCTTTATATTTATGATGATGCGGGGTGAGGGGGTGTGTCCATTACACCAGTGGACACACTGCACCACGCTCACAAATAACTAGTTATGTGACACAAACAGACGTTCAACAACAGCATAAAAACACAACATTGGGACACTTTGAGTGACCTTGCACCTTGTGTGGTGTTTACAGTGATGTTTACTTTGATTCTTATGTTCCCTGACTCCCACCATCCTCCACATCCTTTCCCATCTAACTCCTCCCTTACTCCACTTGCTGCTGAGCAATTGTTTCAGAAATCTGTCTTTCATTTCTATCACCTGCAGGAAGCCTGCAGAGCCCAAAATAACCACAATTCTCCTTTAGGCTTTTCTTTATCGCCTCATTTTTCCTGTTCCCTTTTCCCTTGAGTCACTTTTGTCACCATGTTTATTCCTTAAATGTCCCACACATACATCAGTACTCCCACATTTAATGTTTCAAAAACAACTACTTTATCTTTTCATGTTTCCTCAAAGATAAAAGGTTTTGAAATAATTATAGCATTCAGGACTTTTATAGCTGTAAAACGGTCACAGAAAGAAAATTGTGAGCTTTTCATGAATTGGGACATAGAAAATTATCTCTAATATTTAAAACATGTCTCAAATAAATGATCCACTAATTGGTAATCTTATAATAATAAAGTAAATCTAATTTCACATTTGATGTTTTCCTACCTCTACGTTCTTTTTCTCACAGTTTCTCCCATTCTCTCTAAATCAGAGCTTCCTCTCTTCTATTGAATCCATTGTTTGCATTTCCTGTGACACATTTACTATTACTGGACAGTCTATGTACTCGCAGTAGTGCACTGAATCATCATGGGGCCAATGCACCTGTGATCATCCAAAGTAAAATGATGTACTAATGAGTACAGTAAGTTGTGATTTCAAAAAGTCCTGCTGATCCATACTGATATGGAAGGGATAATGTGTGATAAAATCAGAAACACAGTCTGCACCATGGAAAATAACACAGCTGGGCAGGTCTCCGTAGCCAGTGTGGGGCCAACTAGCAATGGGTTAGGATTAGAAGATGAGCTAAAGCTAAAGCTAAATTTCTTTTCAGCGCTGTAGCCAGGCTGAAGAAGAGTCAGCTCTGTTGAACCTAGCATTGAGACTGTGCTGGGAGACACAGCAAACCTTCTGGCAATGGTGCATGTTGATGTGCCATCTTGTCGCAGTTGCCTGTGCAACCTCTGTAGGGTCCACGTATCACCTCCTGCTACCAGTAGTAACAGTGGCCCTAGTGAAATGCAAAAATACTAAATAATGTCTGTTGTCCCTTTAGTACACCTGTTGTTGATTTCATTACCACCAAAACCGCCGACAATGACTTTGTCAGTAGGTGGGGGCTCGTGTACTCCATCCATCAGTAACAATGGCTGTTTTCTTCCAAGCTGAAGGTCATGACCATGTGGCTCTGACTTGTTGATATCAGGTGCCTCGTTCATCTTAAAGGGACATGCATTTATTTCCAGTGGAGCACTTTCTTAGGACTCCTTTGACTTTTCTCCCGCTATCGCTGACGCAGTGCACATCCTGTTGTTGTAAACCTGTACCCACCAGCCAGCCGCATCAGCCTCCTGGGTCTGTTTCCTCTGCCTACTGGGTACAAGAGTGAGCATCCTGCCAGGAAAGTGAGTCCTTTACTCAGATATCGTCCTCTCACACATTTTATTGACGACACTACATGTGTGTAACGTTTTTCAGTCATACAAAAACTAAAAGTAAACATGGCCTTTATATTAGAATAGAATCATTATTTGAGCAACATGTAACCCCAGAATGCAGCTGCTCTGCTATAGATCATCATAATTCGTAGCTTATGAATTAATTACAATGTTAGAACGTACTTTCAGGATTCGCAGTTATACATCTTAAGCTTAACTAAGCTTTTCTCTGTGAGTTACTTATAGAAATAGCTCCATCTTGTGGATCATAGAAGAAAACTGCATTATACAAATGTGTGCACAGAGTTTTAGGAATGTTCATTTTTTAAAAACAGTTGTTTTAAGCCATAAACTACACTATCTGCTGAAAAATGCTGCAGTTATCTTAGGTGAACCTTTTAACCTGTAAGCGTCCACTTTAGCGCTGGTTACGCAACAGGTACAGGAGCCTGACAGGCACATAACTTATAGTTTCCCAAACTATTAACAGATGTGAGTAAAAACACAGGGGGAGAGAGAGAGAGAGAGCTGTGCAGCACACATCTAGAAAACCTGCAAAGGGTTAAAGGGTCAGCACTGAGAGATATAAGCTTAGAGTCCATTAGTGGATTATAAGCACTCCATGGTCTTTGCATTTCTCCTGGATTAAAGAGAGAGAGGCATTAGAGTGACTGGGAAGCAAATGAATGAAGCAAATTCAAATGTGGAACACAGCACCTCATGCATTCAGTACACAGACGCTGGGAAACAAGCTGGAGTGAAGTTGGAGCAGTGACATCTCTTTGAGCTGGCAAACGCTGACTGCAATAAAGCACCTGTCTAATAAAAGGGGATTGTTTAAGGTAAGTTAAGGTAATTGCATGTTGCAAAAGTTGGTCTCTGTGGCATTATTTATTTGTTAACAGCAGAAGAGGTATTGAATGTATTCCTATAGATAAATGTCAATTAAAAGATACGTAATCATTGTTCATTATCCCAGGGTCATTCGATCAAACTGACGTAGCTGTAGTGATGAGCGTTTGTACTGAATGGCATCATTTTTTATTTTCATATTTTAATTATACATATACAATTTTGTTTCCAGCCTAAAAGAAAATGACAGATTAACGCAGGTGTTTTTGTTCCTCTGTATAAAGCATCACCACTTTCACAACCTTCCTCGTCACGTTTGTTGTGTAACGTTAATTTCATTATGGGCTGAATGATTATTTCTCTCCTGTGTGTGTGCAGGAATCATGGACGTGGACGTGGAAGGGATTATCCAGTGCATCAAGCAGGGGGATGAGAACAGTGTTCAGACACAGCTGCAGGAGTTTAACAAAAAAGTAAGAACACACAGAAGCAGAAGCATATTCTCGTGTCTGGAGACAAGCATTCTGGTCATCGTTGCTCTTTCCACAGTATGCCCAGTGCTTCTTCTTCGATGCACAGGAGAGGGAGCAAAGGAAAGTAAGTTGGAAACTACGGTCCCATCCTTGCCCTCCTGTCCTTTAAACCTTACTATTTGATAGTCCCGCATTCTTCTCAACCGCCCCTCCCCGCCCATACTCCACAGTCTGTCTGTGATTAATTATTCTGCTGTATCAGATGGATTCCTGATCCTCTCTCCTCGCATGCTCAGACAGACTGAGCCCAGGCAGAGCAACTTAACAACCAACATACTGCATGTTCGTCTATTCACCACTTGCAGCCTCTGGGTGTCTAACTCCGGTCCTTCAGGGCCACAATCCTGCTTTTTTGCCAGTCTTCTACTCCTTACATATTGCTGATTACCTGGGACAGATATATTCAGTCAATAAGCAGCTGCAAGTGTAAGGTTGGTTGGTAAAAAAGCAGGATTGTGGCCCTCAAGGACCACAGTTTGACACCCCTGCTTGAAACAGCAACATGGCGAAAACTTGCTCTGGACTGCTGAGTACTAAATATACATATAAATATGTGTATTCATAATTCTATGCATGAATAATAATTCAGTTCAATGTTTTAGTGTAAATGCAATTGAAAAGTTGATTTTCTATTACTAATAAAAATTCTATACAATGGTACTGTTTATGTTTTCTTTAACTAAATAACGTACTGACATTATTTTATTTCCTCTCTGTCATGTCTATCTGCCTCCTAAAGCAGAGAAAACTAGAAGAGGTACAATGCTGCTGCACTTTTGTTATTAATAAATCTTACAAAATCAGTCTGTATGTAATCACTTCTGAGAGATTATTTTTTATTTACCCTGCTGTCCAGTTCAGGAAAAATAAAGTGAGAGAGTACACTGACTCTGACTCAGACTGCGATGAGTACGAACATGAGGATCGAGGCCTCGTCCTCAGACAGGTAACCAACACTGTCATTATCCGTCCCTTTAAAAAAATGTTTCTCTAAATGTCTTTATTTTCTGTGTCTGTTCTCAGAATTTAGCTGTTGTTCTCATCAGATTAATAAGAACAGGAGTTAAATGTCGTCTGCTCAGAGTATCTCTACGCACCCTAAGGATCCTTTCCAGGGACAAAAAGGTTTTGGGCCCCTTGGTGACCGACAGCGCTATGCTGACATTGGCCAAACTAGCCGGGCTGACCTCAAGTGATGCTACTGACGAAGCCTGCGACCCTGATTCTGATTTCTATGATAACATCGTTGCTTCTCTAGCGGAGGCCAAAGTGTTACAGCGGCGCACAGACGAGGACGAAGGTGCCACTGGAGCTAACGACCAAAGTGAGGAGTGCTCTGCCTTCGATGAGGATGCCAAGAGTGACATCAGCATCACCAACAGCAGGGAGCTGGACAGCTGGTTTGGGAGTCACAGGACCAGCATCAACGAAATGCACAGAGGCGGCGTCCATCACAAAGAGCTGGAGCGAGGGAGGAGGGACCGCCGAGAGAGCAAGATGGAGGGGGAGGAGGCCGAAGAGGAGGAGGGGGAGTCAGGAGACGTGGCACAGAGAAAAGAGGCCATGAAGGTGTTGTGTAACGTGGTGTACAACAGCACCTGGGCACAGGAAAGGTTCAGTGCTCTCAGGTGGGCTTCCTGACAGGACGCAGACAAAAACACTCACACACAGAAATCCAGTCCAAGATGATGCTGCCACAGACAAGTTTCTTAGAGCTACTAGTATACAGATAAGTTGTTACAGTCTGCATACAACATAAAAGTAACAAGACTGTTCTCTGAGCACAGTTAAAGATCATTATGAGAAATGGAAAGGGCAGACTGAGGCCAAATGTCTGACCTCAGTATACGATGACGAGTATCATTCTCAAATCAAATCTGCATGTGTTTTTTTCCATCAGGCTCATGAGTGGCCTCACAGAGCGTTTATCCTCCAGTGTCAGCTGCTCGTCTCAATCCAGCGTTCAGTTCTACGAGTTACGCCTCATGTTCCTCATGACTGCACTACGGCCAGAGCTCAGCACTCAGCTTAAGCAGGTAACTGAAATATCACTGTAGTCACCACATGTGGTAAGATATATCTGAGTTTGTCCATTCCTGTCCAGGAAAGAGGGGTGACCGTCCTTACAGCAGCTTTGGAGAGCTGCCTGGAGATTCAATGGAAGGACCAGTATGAGTGCATGTTGGATCCAGCAGCACCACCCATCTCTCTGGAAGCCTCTCAGCGTATCACAGAGATCCTCAAAATCCTCTTTAACATCACCTACAGCTCCCACAGACAGGAGCCAAGTGAGGTCAGTGAATATGAGGAATATAACATCATCTACAGCTACCCACCGTCACAGCTATCTGCTTCTGCTGCTCTCCCCCAGAATGATGCGGCTCTTTACCGACACCTGGTGGCCATCATGCGTCTCTGCCTGATGAAGAAGTGCATGTTGTCTGAGGACACCGACGAACTGCAGGGGTGAGGAAAAGTGGCTCAAAGTGAGGTTGAACTAAAAGAAACCTCAATGTGTTTGTAATATAAATATGAACATATATCTGTTGACATTGCATTCAGCAAAAAACATAATTTTTCAAATAGTACATTACATTACCTCTATATCTCTGCCAGCTGAGGCCTCCACAGCCACTGTGCTGTATATTACTGTACTGTTTGTGTGCCGCAGTAAATAACAGCATGTCTCTGGTGTCCCTCGGATGTTGTGATCTTCTCCCAACCCCACAGTCACACAGTCAACCTGTTATCAGCGCTGCCTCTGCAGTGTCTCAATGTGCTGCTGACAGCGCCTCTGGAACCAGACTCCGAGCAGTGCCAGGGCCTCAACATGGACTGTGTCCACACCCTGCTGATGTTCATGGAGAGACGCCTCGAGTCGGTGAGGAAGGACAGTAGATAGAGAAAACTTAGTGATCAGGCTAAACTTCTGTTTGAACTTCTTCCTCCTGATTGTTTTTTTTCAGGGTAATAGGATGAAAGAGAAGCTGACACCAGTCCTCAATCTGCTGACAGAGAGCTGCAGAGCCCAAAGAGAAACACGCCAGTACATCAGGAAGCATGTAATAACTGAAAACGTATAATTGTCTTAAGAAATGACAGTATTGGTTCACGTGTGCTGCGGCCTCCTCCCACCGTCCTCAGACGTGCATTTTACTGTATTTTTGAAGTCCATGATTTTAAATGTTAAAGCTTACATGTTGAGGTTGTGTTCATTAAAACATATTAGCAAATATATCCATCAATACATTTAATATGTTTGTATATAAAATAAAGAATATAATTTTATGGGAGCATTTTTTTTTTTGGGGGGGGGGGGGGGGTTTACCT
>JAUMHF010000011.1:6586107-6646767 GCA_032359275.1 Microctenopoma steveboyesi | reverse complement strand
CACACACACACACACACACACACACACACACACACACACACACACACACACACACACACACACACACACACAAATACCTTGAGAGTCCGAATATCTTCCACCCGCACAACAAACTCATCCCTTTCTCTGAAGATGCCCTCCCCTCCACTCTCACTCTCATCCTCCTCACTCTCTCCAACAATGGCAGCATCTTCTTGCTTCTGAGCAAGGTGTAGGGAAGTGATCTTAGGAGCTGGGGGCTCTTCAGGAGAGGCGGGGGACTGCGGAGACGGGATGGGAGACTCTTTCTGAGTTGAAGACGGGGGAGGTGGGGATGTCGGAGGAGGAGGAGTAGTTGGCTGAGGGAGAGTAGCTGGTGGGACAGGTGGCAAAGAAGGGGATGTGGGAGTGACGGGGCTCGGAGGCTGAGAATTCTCCTGTTCTTCTGGTGGAGGAGGGGGTGAGGGAAGTGAGAGGGGAGGAAGGGGAGAATGAGAAGAGGAGGAGGCAGGAGACAGAGGGACAGAGGGTGGTTGAAGAGGTGGTGGTGCTGGAAGAATCTCAGGGAGTTCAGCTGGAAATAAGTCGTAGGATTAAAATTAATTTACCACATTGATGTTGGTTAAATTATTTCGGTTATTTTGACATGTTTAACTAATACAGTGTCACAGTATCGCAGAGAAAAAAAAGACTAATAAAAACCAACATACCTTCAAGCTTCGGTGCAACCAGGGTTTCCAGATGTGGTTCTCTCTCCTCCGTCATATCACTCTCTTCATCACCTCCTGTGCTTCTTTCTTCTTCATTCTCCTCCTCCTTGTTGTCATCCATGTCTCCATCTTCTGGCAGAAGGACATCAGGTTCGTTGGACTGAGGCTGAGTGTGGGGGGTATGCATGGTAGGCTGTGGACTAAGTGTGGGAGGCTGCAGCGGAGTAAGAGGGGACTGGGCTGGTTGTGGTGGAGGCTCGGGGGGTAGTGGGGCCTGGATGTTAGAGGTTAGCTGAGGCGTATCATACAGAGCAGAAATAGCTGATGAAATGCTCTTCTGGAGGTCCTGGTTCTTTCCAACAGAGTCCTCTTCATCAGACGAGAATGACGGTAGGGTCTCCAGGTTCCTTTTCAGCTCATCTTCCAAGCGCTTGGGGCTCGGGCAGTTGCCCAGGGCCAGACCCCCATTCCCTTCACTGTCCCCAAATGGAGGCGGTGGCGGAGGAGGAGGTGCAGGAGACAGTGGGCGCAGACCTCCTGATTTACAGGGTGAGGTTTCGCCATTGTCAGGCTCCATTCCTGGTGACATGTCCAAGCCTGGAGGCCTCTTCCCCATCTTAAGAAAATCCAAAAACGAAGCCACAAAGCCAGCCTTGGACTCAGAGTCCTTTTCATCCCCCTGGCAAAAATAATTAAAATAAGACATCAAACCTCAATTTAATCTCATCCTTTAAGCATCCTTTGTTTAGCTTGTTAAGAATATAATTACCCTTTCCTCCAGCCCCTCATCATCCACTCCTTCACTCATCATCTGGCTTTTCTGCTTGTTCTTGTCCTGACTTCTGCTGCTCTCAGTGCTGCAGGGCGGTCCAGGACTTAAACCCAGGGATGGAGCTGAGCCCACCGAGCCATCCGACATGGCAGGGTCCGTGCCAGACAAAGAATCTGTCCTCAACAGCGCGTCAGAGGAGGACAGGGTACCGATAGGCAGCTTGATCTAAAGCAAAAGAAATAATAAACATTTGAAGATTTAAATTTGCCCATGCATTACAAAACCCCAGTAACCCAGAAAGGAGTTTCATGATTTAAAAGACACTAGCAGAGTAAAGGATAGTGAAGGAGGGGAAAAAGAAGATGGCGAGTGGGCACATAGATCCTGAAGTCTGTTCTAGAAACAATGCCACTGACCTTCAGAGGTGGAATCGGCTCATGTTGCTGCTGTTGGGGTTGGTGATGGAGCTGCTGCTGTTGCTGCTGCTGCTGCTGATGATGAAGGTGATGGTGATGCATCTGATCCGGCTCCTTCCCACTCATTTCAATATACATATCCTCCCTCCTTCCTCCTCTACCTCGGCTTCCGCGACCCCTACCTCTACCCCGTCCCTCCACATTGAATCCTCCTCCTACTGTTGTTGTTGCACCCATCTCCCCCATCATCCCTCTTGGAGTGTATGGCTCAGGCATTGGACGGATGCGAGGTCTGCCTCTTGGCCTAGGGGGACCCTCTCTCTTGGGCCTAGTTGGCTTTCGGCCCCTCTTCTTAGGTCCATCCTGAGGCAAAAGTGAGTGTGAACCCATAGATGAGTAGCCAGAGGAGTGGTAGAAGTCAATGTCACCCATTAGAGGGCTGAGAGACCCACTTCCTCCTCCTTTTCTGCAGCTGGACACCAAGTCTGGCAATAGGTCTGGAAGTCTCCGGCTGTTCAGCCGGATGTCAGCTGGCTGGTCAGCTTTATCCTCATCATCTTCAAACTCATACTCTTGAGCATAACTTTTCTTAGGCAGTGTGTTGGGGTCCCGGCGCTCCTTTAACAGGTGGAAAGAGCTCGACTTGAGGAGCTTTTTGGGACGAGATGAACAGAAAATGGGAGACTGGAGGCCTCCAGAACCAGTTCCTGAGTTAGTTCCTCCAGGCCCTGAGGACATTTTAGCTCCAGAGTTGTTAGGACCAGCAGTGCTGGAGCCCATACCCATAGCTGGGGCCTGCGACTGTATCAATCCCAGCTGCTCAGTGTTGACAGTGGAAGGGAGCTCATGAGTTTTAAGGGAGTCTAAATCCAGGGTCATGGTGTTGTTGCTGGGTTCCTCCAGGCCATGACAATATGGTTCATAACCCTGATCACCACCATGGTGACCCATTATGTCATAATTACCTGCCCCACTTCCCCCTGCTCCACCTGCGTTCTGCCCGGCTTTCATGGAATCCATTCCCTCTGGCCCCGTGTGGCCTTCATTCATATCCTCCTGCCCTGGTCCTGCACCTCCAGCACAGCTCGACTTGTAGTCATCTGCACAAAACATGTCTTCCATTCCTGGAAAAAAAGATCGGTCCTCATCCTGAAGGAGGGAGTCAGGGAAACAGATGGACGTCAGAGGCACAAAGCGGTTGCTTTGCGTATTCTGGTCTGCCTTGTCCACCGGGCTGACGGTGTCAAACTGGTGCTGCTCTGAGCGCTGTTGATCCAGCTGGCTCTGTTGAGGGGTGAGCTGGGATGCGAGTGGCTGCTGTGGATCAGGGGCTGAGGCAGAAGGTGGGGGTATATGGTGCGGGAGTGGGGGTTGGGCGTGAGGGTGGTGGGAGTGGGCCTGTTGATGCTGAGAGCTGGGATGCTGTTGTTGCTGCTGCTGCGGGTGATGCTGTGAGAGATGGTGCATGTGAGATGAAGTAGATAAGCCAATATCAGGCTCAGAAAGGAAGGAGTGGAGCTCAGACGCTGAATGTTGCTGTGAGTGATGGAGGGACGGGTTCTGCCTCTGTTGCTGCTCCTGCTGCTGCCTGTGGCGCTCAGTGCTTCCACCGCTTCTTCCTCCACTGCCTGATCCCCCGTGTCGGTCTTCAGCAATAGCCACATCTGCGTTGGAGGTCTGGGAGAGAGAGCGCTCCAGCATGTCCAAGGAAGAAACCATCGAGCTTTGTTTGACCTGGCTCTGCTCGTGTTGATGTGGAGGCGGACCATGGTTGTAGTGAGCTGCTGCCACCTCCAAAGCCTGGGACTGGAGCTGAAGCTGAAGCTGCGTGGTTTGGGACTGAGACTGAGACTGATGTTTACTTGAGCCAAGTCTCCCACTGGCACCGTCCATTACAGCTTGCTGTTGGCTTATAGAATGCTGCTGCTGCTGTTGGGCATGGGAGTCCATTTTATGGTGCTGCTGATGTTGTGAATGAGAATCAAGTTTGTGGTGCTGTTGGTGCTGCGGGTGAGACTCCATTTTTGGATGTTGCTGATGCGGTTGGTGGGAGTCCATTTTGTGATGCTGTTGGTGTTGCCGATGAGATTCCATCTTGTGGTGCTGTTGATGTGGCTCCAGTTTGTTGCGGGTGGTGTGGGACAGAACTGACTGGAGCAGATGCGGTGGCTGACGGGACTGATCAGTGGGAGAGTCCATGAGTGAGGCAGCAGCTTGAGACTGGGAATGCTGTTGCTGGACTTCGGGAGTTTTCCGAGGATACGTTATTTCCGCACGTTCCTGTGGCTTCTTCTGGAGCTCCATTTGGGTGTGGGAGGGTATCTGCGAGTGTGAGGACACGTGTTGTGTGTGTGATGAATGCTGAGAGGCAAGGGGGTGTTGGGTGTAAGGGTCTCCCCGACCATAGTGAACTACTGAGCCTAGGTTGTCATGGTGATGTAGGTGGGAGTGCACCTGTTCAGCACTGCCTCTCCCTCCACTGTTTCTGCTGCTTCCCACGGACCTCTCGTTCCTTTGTTGCTGCTGCTGTTGTTGTTGTTGATGATGGTGTTGTTGTTGTTGTTGGTGTTGCTGCTGTTGTTTCTTCAGTGACATCTCCAACTGGGTTTCCAGCCCTGAGATTGACCCTCCAGACCCTGCGTTTCCTACTCCAGCGGTAGATGTAGCACTGTGGGTACGTATGACACTCTGTGGGTGGTATCGCTCCTCAGACGTCTTGCCCATGTCATAGCTCATCCCTTTGCCTGAATCACTAGTAGGGGGCACAGACTGGGGCTGAGGCTGTGTTTGTTGGGATGACTGTTGAGGTTGCTGTTGTGGATGGTGATGAGGTGACGCTTGAGCTTGCAGCAAGTGCTGGATCAAGAACTCTTCATCATCGTCTACTTCCTCTTGGGATCTCTGAGTCCCCACTCCTAGCATCGAAGTGTCAGCCTTTGTTTTGGAGGAGGTGGAATGATAGGACTGAGGTTGGGAGCTGGGGCCTCTAGTGTCAGGATAGCCCTGTGGGGAGGCTAGAAAGGTGGGAGAGAGAACCGAGGAGATGTATTTACTGGAGCCTGCACCTCCGGGAGACTGCGTGGGACAGGTGGGCACAGGGGAGTGCAACCCTGGACGGATGATGCCCGAATTGCCCGATGGAGAGGGGCTCGAGTCTGGAATATGATAAGACCCTGCACCACTTCCACCTCTCTCATTTGTCATACTATTTGCTGCCCCTCCTCCTGAAGCAGAGTTCCCACTTCCTGTTCCACTGTTGCTTCCTCCCCCAGATGCTCCACTACCCGATGAACCACTTGATCTTAAAAGAGCAGGGGAGTGACCTGGGGCTCCATAGCCTAGGGATGGGCTTCCAGCTCCACCCAATGAAGATGGCAGTGATCCATAAGCAGAGTCTGTTCCATATATATCGGTGGAGTATGACTGGCTTCGCCCCCCTAAACTCCCATAGCCTTTCCCAGCAGTTCCTGAGCTCAGGTCTTGGGCTTGTGGTGAACTGAAGCTTCCATAAGATTGAGCCAGGTGAGAAGTAGGTGGCTGATTAGGGGAATATGACTGTGCCTGTTGTTGGGGTGGAGTCTGACCAGTAAGAGCAGAGGTGGGGGTCTTCACCGGGGGAACAGGAGAGCCATAGCCTGAGAGGCAGGATTTAGGAAGAGACTGAGGAGCTGAGCTGGAAGTGGCAGGGGCCTGCTGCTGCTGTGGGGCTGGGGGAGGCGGGGCTGTTTGAGGGGGTGGCTGCTGCCTAGAAGGGGCTGCGCTGGAGCTGGAGGTGGGGATTGAGTTGGAAGGATGAGCTCCAGATGTGGCAGAAGAAGAGGAGGAAGAAGAGGAGGTAGAGGAAGCAGAAGGAGGTGTATGGGGAGTTCTTGAGGATGATGCTGAACTGGCGGAAGAATATCCACTGCTGGAACTACTTTTGGTACCTTTCCCAGCGGAGGAAGAAGACGATGAAGAGGAGGATGAGGAATAGGGAGGCTGTATGATTGGCCGATACTGCTCAGTGCGAGAGGTGGGTTTGTGGTCTGACGAGGGGCTCTGGTCACCCAGTGGGCTGCAAGAAAGGCCAGCATGCCTGTGGTGAGAGGCTATCTGCTGGTATCCCGCTCCTCCACAGCTGAGGTAGTGCTGAAGGGAGTGGGCAGCAGAGGACGAGAGCTGTGACTGAGCTGGCGTAGGCCGCTGGTAGTGCTTGATAACGCTGTCCTGTCGGGGCACAGCCCGTTCCTGAGCTGAATTGGACTGGGACTGGGACTGAGGCTGGGGCTGGGCTGAGGAAAAGACTGATGCATTATACAGCTGGGATGACTGGTCCTGGAGCTGTGAGGACAGCAGGTTGAACTGGTGTGACTGCAGATGCCTGGCAGAGGACGCCTGGGCTGATGTGGCTCCTGTGGGGTCCTGGCTGCCCCGATAGGCAGCTGCAGCAGCACCCTGTGAGGACAGGAGTCTATCAAAACCCAGACTAGATTGGGATGGGGCCTTGATGTGTAGCAGGGGGTCATGTGGGGAGAGTAGGCCATTAGATGTGGGACTAAACGTAGGTGTATCCTGGAGAGAAAGGGAGGCAGCAGGGAAAGAACGGCTAGAGAAGGATGCTGGATGCTGATAGGCTGAGAGAGCTGAGGAGGAGGGGAAGGAGCCAGAGCCAGGAAGGGCTCCAGAGATGAACAGTTCAGGAGGAGCAGGCGTGTGCATTGCTGTTAGGAAAAGAAAAACATTATAAAGTAACTCATTATCCACCAAGCTACCATTTAAATTAATAGTTAAGAACAATGAAAGACTTGTGCTCTATGAAATTTCTCACATAGCAACACCATCAGAATAATAATGCAGGCAAACAATGTGAGGTACTTTAAATGTCATATTGACTGTGGAGCTTGTTTGAATGTCAACACATGAGGGAAGATCTATCCTGCCCCACCTGTCTGCCAGGATGGCGTACGGAACTGGGAGAGAAGAGAGGAGGCAGAGGGTGGAGGCTGGGGACCCCGGGACTCCAGAGCTGAGATCAGATTCATGACAGAGGCATCGGGGGCAGAGGGGCTGGCATGATGCAGGCCAGTGTCAAACAGCCCTGACAGACCTTAAAGCAGAACAGACAGAAATAGAAACATTGATTAAGTATGCAAATGATCTGGTGGGTGAAAGCCTAACATTTAATTTTAAAAAAGTATTTATTCATTTTTTTTTCTAAATGTAATCTAAAAAAAATTAAGCAGGCCCTCTAGCATTAGCAGAATTTGAATTAGTATGTTCCAGGTGTAGCTATAACTAGATCAGTGTCTGTTACCCTAAACAACCTTAAATCTATGAAACAGTTTGAGAACTGATGCTTTCAATTCAGGATTTTATCTGAAATTAGGCTTTAATATCTAGGGCTTTAAGTCGTCTGAGCTAGAACGTGGCCATTTTTCAATGACAATCTTCCGGGGCCTCCGTGGAGAGACACAATAATTCATTGCTGGGGCCCCTTATGGTGGTGACAAGGAAGGTATGACATTTATCTCACCCAAACTCCGTCCAGCTGCTCCCCAAGCCCCGCCTTGGCCAGAGCTCCCTGGGTGGTGATTGGTGGCATAGCCCTGCAGAGGGTGTGGGGTGGCGTAGGCTTGTCGGTGAAGGAGCTCAGACTCGGGGTGGGATGATCTGGAACTCCCGTATACAAGACTAAGGAGGGGAGGGGGAGATTGTTAAGTGTTACTAATTTCAGAGGAAAATTGACATACACCCAATTATCCCCATAATGGAACCCTTGAGAAAAGACTAAAGACTATCTAAAATTAGGTCACTTAAAAAAAACACACACACAATCTGACATGCAAGTCAACTACTCCTAAATCTGAAGTCAACTCATGGCATCATCTGTTTGGTGCCCCATCTTCTTCAACTTAACATTAGCCAATTCTTGATTAGTCTGATTTATATTTCATGCATAGGAGGAAAAGCGTTCCGATCAATATATAAAGAAAATATATGTGACTGAATTACAAAGTTGGGCATTATACCAGACTGAATTATAGTAAATCTGTCAAACCAGCAATGAAAATGTCATGCAAAAATAATGAGGTGGTAAATTTGCAATTATAATTGAGCCACAGGACCAAATTGTTACATAACTTTAAAGTATACACACTAAATATGGTTATCATTCAACGATAAATAGTTGCAGCTTGCAGAGTTGAGCTTCAGAAAAGACAAATGAAATGCGTGCACTGCTGGTCAGGTAACATGCTAGCATCTGTGCTACTGATAGCATATCTTAGCAGCTATAGTAAATGCAGAGGCTAGGCCTGACCTGCAAGGCCATTTCTCTGCGTGTAAATAAACCATGAGTGGGTAAAGTGCAAATTTAAGCCAATTGTAAAGTACCGTTTCCTCAATTTATACAGAGACAAATGGTCCATTTGCCTGCAACCACTGATTTTAATGGCATAGCTAACAGCTGGACTGTGCAAGTCGACGGAAATGCATGCTAAGTTGCATGCAAACACCAGCCACTAGCCGGGCTTGTTTAGCCAAATATTCATATCCCAGAGAAGCGTGTTGGCTTTCTAGTACGACCATGCAACCAACCCTCGGTCAAACATCACATACGAGGAACTAAATGATGGGAAATTGTGCTTGCGTGCACAGGCCTCAACTGACTACCATGCAACATAACGCTAGCTCGCATGCTAACATAAAGCCGAAGAGAAAAGAGGTGTCTTGCACAGCCCAGGCATTTTTCTTCATCCTCACATGGAGTCACCCTGGTCTTATTTACGTTTCTTCCCATTTTTATCTTTTCAAGATAAACAGCAAATTGCAAATTTGACGCTTTGGCACCATTTCATTATGCAAATGAAGCCAAATGATCCAAAACCCACCACTAATTATCTAGATCACGATTGGGCAAAATGCATTTTAAACCTCCATTTGCGAGCATGGCATCACTGCACTTATTGATTTCCCAATTTCTTCACAGTGTAACGACTTGAACGTGCTTGATGACTATTCTGTATTATTCTTGTTGATGTCTATCCAGGGGGCTGCTGTGAGGGCTTTGCTGCGTCTGCACTCTTCGCAGTTCCCATCAATCCCCTGGATTTATCCGCCAGGTCTGTGTCCAGGCCTGCACACGGGCAACAATAATTCCTGTGGATGCTCCAGACATACCCCCACCTCCACTCCGCCAGGTCTGCCTAAAACACGTCTGTCAATCACGTTCAGCTCATATCCCTAACCTTTCCTTTCTCCACCCCGCCCACCCCCACGACACGCACACCGCTCCATTCCTGTTTATAATGTTATTACTATGCAACTGTTTGGATGACAATGCACTACACAGAAAGGCGAGGGTGGCACTGTGTATGAAGGCAATGGCCACAATTTGTTTACACGGGTCACACCGTGCCCTGCACAGGTCCACTTATATATGCACATTGTCTGAATCCAATGCATACCTTGCTTTAGCCGATCTCTCGTAACTCCATCCTGCTCCTGCGCCCAAATCACCAAATCCTGTTCCCGGGTAATTTCTATCCATTTATGTGTTGTACAATTTGTGCGATGAGGACGAAAGCAACGAGAACGTCGCAGAACAGATCTCCACAAAAAAATCCAGTTTTTCTCGTTTTCTGTTTCAGGCTATTTCCCCCGGTTTCATAAGCAAGTCCTCAGGAGTGGAAAACAGCATATTGAAAGAGAAATGGAGGGGAGGAGGAGAAAGCTGGATGAAAAAAGAGGGGGGTCTACGGGGTTATAATCCAACCACCTCCAAAAAAAGCCAGTCTTTCTCCTTTTCCGACGCCTATCACGTTTATCATTTCCACGAATGCAGATTTAGTTCAAAATCAGTCTCGGGCATGATGAAGATGCCGTGGATTTGGCCGGCGACGGACGAATCGCTGATAAACATTTGATTTGAATGCGTCCTTTTCACCGTCTCTCCTCCCCTTTCTTTAGGCTAGGTCTCTGCTGCGGTGCTAGCACCAGAAAAGACAAATCGACAGACCACGTTGGTACCAACTAGTCCCCCACAGACTAGAACATAAATCCCCAATTTCAAAATCTCTCTGTTTTTTTTTGTCTTCGCACGCAGATCGTCGCCTCCCCTCCGGAGCAGGGCTGTGGGCTAGCAGCAGATGCTAGCTGTCAGTAACGACGCATCAAAATAAAACAGGGCTGCTTTTATTTCCCCAAATGCTCGCACCCCACATTTCTTTCTTCGGCCCTTCGAGTAAAAGCGACGACGGGCTGAGCCGCGCGACAAAAAAATCACCAGAGCAGGAAAACAAGCGTAAAACCGAACAAGGAAGTGTAAAGAAAGCAGGCCGCGTTTTAATATTTTTTACTCATTTTCCTCCGGAGACGCCATTTTTGAAGGCGGCTGGCCGCTGTCCGTCCTCCCTCTCCCCAACACTCTCTCACCGCTGAGACTCGCTCACTGTCTGCGGTGACCTCCATTCACCGGCCCTCATTTCACCAGCCAACCCTGCGTGCTTTTCGACGTTTTTCATCTTATTGCCGGGCTCATTGTTAATTCCAACTACATTTTACACTAAGGAAAAAACGATCAGCTGTCGTGAACGCTGCGACTGGTTGAGACGCATTCGACTGCAAAACATTTCCAGCATAAATTTAATAAATACTTCAGCAGTCACTTTGCACTGAATTCAAATCCAGACTGTGCAGTGATATTTTCACCCTCTAATGAGATGCTATATCAGTTAAATATACCTGTCTATAATAAGTAGCGTGTCATTAGAATATATTTTATCTTCTCTACTCATAAATGCATCAAGGAATAGTTTAGGCCCTCCTGCAAATTTCAAGGACCTGTCTGCCAAATCCTATATGCATTTAATTTGCACGCCAGCAGATGGCACAGTAGATTTATGATTATTACAAGGGAGGAGGAATCACTGAAGCCAACACAGAGATGTTTTGCTCTTGCTCCCCTTTCGTGTGTTTGGTGATTGACACAGGGTTTTCATCAGAGTTTTCAGAGACGCTGCAATTAACGTAACCATCATATTACCCTGTCAGTATCTCCAATTAACACGTCAACCAGTACAAGAAATTCTGAAAGTGTTAAAATAGATAAATAGGTTGTATTATCGGGTATGACAGACCTGCTTATTCAGGTAAGAAGCAGGTCACCGATCTATCTATCTATCTATCTATCTATCTATCTATCTATCTATCTATCTATACAGTATGTGTGTGTGTGTATGAGTTGTTGTTGTCCTCTAGTCGTAACACAGTAAAGAGATAGCAGCGACTAAAACCACGTTTGTACTTTTTACCTACTTATTCTGTGTCAGATACAAACAAGGGAGACAAATAACCTAAACTTGGGTTAATTCTATATGTTAGAACTGTTATTACATAGTAAAAATAAAAGAAAGCTGATTTTTCTTTATCTTCTGTTGACACAGTATACTGTACATGCTGCTCTTTCTGATTTGTTGTAATTCATCGTGACTTTGCTCAGAATAGATGCTCTGTGCTATGTGTGACGGCAACATACGCATCATGTCAGGACTAAATAAGAAACAAATGTGTGTTCCTGCAGGGATTAACCTCACTAATGCTACCCACATCTGCTTTTATTTTTATCTTTAAAATCCTCAAAATTCTGGATTATTTCCAGGCTAGTTGCATAACTTCCAGCCATATGTTATATTCAAATTCAGTCATTTATTCGTTACATGTATGCTACAGGTCTCAACTCAAACTCTTAAGCCAACTAAACAATGTAAAACAAACCTCAACAACTCCCTTGTCTCTCTGCAGGAAAAAGCCCTCTGCCACGCCCCCTGCTGTGAGTGTTTTAAGTGCATTATGAGGCTTTTGTAATGCACAGTGATTGGCTCAAAAGGTTAGTTATCTCCATATTCATTAAAAGCACACCTAAACAAAGGACTAGAATAAAGAAGTTAAAAGCATTTAAAGTTGTTCATAGAAATGTAAACATTTGTTATATATGGCGATGTAAATAAATATAACAGGATAATTCTGATGCATTGCAGTAAAAGAAATGATATGATTCTCTTGATTATTATTTGATTCTTTATTTGTATAGTTATACTATTACAACACGCAGTGAAATGCACCATGACATTGACAAATGGTGAGTTCACACAGGGATGTTGCAAGAATATAGATACTCAGATATTTATTTAAATATACATACACTGACAATTCAAACTTTCTACTGTCTTTAGTGTGACAATAGATTTAGTGAGTGCCCTTGTATAACCGGGAGGAAATTAATTGTAATTATTATGAATTTAATAGTAATTAGTTACACTTATGTTCCAACCAAAGACTGGTCACACGTCTTAAATCCATTTGACCATTTTCAATCATCACTTTTTGAGCTAAACAAGAAACTTTAGTCTAAATAACAGGACTACATAAGTATAATGACATTTTAGATGGGGACTTTACCGTCATGAGAATCCTAAGTAGATCTGAGGTTTAAAAGTGTATGACCTGTTGCAGAGGACTGACATGTTCCAAGATGTTGGTTTGCATGCAAGGAGCAACAGACGTTTCATGTGTGTCCACGTGCAGCAGTGATTCATATTAGTGGAGCTAGTGTAGAGCTGACTCACCCGTGTTCTCCAAATACGGATTAATACAGCTGTGGAGGTTTGAGTTGATATATATATATTATTGCAAGTGTGTTTTATAAATGGGACGATATGTTTCAGTGTCACATAGAAAGAACTACCACTGTTTGTTTTCTCACAATCATAAAACATTCTGAAACCTGTGATATAAGTAAACCAGAATAACATTTTCAATGCTGCTGAACAGTCAACCAAGCAGTAATTGTATAGTAATACACTGGGTGGATATTACATTTTTGAATATGGAAATGACACATGAAGTGTGAGAATGTTTGTGCTTTTATTTAAATGATTAAAATCATAATCGCATAGTGTCACATAACATTTTGTTTTGCTGTTTTCTTTCCACAGCTACCAAAGTCCACCACCAGTATTTTCTTCCTTGTTTGTCGCACTGGACTGAACCATCTGAAAAAACAAAGAAGGGGGGTATTGATACAGTACTGTATACTTGGACTACAAAGATGCATCTTCTACCTAAATATCAGAATCCAAAATTGAACTACAATAGAAGAGGTATTTTTTATGCACTGTACATTTGTATTCACATAAATAAACAACATAAAAATACAAAACTTCTATTTTTGTCACATACAAATTATTGTTTTTCTTAACATTTTATCATGTGAATATGTTTTATTAAGTGAAATTAATAGACATGGGCTTTTGGAACCTTAGCAGAGGCTAATCATAGATTTCTACACAGAGTAGTTCGTCTTAATGGAATTAAGAAGAGCTTGTTAATCGCTGCATTAGTACCTAATGTGACTTTTTAGCTGAGCTCCATCACTGAGTGTGCAGATTGTGGTAATGCACAAAGATGTGACTTCAGCATAGGCTCGTATTGTACATTTTTCTGTTTTAAGTAGAGATGCAAAGTAAGGTAGTGAAAAGTCAGAGTTTTACTAACAAGATGGATGTCACAATATAACCTGTGCACAGAGTGCATCTTGATCTAGCCACAGTCACCTGAAGGGGGAAGATTTGGAGAAACAGAATCCACATGAAGGAGTGTGAAATGAAATGATGGTACGGTAGATTTGCAGGTTTATGGCTACACAAACACTGCTTTATTGCTTCTAATTGTTTACTTACCAAGTGCTTGTGGTAAAACCAAGAAACACAGGGTAGTATTGCATTAATTTCTATTAAGGTGACTTAATCTATTCTCTGACACTAACCCACTCATTTTCATTGCAATTTAGTATTATCATCTCCAGACAAATGGAAGGATGAGTATCTTTCCTGTTCTATTTCTGCTCTGTGGTTGGAGACAAATCCTTCTGGCTGTGTGCGAATCAACCACCTAGGCACAGATGAAGATGGGCTTTGGGGAATTATCCACCCACACACAACATTTCAAATTGAGATTTTAGAGATTTTTAAGGCACTTTGCCGACGGTACATTCAAATGTCCTACTTACCCTTTTTATCATGTGATTCATTTCAATGAGCACCCAACACAAGTCTGGTCAGTAACAGTTTCCTCTCCAGCATAAAGGAGTCGGGTGACCCTTTCAGAAACTGAAATAAATGGAATTTAGCAATCAAGTATTATAAAAAAGAAGTTCTAAAAAATATAGGCAAACTGTCAAAAAATTAATATTTATTTATCATTGTGCACAGTGGCTATTTAAAAGGTTATATTTATTATTTATTTATTAACTATTTATTAGTTTAGTTTGTAAGCCAAATAGTAACTGTAGTCAGCAAAAATCTAATGTAGTGTTTTATACAGAAAAAAAGCACCTTTATTGGTACTATTACCAGTTATGCCCGTATTTTTTCACGTTAAACCATTTGACATTTTAACTAAAGTGAAATGTCACAATGCTTTTTCTATAATTATACGTATACACAGCAGCACGGCCTAACGAGCAGCGTCCCATCCGCGGAACCCGGCGATATGTTTGATATTAACAGTGGAGGAGGAGGCGCCCTCAGCTGCTCGCAGGGCCCGCGGTGTGCCGAGGTGAATGCAAAGATACGCGTGTTTTCAGGAAGAGGATCGTGAGCAGCAGCTGCAGGAGGAGGAGGAGGAGGATGCGGAGGGCGGGGGGCGAGAGGAGAGAGGATGGAGAGGGACCCGGATGCTGATGCGAGTGAGACGAAGGAAGGAAGAGGAGAGAGAAAATATCGATTTACGGCAAGAGGACCGAAGGGAGTATAATACAGGGGGCCTTCACCCTGCGTGGACTGTAATCAAAAGTGAGGAGGGGGACGACACGGTTGATAGTAGTCCGAGTAGATCTGCGGATATCTGCGTCTTTTCAGCTGTGTATCGGCCGGTGAGGGAGGAGGACACGCCAAAGGCGAGCGCAGAGGATGCTGTGATCCGCTACTTGTAGGGATGTAGAGAGGCAGAGACGGGGGAGAGAGACAGGGAGGGGGAGGACTGGGCTACGCTAGAAGATGGTTGTTTCGCGAGGGACGCGCATTTTATCGGGAAACATTGTGAGAATGGCGCGGCCGCGCGACGAATCTTCCCTTTCCACGACGCCAAGAAACTTCCGGAGGTGTCGGTTCTTTTGACAGGCGGCGCGGGCCGCTGGTGAAGCTAAAGCTAGCCTCGCTGCTGTGTGGGAGAGCGGCGGCGAGGCTAAAATAGCATGTTGTTGCACCTGTAAAACAGGCCCGACAGAGAGTTAATATCCAGCGCTGACACCTACTCGGCGCGTTTTAACGCTTTCTCGCTCGTACTCGACATAAATCTCGACGCGGGAATCTGCTTGTTTTACGGCCACGTAACGTCAACGTTGCGCTGCGATGCTTTTCTAATTACCCGTCATAAATAGTTAACACCATACACGTTACAGTGCGCAGGTTCTACCAAGAAGCCAATGTATAGAAGTAAAACTCATTATTTCGCATATCGTGTCATGTTCATATTTAAGGTAGTGGTCGCTATTTAACAGCTTAGTAACTTAATGTCATCACCCTTAAGCTAACACTAGTTAAATATCAACGTTATACGTGTTTACGTGCTTCAGTACAGAAAGGAAAAAAATATTTAGCAACGTTTATGAAGCAGGTTTAAATGGAGAATGTTCATTTCTCACCCAGATGTTGTAATTCAGCAGCTGTTTGCATTTTCACATGTTCACCCAATAACTTCCCAGTAGCAGTGTTACCGCTGGAATAAGTTGAACACCATCTCGTACTCAACAATATCTTCTGTATAAGCTGTAAAATAACACACTAATTGCAATAATCACAGTGCAGTAATAGTAGTAGTAGTAGTAGTAGCCTTTAGTAAGAGCAGTATGAGTAAGGAACTGTCTTTAAGTCAGTCAGCTCAATATGTTGGGCCCTATCGACTGGAAAAAACACTGGGGAAGGGACAGACAGGTGAGTACACCAAAACCTTACTCCAAATAAATAATTTATTCAAGAAACCACTTGTTTCTCAGGCGTTAGACACAGCGGATGATTCTACTGTGCGTCTCTCATTCCTCCAGGACTGGTTAAGCTGGGGGTCCACTGTATTACAGGTCAGAAGGTAGCCATCAAAATAGTCAACAGAGAGAAGCTGTCTGAGTCAGTTCTCATGAAGGTACAGTATGACGCCGCCGACGCTGTTTCTCACAGTGACGATAATGATGCTAATTTTGTATATTGCAAGATGTGTAATGACGTACATAAGCTGCTTCATACTCTCTATATTTAACTAGCTTATTAATGCCTTGGACCTTCAGCTCTTTCTGTCGCCTTTTCTTCATACCTGTCTCTTCTCTCCGTCCAGGTGGAGAGGGAGATTGCCATTCTGAAACTGATTGAGCATCCGCATGTGTTGAAGCTGCATGATGTTTATGAGAATAACAAATATCTGTGAGTTCCCTCGACATTCAGTGCAGTCTGCATGCTTTGTTTCTGGCTGAATCCTGCACTTTCAGTGGAACGGGTATAAATATTACTCTAAGAACTATATTAATCTGCTCTCTTTACTCTATTTCTCACTACTCTATTTCTCCTTCATGTCCTACAATTATTAAAAAAGGCTTTGATAGATTGTTGGCTGCAAGTGAGTACATAAAAAAGTCTTAGCCGTCCTAGAATTCAGCATCGTAAAGTGTTGATATTTAACATCTTAGGAAGAACCAGGTGTTTTCCTTGTTATTATTTATTTTGTCCTCATCCTTTCTCGTAGAAATTAAAGTCTCAAATGGCCCCGTTTTCTTTGTATGTGCATAGGTATCTGGTGTTGGAGCATGTATCAGGAGGAGAGTTGTTTGACTATTTGGTGAAGAAAGGTCGGCTGACTCCAAAAGAGGCCAGGAAGTTTTTCAGGCAGATCATCTCTGCTCTGGATTTCTGCCACAGTCATTCCATCTGGTTGGTGTTTGCATAAGTTGGATTCTGGGTGATGTGTAAAGTGATGGTTGCTGGTTTAGGACATTTGCGCCGTGAAACCTTGTGAACCATGTGTCTTTTAAAGCTATGTTCCAGACCCATAAAGGCATAGTTATGCTGGTACCAATTGTTTCTGTACTTCTGCAGTCACAGAGACCTGAAGCCTGAGAACTTGCTCCTGGATGAAAAGAACAACATCCGTATCGCTGACTTCGGCATGGCCTCCCTACAGGTGGGAGACAGTCTGTTAGAGACCAGCTGTGGGTGAGTATCTACTTAGTAGTGTGCGTTCAATAATAACGTGCATATGCATAAAAACATGTCATATTTAGCATTTCTTGTTGTATTTGTATTTCAGGAACTTGAATAATGTCTATAAAATATTGGCTTGTAACACCTCTCTCTTTAATTTCAGATCGCCACATTATGCTTGCCCTGAAGTTATACGAGTAAGAGTCCCTTCAAAACCTCTAAAAAAAAAGAAAGAATCATGTCACTAAAGACCAAAGTACATAGTTCAAAGCTACACAAGCTTAACAAAAACACATACTGCAACAATACTAGTTTAACAAATGAATGAGCTTTCATGAGTCTTTCTCTTGTGTTGTTTTAAAGAAGGCTTATCTGTACTAAACATGATCCTTGAGTGCCCTCAGCATACAAGTAGATCATCCAGTTCTATCAATGGAGCATGGTTTCACTGTGGTTTGGACTCAGATTGACTAAATGCTGGATTAAAATGGATTACATTTTGTCTTTTTACAGATTTTTGTAAAGACATTATGTGCTGTAGATTTGGATAAGCCTTGAGTCAGCTGAAAGTATCTTATTTATGTTAATTAATGAATGTGATTAGTAGTAGTCAGTGGTAAATTAATTAATTCTGATTCTGTGTTTGGCAGGGGGAAAAGTATGATGGGCGGAGAGCAGATGTGTGGAGCTGTGGAGTCATACTTTTTGCTCTACTGGTGGTAAGTCTTCACCCTGTTTTGTAAATACCCTACATCATTTTACCATAATTATTTATTTTTCCTTCTTCTCTCCTGATTTCATAGGGTGCCCTGCCTTTTGACCATGATAATTTACGCCAGCTCCTAGAGAAGGTGAAGAGCGGGGTGTTCCACATGCCCCACTTCATCCCCCCAGACTGCCAGTCGCTGCTTAAGGGCATGATTGAGGTCAACCCTGAAAAGAGGCTCACGGTACGAGGTTGTGCTCATACACAGGGGGTTGAATGGGTCCATAAGCACCTGGAGTTCATTCAGGTTTTATATACATGCTGTATTCAGAGATATCAGTTGCACCTGTGAATTTACTTCTTTTTTAATATGTAGGGGTTAAAGTGACCAGTATCATTATTATGAATCACTTTTTATTCAGAATTTTTCCTACTCGTCTTTGCTATTGCACTTTGTAACATTGTGTGCATTGTAGCATTTTAATTATTATTGTTGGTGTGCCTTAGAGACATTGCATTTACGCTGGATAATTGCGTCACTGGTGTGTTTAAGGTGCATTCACATGTTTATACTTTTATATGATATAATTAGAATATTAGTTATAATATTCTGAACTTATGAGTTGTCTTTTGTGCATGTAAAGGATCTGGTACGAACTGCTTACACGGCACAGCAGTGTGGCCATCTGGCTGTTAACAGACTGTAGAAACTAATGGCCCCATCTGCCCTGTCCCCCTTTACAGCTAGAGGCCATCCAGAAACATGCCTGGTATCTGTGAGTATAGGTTTAATTCTACATAATTGACTTTTCAATGAAATACTGATTTCAGTGCTATTGCATAATATGTCACGTGCACTATACTTGTGTGTGTTGCCTTATGTGATATGTGTGTGGCTCCCAGGGGTGGTCGCAATGAGCCGTGTCCAGAGCAGCCTCCTCCTAGGCGAGTGTGTGTGAGGAGAATCTTGTCCCTGACTGAGCTGGACCCAGATGTGTTGGACAGCATGCACTCACTGGGTTGTTTCCGAGACCGAGTCAAGCTCACCCGTGACTTGCAATGTGAAGAGTAAGCATTTTTCAACTCCTCCGTATTATTCAGTATTATTATATTGACATTTGTTGTACATAGTATTTTGCCCACTACTTGTACAGACATGGAGAAGCTAAAACTATATATATTTTAATATTGCATGAATAAGACACAATAGTTCTAGAGAGTATGTTAAAACCATGACACAGAGAACAAGCAAAAATAAAATATGTACTGGTCAAAAAGCAGTAACTATTTCAGGGACAACTATTGTTGTGAAGGGCCGTGTATGGTTATTACTGTTACTGTGCTTACTACTGGTTAATGTGTGTCAGCATCTGATTTTTATTGACGCCTGTAAATCATGTTAAGACATTTCGAGTGCCGTCTGAAAACAGAGAAGAGATGAGGATTCCTCTTCATTATGTTGCATGAAACGCAGCTCTGTGCTGTTCTGAGTCAAATGTACTAACTAGCCACAGGGTTGGAGGATGCAAGATGGTGAATAGACAGAAGATGTGTCCAAATTCTGGGACTCGAGCCTCCAGAGAATAAGGCCTGTGACAATGGGCTTTCAAGTCCTGTCCAAAAGTATCTATTTAGTCTCACAAAAATCAAAGTGATGGTGCAGTCAGTTACTCCTTGCCAACTTTAAAGTATTCCAAAAATCACAGAATTCTTAAAAGCATTACCATCTCCTCCTATTTCTTGCTTCCACATTGGTATTTTCAAATTTTAACATCTCATCTGTCTGTCTTATCTTCCTTTGCGTCAGAGAAAATCAAGAGAAGATGATCTATTATCTACTTCTGGACAGGAAAGAGCGCTACCCCAGTTATGAGGATGAGGACCTGCCTCCACGCAATGATGTAGGTCAGTCTTTAGGGGGCAGGAGGGATCCACTCAGGAGAGGGAGCTGCTTTTCTCAGCCTCAGATTCTGAGAGGCAGTTGCACCACATAGTATGTGAGTCTGATGCCATAGTCAGACACGCATCACATCTGCCAATACGTTTAGGATAATATTACAAAATAGATAAAAAATGTATTCCTAATGTCTCTAGTACTGACTAATACATTTGTAAAAATACTCAATGTTGGCTTTTTTAATAGAAGAATTATATGTTGGGTTCATATTTTGTATGATGTATAAACCAGACTTCACAGGACATCTGCAGCATTTCTCTCTGGGACAAAACTGGGAGAGGGCATTCATTCTGCCAGTGCAAATGAAGCTTAGTTTATCACAGTCACAGATGGTGCAGTAAGTGAAAGGCCTGTGGAAAAATTACTTTGAGTACGATCATACTATTCAGAATTGTAATGGAGAAAATAAATGCACAACTGTGGCAGCAGTGTCTCTTATTAATAGAGTGGTTCTTATTAGATAAAGTATGTGTCTTTTTATTTTGATAGACACTAACAACACTGTTTCCATGGCACAGAAACCAACAATTATTTAGAGTGGTCTTTTTTTTTCTCTTTGGCGATTACCCAGTGAATGATGTAATGTTAAAAATGCAGCTATGTATATAAGCGTTAAACTGCTGAAGTTATTGTTGTAAAATCCTATAATTACTTTATGGCATTTTTCAGCAGATCCTCCGCGGAAGCGCGTTGACTCTCCAATGCTGACACGCCATGGCCGCTGCCGCCCGGAGAGGAAAAGCCTGGAAGTGCTGAGTGTTACAGAACAGGGGTCTCCTACACCTCCTCGCAGGGCCCTGGACACAGCTGCACACAGCCAGAGGTACAGCACATTATGCTTAAATGCACACACACACATATAAATATAAGTGCTGGGCAACAATGTTACTCATAATAATGCTAATAATTAATACTGCAAATTTTTTTTCAGTAATATGTAGTCTGCAAACACAAATACAGGATTCATTTTACACAGGAACGGTAAAATGTTTATTGTAAATCTCAAGTTAAACATTAATGTAATCTAATCAAATAGAAATCCGAAGCTATTTGCCAGGACATTAACATTCGTCTAATTTATTATAGAAAAATTAGAGCAGAGGTCTGAACTTTTTTATCTTATTTAACTAAACAGCCTCATTTATGTCTCGACATGGTCACTTATATTTATTCTCCTTTGAGCTCCATTCTAATGTGAGCACACAAACACACACAGAGAGTGCATGGCACATACTATATAAGAATCCTTTTTGTTTGTGTCATGTATTTTGGCTGATTCGCTGTATTAATGATGTATATTGTATTTAAGTTATATGTCAGACTACAAATTCAGAAGTATTCAACTTTGCAGTGGTTACAATTAACTGTGGTAATAACTCCGGAATAAGTTTAAAATAAAAATGTCCGTGTAAAAGTTTGGTACCTCCGGTTCTTTTCTGTTGCAAGACACTGCAGCAGTTTCAGAGCCCACCTCCAAATGCTCTCATTGGTTGAGACGCACGCCGCCACCAATCCAAAGCCGGTACTAATCAACATCCCACCTCTCCTACGATACATTTTTTGTCTGTATGCTTATTCAGACCCAGTGAGCAACAGACTCTCATAACAATAATTGTAATAATAAAACTGCAGCATTAATTATTTAATTAATGTCTTCATGTGCCCAGCCCTAATGTTTCTATATAGCACACACTGCATTAGCCTTATACTGTTCCCTAGGTAATACCCTGTTTTCTTTTTGATAATCTTTTAATCATTGGTCTGTCAGGTCACGTTCAGTAAGTGGAGCCTCCACTGGTCTCTCATCCAGCCCTCTCAGCAGTCCCAGGGTAAGGGCCTGTTGGCCAGCTTTTAACAAATGTTAAACACTGTTGTTGCCTTGATAACCTGCACTTTAAACATGATTTAAGCATGCATTATAAAATGTATTAATTCCTACTGTTTTTGCTATCATTTCCATGTATTAATTTTTCCACACAGTAGTTCTGTAATTGAAGCCCTAATCCTCAATGTGTGTGCTGTACAATTTTCTAAGCAGGAGAGCCAGCATGGTTCACATTTCTATTTCACTGAAGCATGTTAAAGACAACGTTACTGTAAATCAGGATTTTAATAAGATCCTACCCACAGAAATCTAAGACTTGGAAATAATCAGTATTATCAGTTATTATCTTTGTCAACTAAGTGTGGTTCGTGTTTCCAATTACTTGTAGTGCTTAGCATAAATGAGTACACCCCCTTTGATAAGTAAGGGGTTTCTTTGTTAAGTGATGCAATTGTATAGTCCAAATGTCTGTATCTGCCTTAGAATCAGACCCCAACCCCAAATAAGTTTTACATTTAGTTTTGAATGCTTTAGTTTATATATTTAACTATCCATGTTGAGTCCACACTTCACATACCCCTAAAATATCCTTATCAACATCATCACAACACCAGTTCTACAGGGGAAATATCTCACCCAGCAGGTCTGCGTGGTCTTTTTCTTCTCTTCTCATATCACCTCTCTTCTTCACCATGCATGACTCAGCTTTTTACTCTGTTTAGTAAATTAACATACAGTAGCACCTTTAACTTAAAGGACATTTGTTGTTTTATGGGAAGATAAACATTAAATGTTAAAATGGTATTTTAGATGAAAACATAGGGAAAACTTAACAGTCCTTCACTGTCACTGTCCGTTGTCAATGCATTCTTAACCCTGTCGCCAACTATCACTAAACCCTCACTCACACACTGTAAGCGCAATTACACGTGCACACATCTAACACAGAATAAAAGAACAAAAGCACTGGTATAATCCCATTTGACACTTTCACTACTCACAAGATGCACTCTTTGGTCATGAGGCATGATATTCATTTCCATCCTTTCTTCATGTTCCATCCCCTCTCTTTCTTGTTTTCCATATCTCCTGCCCCACAAACCCACTCCCCAGTCCTATCCAATCCCCGTCTTCACTTTCAGCCAATCAGATGTCACCTCTGCCACCGCTACCCCCCTCACAAAGGAGCCCAAACAGGGAAGTGCCACTACGCCTCGCTCAGCTCGGGCTCATGACAAGCTCAAAGCTCCCCCCAACCCAAAGACCCAGACCCTGCCCACCAAGGGACCTGCTGACCGACCCCATCTGCAGCCCATCAAATCCCTGCCTCTGCACAACCCATCTTCCCGCTCACCCTCCCCTTCTTCGCTCCTATCACCCATTCCCCGTTTCTTCCCTGCGTCCTCTGTCCTAAAGTCAGTGACTAAGAGCTTCTACCCAAACTCTGCCCACTCTGTGCCACAGGTAACTCCCCAGGGCTCTCCGTTGCCCACACCCTTGGGCACCCCTGTCCACCACCCTCATCACCCTTCCTCCACCCCGCCCTCCTCTTCCTCGTCCTCATCCTCCTCACGGGCGGAGGGAGGAGGAGGGGTGGGCTCTCTGTCGCTGACCCCGCCCTCCAGCCCAGGAGGTGGCAGCGGCATGGCGGCCAGCAGCTCTGCCCATTGGAGGACTCGCCTCAATTCCTTTAAGAACAACCTGCTGGGATCGCCTCGTTTCCATCGACGTAAACTACAAGGTGAGTTCTGTGTCTTTAACTAAATATTTTATTACGTTTACGTTGCACTTTTTCAGATGCGCCAGTATCTGCATAATGTGGTACAACTAGTCTGAAGTAGGTCATGTGTTTCAAATGTTTCTTTAGTTCTTTAGTTAGTTTAGTTTCTTTACAGTTTAATAGCAAGAACCTATATACATATTTTTTCCTCTAGCTTCCAGCTAATGATTTAATAATGAACACAAACTGCTACAAATGTGTTTTCTTTCAGTTCCTACATCAGAAGACATGTCCAGTCTAACACCAGAATCCAGCCCTGAGTAAGTCAAAGTCCAGCTGAGATCAATTTTAGAGATTCTGGGGTTTGTTTGTTTTGTAGCAGGAGCAGGAGGAGCCCCACTGCAAACCTGTTCCATCACTCTCGCAGTGGAATCTAACGCATGCCAAAAGTGGCTGTTTGACACCTGGAAATTCCATACACTATCCAGAAATGTGATATTTCTTGTTGAAAGAGGACCTTTCACTCGCCGATTGTATGTAACTGCTGCTGCATTCAGGGACAGTACAGAGTGTAGATTTTTTGGAAAGCTTCAAGGCCTCCAACCGCTTGGTCATGGCGCCATGGCACAAAAATTAAGATCTGAACGGGACCATAGATTTGGAGAATCAGCACACCCTAAGCTGAGACGTCTGTGGTTTTCTCCATATGAAGCTGTATGTTTGTGCGTTTCTGTTGCTCTGTGCATTTGGTCTTACTGTCATTTCTCTCTACCAGGCTGGCTAAGAAGTCGTGGTTCGGGAATTTCATTGGCTTGGAGAAAGAAGAACAGATCTTTGTGGTTATAAGGGACAAACCTCTGAGTTCAGTCAAAGCTGACATTGTCCATGCCTTCCTGTCCGTGAGTATCTGATGTGGTCTGTCTTTCACGCCTCTCACTGTCGACGCTGGTCTGTATAAAGCATGGCTCTCACATGCTCGAGGAAACTCTCATCCTTTACACACTTCATTTCCATCGTTATTTCAGTCTTCTCTTTATTTGAATTTTGCTCACTCATGGCATGTTGATAGATCACTTTTCTTTCACAAATGGCTCACTCTTTCTCTCCTCTCCTCACCCTCACCCTTTGTCTCTAAACTCATGTTTGCCCCCGTACCTCTCCCGCCTCGTAAGTCTGTCGGTCTCTCTGCTTCTTCTTTGTCTCCCTACCACGCAGATCCCGTCACTCAGTCACAGCGTCCTCTCGCAGACCAGCTTCCGGGCCGAGTACAAGTCCTCCGGCGGCCCCTCTGTCTTCCAGAAGCCCGTCAAGTTCCAGGTGGACATTGCCTTCTCCGAGGGCGAGAGGGAGCGAGACAGGGAGAGGACCGAAAGAGAGGGCAGGAGGGAGACAGGAATCTACAGTGTGACATTCACCCTCATATCAGGCAAATGGAGCGGATATTTAAATATATTAACACTTCTGACATGATTGTAGCTTCTTAAAGTAAATGTTTTGGCAAATATGTGTCAGAGAGTTCCACACGAGGACGGATATGAGTCTCTTTTGTTTAGACATTGGTTCTCGATGTCTAGACATCATTACTTATTGGAAGGATATCATGCAAGTTAAATGTGCATATGTTGGTGCATCTCTAGGTCCGAGTCGCAGGTTCAGACGAGTGGTAGAAACAATTCAAGCCCAGCTTCTCAGCTCCCATGATCAACCCATGGTGCAAGCCCTATCTGGTGAGACAGCTTACACACACTGTACATACAAGGGCAGTTTTATTTAAGTGTGAGACACAGATGTGTGTATAATTGCAAATGAATGTGTTTTTTTTATTGTGAAGTCTATTCAGTTCTTTCTAAACCACATATCTGGTCTGTCTTTCTTTCCTTGTGCCAGAAACTACTTTCAGATGCAGACAAGAATGAACCTGCAAGCAAATCTTTACCTTACAAAGCTTTACATATTTAGTTTCTTTTCTTTTTGTTGATATCTTTTCTTACAGGCTGCGTGGGACTAACATCAATGTTTAGTGCTGTTTGCTGTTTTTCATTCAATGATGGTTAAACATTTATTTTATTTTTTTGGACGAGACAATCAGAAAGAAAAAGGATATTGTTTATTTTTAGACTCACTCCTCCCACTTTGATTATATTTGCTTAATTTCTCGCCGTGAGCTATAGTTTCTGCAGATGCATACCTTAAGAGTGACTTTCCGTTTTTCGTCTCCTGATCCCTTCCCAGATGAGAAGAATGGCCGGCCCCACGGGACCCCCACCCGCCAAAACTCTAGGCGCTCTGAGGGTGGGGGTGACAGGTGCGAGTGGGGAGACCGAGCAGATGGCGGAGGCATAGGAGGCAGCGGGGGAGTTCTGCAGCGCAGAGGCTCAGCAAAGGAGAGAACCCGACTGCTGTCGTCTAACGGAACACAGTCTCAACCTTAGGATAGAGTGACACCATGCAGCAGGATGCCTAAGCTACAGAAAGAAGACAGTAGAACTTCATCTTCAAGTATCCCTGCAAGCCATGAGCAACTCCTATTCTACTTAAGTTATTGAAGATGATTACCCATAGCAAGGATTGAGCCTTTTCCCCATTATGCTTTTTTTCAATTGAACATTCTTTTGATTTTTTGGATTTGGGATCACCAGAATCACCAGAAAAGAAAAGTGTTAAGGAACTACCCTTTAATGAAAAAAAGGAATATTTGAATGAGCAGTTTGGTCCATCATAAACACGGCTTCACAGATCAAAATAGGAATTTTGAAGTGCTAACATGCATGCCAGTTAGCAAATGAGCCGGCTAAAGGATGCTGACATGAACAGATAGGCTTGTCTGTCAGATCCTTGTCATACAGTATCTCACACCAAAAAGAAATAAGTGATGTGATGGTTCTCAAGATCACTCTCAAAAACTGATAGTGTGCTCACTATCAAGCAACATTACCAATTTGTACTGAATGAAATATAGATGCGTCTAAGCAGATGGACCCTAAAGCGTTAGCATACTGCTACTAAACCAGTGAGTGGAGATGTGCTGAATAAAACATCAAGAGAAGGAGAAGGAATGTCCTGGAATTCCAGCCGTGTCTTTTCCTAAGATAAAGAAAACCAACCATGTAAGCTAATTAAGTGAATGTGAAAAAATATTTTTTTATTTAGTTTGTATTTATGTTTATTTGGAGGAGGTCAGTAGCACAGTAAAGACAGTAACTGAAAACACTCAGTGTTAAAAAGGGGAAGCTGAATGCTTTGCATTTGTTAAATGTTTTGATTCTTTTGTATTTTCTTTTTACTCAGAGACAATATCAAACAATGCATTTTTTATTTTTGCATTGGGTCCCTGTTCCCCTAAAGAAAAGTATTTTTGATTTGAACAGAAATATAAACATTACTATACAAAAAAAAAACACTACGCGTGAATAGTTCCATGAACCTCATCACAGGTGTTCCCCAGAACGAATGAGAAGAGCATTCCTGGCCCGTGGACCTTTCTCGTCAAGCTTGTCTTTTATTGCCATAGTATTCGCATACCGACTTGGAACAAACTAAAGTAAAAAAAAGGACAAACAAGACTCATCAGTGGACATTTTCATGATGCCGGACTTAAAAGGCTTGTGATGTCAATTCCTTGTCCCTCGAATAGGACTTTAAAGTGGGAAGCAAGTCAACAGTCTCCTAACTCCATAATCCTCACTTCAGTGTTCACCAACAAGCCAAGTAGTCCATCACTGCACCCACACGCATCACAGAGAGTCGCACCATTTTGCAAGCAGACGTAGCAGCTCAGTCACGTATTACTCCAGTACTCTATCAGACTAGTCGATGTTCATCACCAGTCTTCCATACAGCACAATATGCAACAAAAGTGTAGAATGTTTTCAGAGAGGTACATAATGCTACTATTCTGGTTTCATTTTAATGTTATTTTCTGGTTTTATATCTCTTCACTTATTTACCCACCTATTTATTTATTTATTTTATCATGTGGTTGTGTGCGTCATGTATCCGTTTACAAAGTGCATATAGGTTTAACGACAAAAAAAAAATATCTACAGCTAAATCAAGAAACTTGTTCTATTTCATGTCAATTGCTTTTTTAGTGCTCCAAACCGTGACTCTGAAAGCAGTGCTGAAAAGTTGCTGTCATATACTTCTCCGATTACCTTTGTGTTTGTCTCACACCCCTTTTTAATCACAGTTTTCTCTGGTAAATGGAATGTGTGAAATAGGAGGACGATGGCTGACTGAGTGTGGGCTGAAATCTTTGCAGCAGACGCATTTTGAGCTGATCACATAAAGAGATTTCAACTGACCCAGGAATAAGAAATATTGCCAAACCTTAAGGCACATTATGTCTCAAACACATTGAATGCTCGCTAATTTGCTCCATCTCTTGCTTTTATGCGTTGTCCCTTTGACTTGTCTGTTCGCCACTTCACCAGTTGTGTGGCCATCATCACAAGAGAATGTGTACGAAGTTGTTTGCTACACTGTCTGCACACGTTACAGTTGCTCACCATCATTAGTTTCATCTTTTTCATCCTCACATCACCTTCACTTTCATTGACCCAACTCTGGCTAAGATTGTAAACTATTCTGCATTCATATGGGTCAGTAGAATAAGGTGTTTAAAAAATGAAATGTCTGTATCATAATTTAAATATAAAAAGTGCACTATTATAACTATTGCCTGTGATAAAAAGAACAATTATGATTGAATTGATGGTCAAAATAAAGAGAGATCCACCTTATTGTTATGGTTACAATAATAAACCCTAAATTCATGTGTGTTCTCAGATTACAGTAGATGGTGTTTTAAGTGACTGTTTCCTTCCATGAAACATTATTTGTATTATTTGAAAGAATCTAAAAATATAATAATAATGTGACAAAACTGCTATTATTTTGAAATATAAATAAAAAAATAGCACATACAATTTAACACAAAAGCTAATTCTTGACTTTGGAAACTACATGTAAAAAACTTAATTCCTGGCACTTACAAGCATCTTACAAGCATGCTATCCTTGGCATTACTTAAATCTTTTAATCACACATTCATTTTCCTCAGTGAGTGATACAGTTACAATACAGTTTCCTAAAAAATACCATCATAACAACAGCTGAGAAAGACTACACAAAGGTAAAAAGCAACTAAGTCAATTTATTGTAGTGCTTGTGTATTTCAAATTATTTTACTTTCACCCTGCTACATTTCAGGTGTAAATATTGAACCTTTTACTGGTAGACCCTCAACTAACACATTATGATACACTGTTATTAATGAGTGTACATATCACATATTTTTTTTACCCGTATTTGAATATTTGTACGTTGTAGTGATGATACGAGCAATTCCCGTCACTCTGCATATCTCCATAGAGGAAGCACGTAGAAAATCTGTGAAGTCACAGTGAACACAACAGCTCAGATATCAGAGAAGCGGGCGTTTCCCACAGCCCTTAAACGCAGCATCAGCTCCATCCAGAACTCCATCACTGTAGCGCCGTGTTTCAGCGAGGAGGAGGGCCGGCTCAGCAGAAGCAGCAGCAGCACCAGCAGCCGAAGGAGGAGGCGGAGGTGGAGGAGGACTCACCGGTCACTTCGACGTCAGAAGTTAACAGTCGGTTCCTGCTTCTCCAGATTCTCGACATTTCACAGTCTATAAACCCAAACAGGTATGTTCACCCGTCCAGTGTGTCGGTGCGGCGCGGCGAAGATGCGAACTACGTCCGCTTCCCGCGGTGTTTTTAGCCGTTAGTGTGTGGCTAACTGGAGGCAGGGCGCTCGGCTAGCAGGCACTAGCAACAGCTAGCGTTGCGTTTCAGACCTGCTGCTGCTGCTGCTGCCTGTGGTCAAAATGTCAGCTAATGCTAAGTTAGATGTTGGCGGTAAAGTCCATTAATCGTTAATTCGTAGTGATAGCGCAAGTTAAAATACCAAACATTAGTTCGTGGCTTTAAAACGAAGTAATTAGACGAGGTTTATAACTAAATAGCCTAACGAAATAGTCAAGGAAGATTAAAGGTACTGTTTCTGGCGTTAGTGCTTAATTACAGATGAAACACATTTTACTTCATGTTCACGAGCTAACATCACGTTTTTTCGGCGTTAATTAAGTTATATGTCACTTAGAAAACGTATAAGTAAGAGTTAGCCGAGGTAGCTACGTTATACTAGGTATTTGGGGCTCGGATGTCAACACTCACTCACGCTTATTTGTTTAGTTTCTTGTCTTGTTTTGGAATAGTCAGTTACAAACATAGATGATGAAATACTGAAACACGCACATGGCTGCCCAGCCCTACACAAACACGGACAGTAAACACGGAGTTAGATGAACGCTTGATTTAGCTGAAATGTCTGGATTTAAAATGTATTACTCCTCTACAAGAGACTGCTGTAAGTATAAACTCTCACATCTCTCCACTAGACCAGGAGATTACCTTCACTCGTGTAAATAACAAAGCTACAAAAGATTTAAGATAACATATCTGCAGCATCAATGTAGATATTTTGAGTAAAATCCAATCAATTAGAATGAATCACCACCAAATCTGCAATTTCTTTGACTTGTGAAACCTTTCTGTGCTAAAACTTTGATCATGTCTGATTAAAAGTAGTATGTGGTTTGAGCTGGAGGCTGGATCTGACTGAGCCCCAATTGTAGGAATTTAAACTATTGACAAGATCAAATATAGCCTGTTCAAGGTCTGCAAATGATAAAAGAGTTTGTTTTATTTGACTTCTTTAAATGGGAAACAGATTGTGCAACCGCTGTCACTTGACCACTAAAGGAGAAGTCAAACTACAACCATATGCTCATATAACAACCAGCTTACTTAATGTTGGACATGTTCACATGATTTCAATCAAAAAGGTGCAAAATTACTACAATAATGAAAGTAACGGGACCCAAAATAAATGTTGAATCTATTTAATTTCCTGTTTCTGTATGTATGAAACTATGTAGTTGCTTATTCAGTGTAAATAGGATAACTGTAACCTGGCAATATAAAATTATTACTTGTTGCCATAGTGAGGAGGTGAGCTGTAAAATGCAGGTTTATGGCCCATGTCTTCCTCATGCCTTGTCACGGCAGACTTGCAGGAAAAGTGGAAATGGTGAGAATATACTTGCTAACATTTGCCAGTGAGTCAAGTTCCAGTAACTCTTTACTCTTTCTTTTCCAGTGACTCTTTAGTAAACACCTGTAAAACAACAGGTAAAGGGTGAGAGGTCACCTTATAATTTTGTTAGGTGTCAACCTCAAAAATGTTTCTTAGGAGTGATACATCAGATATTCTCATGGTTCATATAGTTTGCTTATACTGCGTAGTAATCTAAATGCCTCAGCGGTGTTAACCTTTCACCTAGTTCACTCACATCCTGCTCTTCCTGCTCTGAAGCCAGTGACTAATGTTGGTCCTCTTTGCTTTTTATCTGGCAGATTTCTAAAGATCAATAAGCTAAATAGATGTGGTAGTTTTATAGCTTGTATATTAAACTGTAGCTTCTTCGAACAGATGTTGCTATTCTTAACCTATTAATCGTATTAATTACTGTATTAAATTATACTGAATCAATGTTAAGATGTTGTCTGGCAGTTTTTTTTAAAACACAGCTCTAAGGACATATGCCTGAAATTAGGAGAGATGCTAAGGATGGCTGTTTTGTGTGTACGTGGTCAGTGCTGAACTTAGCAAGCATGTTAATAATAATTTATACTTTATTGATTCTTTGGAATGTGTGAGGTGCCAAGGGTCATAGTATTGGTGTGTTTTCTAAGGACACCTCAACATTGTGGCTTGCTGGGACTGGGAATCGAACTGCTCACCCTTGGGTTAGAAGACAACTACTCTACCCACTGAGTTATCGCGGTGCCATATGTTCTCTGTTGGCGCTGAAATATAAAGGGTTAGAAATGTGTGTGTGTTGTTTTTTTAGTCCTTGGCACAGGCAGGATTACATCTGCCAGATCTGACCTACAGAGCAGAACCTCGGTGGGACGTGATGATGACGTGGGATTGTCTGTTCCATTTTTAGTGTTAGGGTGACTGGACCTCAGGGCATTATCCATAGCCTCTATGTGGCCGAAAATCAATTCTCTTTGTTTAGAGCAGTAACTGGCTTAAACAAAAAAAAAACACATTAGCAGCCACATAGCCATTTTTTCTTTTTGTAAGTATGTCAAACGTTTTTAGTAATTAGTATTTTTTAGTATCTCTTATTTCTCATGCATAAGATGATCGTTGTATACGCACACATTTGAAATAATCAGTTTGATGAATCAGCTCTTAAGCCTCTTTTTACAGCACTTTCACTGCACCACTGTAAGGACTTGCCAGTCAGCTGCAGTTACACATATGACTTGTTATTACAATACACACAGCATGAGGGATGTCGCAATAGGCCCTTTACATTGTTTTTTCCTGTTTAATTTCTTGTTAGCTTAGCTCAAATGTAGTTAGTAAGTGGATCATTCCATGATATGAAAATGTTCATACCCCGTTGCCCTTCAGTGTAATCTGCCTCCTCTGTGTCCAAATGTCATATTCAACGTACCATTACAGCTATTGTTACTGTTATCTCAAACTCCATGAGCATGCAGAACTGCAATAGTAACAGTGCTCCTGTTGTCCAATCGATATCTTACCTGAACAGTCAGGCTAGACATTATCTTTATCTGACTTGAAGATTCTGTGTTATTTGCTGACACAGGAGGATGCTGTTTGTTATTTCTTAATTAGGAAAAGAATGAACGTGTATTTTTGTATACCTGTACCATGCATTACTTCTTTCACATTAATGTTAAAGTTAAACTGAATATTAATTTCATAACCATTATGTTATAGTAGTAATAATAATTCACAATGCGAGGCTTCACAGCTGTTCTGTTTGCACCTTGTGGTTGGGCTGTGTTGGCAGCTGCATATATTTATTTTAGTTTCTCCATATTCAGCAATTCACTTCCCATAGTGTCTTTAGGATTGTCTAATGCTTGCTCGCTGACTATTTGAATTGAATCTTTTTCTCTCTGCCTCTCCTACTGTATCTCTTACTATGCACAGTAATCATGGCAGAAGCCCATCAGGCAGTGGCCTTTCAGTTCACTGTCACGCCGGAGGGCATTGATCTACAGCTGTCCCATCAAGCCCTCACTGAGATTTACCTCTCTGGTATGCGCTCTTGGAAGAAGCGTATCATCAGACTAAAGGTATTTTCACTCTGGCAAATGATTTTGTTCATGCTTAATGCTGAAGTATGTTCTTCTTTCATCAATATACCTTACTAATAGCATCTAGAGAATAAACTTAGTTGAACAACGGTCACAACTAAATCATTTTAAATTCTGTGTGTAATTGTTCTTTCAATGTTAGACTAAGACTTGTACTTATCATCACTTATATGTAAGCATTTTACATCAAGTGCTGATAGAAAAGTCTTAAATAAGTGCACAGGTTGTAAACTGGAGAAAGAGTTAAATCCAATGTCTCTTCCCTCATATACCAGAACAGCGTGATAACAGGGGTGTACCCTGCTAGCCCTTCCTCCTGGCTTTTTGTCGTCATAGCTATCCTGGCTACCATGTACACTCGCTCTGACCCCTCCATGGGACTCATAGCTAAGATACAGGAACACCTTCCTGTCAGGTAATGCACCTCATGGTGTTCTCCCAATCTACCTTTCTGTTTCTTCCTTTTAAAATGTTATAAATGTTTCTTTTTCTTTATAATAACCTCCTCCTCAAGACATAACGAGCACCAATCAATCAGCAGGAGAACAGTTTTATTTAAATGCGAGTAAGAGAAAACTTACTTAGTTTTTTTTTTTTTTAAAGTGACAAGAATATCTGTGTACCCTGTCAATTGGACAAATTGAATCAGAATAGGATATTTCATTTAAATCAGAGAATTGCCATCAGAGCATCTCTTAAAAGGACATATTACTTATCTTGATGTTACAATTGTGAAACAGCTAGGTTTTGTACTTTATTTCACAACCATCCTATGTGTTTTTTACGACTGGTCATCTTCCCAAATTTTTACCTACCAAATTATTTTTTTAAATTCTCTTATTTGTCTCTTTTCCCCTGTCTCCCGCTGTCCATCTTCTCCCACTGTTCCCAGCCAGTCCATGAGTACCCAGTGCCAGGCGGTGTTGTCAGCAGTGCTGTTCAGCACCATGCTCTGGCTCTTGCTCATTTTCACCATGCGCCTGTGCCTCAAGCAGCTCCTCTCCTACCATCGCTGGATGTTTGAGCAGCACGGCAAGATGTCCACCACCACCAAAGTCTGGGTGGTTAGTACTGTTTCAAATGTATTCCATAACTGTAAACTAACCACACCTTTCAGCACCTGTCACTACTGTGCCCTTTACTTTCTGTCTGGTAAAATAGTGAGTACAGCATAATGTAATGTTATGTAATGCTGGAATCAGTTTTTAAGCTTTTAAGTAGCAGAAAACATTTTTTTCTGTTTTAGAAAATTAAGGAATAAACAAGAAGGACATTAAAGGAGTCCTAGTTAAACAATACTCGGCTTATAAGATTTTTTTTTCCAATTTCAGTTTAATATTTTGAGTGTGTATGTGCTTGTTTATGTTTGCCAGGCACTCGTGCGGATCTTTTCTGGCAGAAAGCCCCTGCTCTACAGCTACCAAGGTTCGTTGCCAAACCTGCCTGTACCCACCATCAAGGACACAGTGAAGAGGGTGAGACACACATTAAGCAGAAAAAATAAGACCAAACACTGATTATGGAGCGTTAAACAGATGGAGATATTTTTCACATTCACCATTTTCTCGCTCTATTGTGCCATCTTTATTAAAAAGCCTTTCTAAATTTTCATATGTCTGTCAAGAGGTTTCTGCAGCCGTATTTCCACAAATAAACTGAGTGATGCATGTTAATAAATTGATGATAATCATTGGTTATTTTATGTGTCTGGTCTAGTACTTGGAATCGGTGCGCCCGCTGATGGATGACGCACAGTTTGAACGCATGGCCAAGCTAGCCACAGAGTTCGAGAGCAGCCTCGGTAATCGACTGCAGTGGTACCTCAAACTCAAGGCTCTCTGGGCCTCCAACTATGTAAGTGGTTTGCCACAGTGTTCTGGTTAAGGGTTGCTACTTCAAACATCACATTAATGTCCAGTGCTGAGCAGTCGCAAGGAACTTTAAAATTCCATTAAGAATGTATATGTTTGGGAGGTTTTATGGTTTTAATTATTTATCCTGTCTGAATATGTAAGTATGTAACTGGCAGCTGGCTACGATATTAGCTTTCTCAACTGATTTCTTTTTGTTGTTTTGTTCCAGGTTAGTGACTGGTGGGAAGAATATGTTTACCTACGGGGGCGAGGCCCAATCATGGTCAACAGTAATTACTACGGCATGGTATGAAAATGTGTCCGTCGGTTGGTTTGTTGGTTTTCTTTCTAAGAATTTTGCAGTCTAACACAGTGTTGTCTTCAGTTCGTATGTTTGTACCTAACAGCTGAACTAGTTCTGTTAGATTTTCATTCTGCGTAGGGCTGCGCAGTCATATTGCGATTATTAAGATGTAAGAATTACAGTTAACACAAAGATTACTTCAAACTATAGAATATTACTTTTACTATTTGACCTCCTCCTGATTTCCTGCCATTTGTTTTATCTCCAGGACTTCTTGTATGTCACACCCACACCCATCCAGGCGGCCAGGGCAGGCAACAGCATTCACTCATTCTTCCTATACCGTCGTAAACTCAACAAAGAAGAGGTTAAACCTGTGAGTTCAGGCACCAGTCAGCCTCAGCTGCTCCATATACTCACAGACATTATTTCTTTCTTTTTGCTATGCCAACAGAAGACTGTTGTGTTCAGACTGTGAATAACAGGCATCCATCAGTGTTTGCATGCCTTAACTGTTTGATAGAGAGCATGCGCATCTCCATTATTTCATTTAGTTTTGATATCTATGTGAAGACATTTCCCACATTCTCATGCCATGTTCACACTATGTCTTATTTGTTCCTTTCTCCGCTTTGCCTGCTTTATTTATCGTTGTTTACTTTCTTTTTCCACCTCCTTTTTGCTTGACTCCACCGCTCTCCCATGTCCTGCTCCTCTCGCCTTTGCCTTTGTCTCCTCCTTTCCATTCCCCAGAGTCGTATACCAGGCACTGTCATTCCTCTGTGTGCAGCTCAGTGTGAGAGGATATTCAACACCACACGCATTCCTGGAGAGGAGACCGGTAAAGAGTTGAACATGTACACACACACACACACACACACACAGACACACTGTGCCAATGTGAGGCTTCACATAGTGCCGATAAGTAATAAATGAAAGTGAGCAATTATCTTCAACAAGCACCATACCAGCTCCTGCTGTAGACATACTGAATGTGCCTGAACCCTCTGGACTCAAAGCGTGGGATTGAAAATTGTGTGAAAGACATTTTGTGCGTGTGTCTTTCTCCTGAAGCAAGGCTTCTGTGATTCAGCTTTACAGTCCATCCTGTCGTCCCTTATCCGTCTCCTCTTGCCTTCTCGTCTCAGTTCTGGGCTTCTGAAAATGGTTTTTATCTAACCAATGTCTTCTACTTCTACTCATCCATTTTGTTTTCTCATCTTTTCATTTCATTTGCTTCCTCTCTTCATTCCATTACTTATTTATCCTGTCATCTTGTTTCCTCTCTTTCTTTCCTCTGCTGTTTTTGTACTGGCTCGTCCTTCTTGATCCTCCTCAGTGGTTGTTGAGGTCTGCAGTTCCTTGCTGTTCCTATCAGTTTGAGCGGATGTTTGACACTTGTCGAATTCCTGGAACAGTTACAGGTAGTATTTAAATTTTTACACAAGTGGCCCAATGTTAATGTTCCTTTAAATCCCATTAATGAGCCAGCGTCTTGATGTTCTCTCGTAAGTCATTCCAGCAGAAGAAACACAACGTATAAACTTTCCCTCAGTGCTGCAGCTCTGATCTTTACTCATTCAGGATTTCTACAGTGTGCGTTATTAAAAGGGAAATATCACAGGCTAATTTACCTTTAAGTAGTAGTAGTAGACAGTGGTGGGTGGGGAGGTCACTGTGCTCCGAGTATTTTTATATGCACGCACATTTCACCTGTGAGGTGTTTTCCCACTTTACTGTTTGTGGCCAATGAGTTGCCTTCTGTCCATATAAAGTTAGAAGCAAAAGTATAGTAAGCGTTGTCAAATGACGTGAGATAAGTCAATATCAGTAGCACAAACAAAATGCCACATGTAAATTAAACCATAAACTCATCACCATGTAAGGAAAATGCACATATTTACTCTGCCCTCTGCCTTTCCCTTCTTTCTTTTATGCCTAAAGATACTGTGCAACACTGGCAGGACAGTGACTACATAGTAGTATATCACAGGGGGCGCTACTTTCGGCTCAGGGTGTACCAGGCAGGCAGGCTTCTGTCCCCCAGAGAGATTGAAAACCAGATTCAGAGGATCATTGATGACCCTACGCCTCCTTGCATAGGAGAAGCCAAACTTGGAGCCCTGACTGCTGGAGACAGGTCAGTTTTATGAAGCACATGTTTTAAGCCACATGATGCACACAGCATGTATCTTTATGTCTTGAGTTTACTCTTTATTGTTTCCCAGAATTCCATGGGCTAAAGCCAGAACAAAGTTTTTCAGCAGTGGTGTGAATAAACGCTCTCTGGACTGCATTGAGAGAGCCGCCTTCTTTGTGACCCTGGATGATGATGAACAGGGCATGATGGCAGATGACTCACCAGACGGTATAGATCGCTACGCAAAGTCCTTGTTGCATGGGAAATGTTATGACAGGTAATTGTACAACAAGCTGATCCAAAGCCTCAGGAACTTGCTAACTATTTTTTTAATGTTATGTTGCTGGACTGATTCGAAAAAGGATTTAATTGCCGTGTTGATTCTCATGCAGGTGGTTTGACAAGTCCTTTTCAGTTGTCTACTACAAGAATGGGAAGAAGGGCATAAATGGCGAGCACTCGTGGGCTGATGCACCAGTATTGGCGCACTTGTGGGAGGTAATCACGTGGAGTGCACTGCAATTATCCAGTTCGAAGGAAGAGACTGTCACTTACAGTTGTTCATTTTCAGTACACGCTGGCCACTGACAGTTTCCATCTGGGTTACAATGCAGAGGGTCACTGCAAGGGAGAAGTAGATTTATCATTACCACGACCACAGAAGCTGAACTGGGAAATCCCTCCAGAGGTTAGTTATTAATTCCTTTTCTTAAATTATGTTTTATGATGTTATGTTTTAACTACAGTTAAAACCATCATTTCGCATCATATTAGCTTTTAACGCGTGCATCGAGAAGGAGTTCTAAAATGATAATTACTTTCCAGTGTGAAAAATAAAATGCTCAATATATTTCCTGGATTTAGATGGGAAAACACTATCCTCATCAATTTAATAATGTTTTTTGACACTGATTAACAGACTATTTTGTGAGGAAAATAAATCTCTACAAAGTATTAAAAAGCACACTGATGCATTAGTTTTATTTACGTGACAAAAGTCTTTTTTTCAAACTCAAATCAACTATGATTCAATGTTTTCACAAATAAAAGGTATAAATATAAAGCACTGTAAGTATCTGGGGCCTGCTGATATTACGAGTGTGTGTGTTGCAGTGTGATGAGCAGATCACCCAGTCTCTGGCAGTGGCCCAGGCGCTTGCTGACGACGTGGACTTCCACGTTTTCCCCTTCCAAGATTTTGGCAAAGGAAAAATCAAGAAGTGTCGAGTCAGTCCAGATGCCTTCATTCAGCTGGCTCTTCAGCTGGCCTATTACAGGGTGAGCCTCTCTAAAGCGGAGCAGACATCTACACGGCATGCTTAAAGAGGGCTTTCATTTCTGTGCTTTTCATTATAACTGAATGTGTAAGACTGAAGCTCTAAGTCAGAATCAGATATATCACTAATCAGATATACTATAGAATTCAGCTCGATTAATCTTGCCAAATTGTCCTAATATTTACAGACTACACATTTCTGCATTAAAGATTGGGTTTGGGACTGTGGAAGCTGTTGCATGTGAGTCTCGTCTTTTGTGTTTCAGGAAAAAGGAACGTTCTGTCTGACCTACGAAGCATCTATGACCCGTCTGTTCAGGGAGGGCAGGACGGAGACGGTTCGCTCCTGCACCAGCGAAAGCAGTGCCTTCGTCCGAGCTCTGGAGGGTGGAGAGGTGAGCCCAAACAAACTGTCTATTTCCGTGATTTCTGTACAGTTTTGGCGAAGAATATAATGTTAACTTAAATACTGATGTATAATGTTTGTTTTTTTACAGTGGTTATTTTTAAACTCTGCTTTTCTATGCCCTTCTCACCAGACAGCAGATGTGTGTAGGCGCTTGTTCCGTGCAGCGTCAGAGAAGCACCAGCTTCTATATCGCCTGGCTATGACTGGAGCTGGAATTGACAGACACCTTTTTTGCCTCTACGTGGTGTCCAAATACCTTGGAGTGGAGTCTCCTTTTTTGAAAGAGGTTTCTGTCCTTCCTTTTGTCCATTTATTTGTATCATGCAGTAGAATTATTTATCTCCTCAGCAGTGCCAGTATTAAAGTGACCTCAGCACACTGATGCATAAGCATCTTGTGGACATTTCAGGTGCTGTCTGAGCCGTGGAGGCTGTCAACCAGTCAGACTCCAATCCAGCAGGTGGAGCTGTTTGACATGGTCAACCACCCAGAGTACATCTCCTGCGGAGGGGGCTTTGGTCCTGTCAGTAATTCAGACACAAAATCATTCTCGTCTTTCTTTCACACGAGAACAACTCATCTTAATTGTGGCACACAGTTGGGGTTTTGAAAAATAACCAAACTAAATATTTGTTTACAAGATTTCTTGAATATGTAGACACTTTTTTGGATGGACATTCATGAAGTAAATATTGTCTGCTTCTATTTCAGGTGGCTGACGATGGTTATGGGGTGTCCTACTGCATTTTAGGAGAGAACTTGATCAACTTCCACATCTCGTGCAAACACTCATGTCCAGACACGGTGAGTTGAAAGAGAAGTATATAACTTTTGCAGCATACAGATTGTAAACAAAATAACCTCAGTGTGGGAACTTCTGTGCCGATACTTCATTACAAACAAAGATCGTACTGCTGCTTATTTGATGAATTCTGCTTCACAATGATGGGAGGAGCCTAAATTGAAGGATCTGTGGCGACGATGTAAAAAATTAGAATCATGTACATTTTAGCACATTTTGTAGAAAGATTTAAATTGTTTTTGCGCTGTGTTTTTTACCCTGAGGTCGTAGAAGTATTTGGTATCACTCTGTGTGTTTAAGGTGGATGACTGCATATGTATTGGCATTTGTTAAATGCGTTAAACAATATTTCTTTTTCTCCCAGATCATTTTAACTTTGTGGTCTTTTATTCTGTCTCCCGTCAAGGATGCCCACAAGTTTGGTTCACAGATCAGAAAAGCGCTGCACGACCTGATACTGTTGCTGAGTCCCAATCAAAAAGAGTCCAACAAGACGGAAGAGACTAAGACGGAAGTCAAGAAAGACTTGTAATCTGTTGGCCAGAGGAAAGTGTGCACATGTTTAATTGGTATATTATGAAGTCAAGGAGGACATTGGGAGCCATATGATTTTCAAGAGACAGCTACTTCTGATATGATGGAGGTGAAGTTTTTACTAATATACATTTGTATTTGTTTGTTTTAGTTTAGCGGGTGTGTAAAGAGAAAAAAGGTTGGTAGAGTAAACCATAGATGAACATGTAATTTGCAACATGGTTTGATTATTCCAGAGGTCAGTATTAATTTCACCATTAGGGTAGAAATCCCTAATGTCACTTAAATGCAGGGAGTAATTCAATATAAATTCAAGTATACCACTGATTTTTCGTAGTTGACTTTGGAAAATGTATTAATTATATAGAGAAATATTCAGTCTTAAAAGTATTAGCATGGAGAGAAACATGCAGGACTGCTGAGGTGACTTTAGTCTCTACTACTTGAAAGCAACATTGCTGTAACTCCAGGTATGAAAGAATCTTGGAAGTCTGTGACTTCTCAGTGCTTACTTGCTATGTGTACATCTGCTTTTTACGAACATGATTGTAAAGCTCTGCTGCTGAGAGTCAGGCTTTTTATATGTGTAGTGATATATTATATCAAAATCACAAGTTGGCATTATGGTTTGATTATGTGTAGTATTATATTCACTGCCAACTCGGCCAGGAAATAACCTGTCAAGCATATTCAGGCGGCGTATACAAATAATGTTGGTCAGTTTTTTTTAAAGTAGGCATCTCAAATGTGCCCGTTTAAAAACTTGCGTATTATGTGCTCCTGTTATATAACTGCCATGTATACATTTGTTTTGTATTTTTAATCATTGTATTACTAATCAAGCACGAACAATGCAAGCTGTATTTATGAACGTGTAGATGTTCAGTCTCAAGCAGTGGTGCAGGTCAGATGTGGATTACATGTTAAGTGACGTGATGTAGTCAAGCCATCAGATTCATAGGATGGTGAGTTGCCAGTGATGCAGATTCCTGTTGTTTGCCATCGTTTTATTTGTTTTATTGTACTCCAGATCAGTTGAGCTTGTCTCATTATATTGTTAGCCCATTTTTTTAATGCAATGTTATGAAGGTAAATAAAGTAATTCTTAAGAAAGAGGACTCAAGTGTGCTTCTTTTATTTGCACAGGTACAAATCAGTTTGGAAGAGGAAATCCTAAAGAGGAACATTCACTGAAACTAATGAAAGTATCATACCGGATTATTACAAACTCATCATTTAATTCTCATTCTCAATGCATGTCATTCATTTAGTTCTGTTAAATGTTCATAAAGTATCATAATAAAGCATATCTACATATCATCTAATTTACCCATATTCCCAGAAACACAATATAACTGAGAACAAGACCTCGGGTGTCCTCGTTATCTGCCATCGCTTGTGTCTCGTCTCTTGTTTCAGCTGTGCTGTCACCAACTCAGCTTATTATCCTGCCTGTCAAATTTAAGTTCCAGCTGCCAATAATCCACATTTGGTCCCTGTCCTTCTAACCTTGTTGCCACAGAGAAGGGCTGCTTATATAAAGCTCTGTCATCTCCTCTAGTGAACATCAGTGAACATCTTATCTTTTCCTGCGCAGGTATGTCCTTTGATTTTTACCTTTTTACAGTTTTTCTGATGTTTTTGCTGAACAATGCTGTGATGTTGGTATGTGACCCAACAGCCAGAGCAGTTCTTGTAGTTTCTCTTTCTCTATCAGCCAAGGTCATTAACGTTTAGGATTGTTACAGACCATTACAGAGTGTGAATGTTCGATGACGTTTCCAGAAAAACGGTTCTAAATGTATAACGTACACTAACTTCCCACCTGAAGGTTAACAATTAACACAATAATGACTTTAATAATGCTGATTTCACCATCTTGATTGTACTCGTTATCTGCTTGTTCTATCTCAGAGACTATATATATATATCAGGTTAATATTAAATTAAAATAGAAAAATAATTTTGAAAGCTATGGATCAAAGATTGCAATGTTCATTAATGACAGGTTATTCTTGGTGCACTTGTCATCTCTGAGCTACGTTAGTCACCACAGTCAGAAATATTCGACAGCTTAGCAACGTGAGGAATTCCAATATCAGTCCCTCATCTGCCTTTTGTCCCTGTGTCCATGTTTATTCAGATTTGCGTGCGCATCCTCTGATATCTTGGCTAAAAACATAGTATTGAGGGATCTGAGAGACTTGGTTGTAGAACCTAGTCTCCTCTATTATTATTATAATTATAGTGGAGGGTGAAAGTCTGTGTCCAGGACTGTGACCCGTTGTTTTGCATTGAAAAGTTGTGTCTAAGCTCAGCAGATATATTTGACATTGCATTCTTTACACTTTGTTAAAGTATGCTGTAACGCTGTAAATCCCTTAACAAGTCACTCTGGATTATGTATAAACAGCTGAAGTAATTGCTAGAAATGTGAAAACGTTTATGATTCACATCATAAAGACACACTCTTTCAGTTCCACGAAACTGTGACCACATCGAGTGATAATAAAGGAGTTGGCTGGCGTTAAAAGAAGCCACGCGGCCAGCTTAACTACTATATCCCACATTCTCTCTGGTAAATCAAATTAAACAAGGATTGTCCAGCTGATAGCTCACTCTAATTCTGGGTAACAGGATACTTTAGTCCCTCTGGCCTCTTCTATTTGTAGATCATTAGCTACAAATGGCCTTTCACTTAATGTTATTCTTCGGACAAAAGGACTGACCTGTGTTGTATGTAAATATCATTCATTTAAAAAGCTCAAACATATGTTTATCGCCATCATATAATGCCCTATTGCACCTATTCTATTGCATATTTATGGTGGTTGTTTGATGGGTTTTCCTCTAGTGTCACCATGTCTGATTTAGAAGAGCATAGGTGAGTAAAAAATCCTTTCAACATGTGTTTACTGACCAAAATAAGCCTTTGTTTTCTAGCATGACTGACATGTTTCTTTCCAATATTTTTAGAGGGCATCAGGAGGGTAAGGCTGTTCATTCAGACATTCGTTAAATACAGCAGTTTTATTTTTCCCTGGATTAAATAGTTTTCTCTATTATGCTGTCGCCAGAAGACGACGAGGAGCAGGGAGAAGGAGGTGAGACTAAAAAGTTTGAACCTTGCCGACAAGTAAAACATTGAAATAAAGGCACTAAAAACATCCTGTCGTTGAAAACCTTCCCACAAGACATGCAAATGTTTATCTACATACTTTATCTAGTAGTCTCTCATCAGTAGCACGGTAAAGCAATTTGAGTAACCTGCAGGTTTCCTTTTGTAGGGCAGTGCACAGGTCATTACAGTGGCCGTGAACTCTGGATTTTCAAATTCATGCGCTATAGTTTATGAACATTAATTGATTCACTTGTTTATCGTTGTTCTGGTTGTTGTTTTTTCATGTTGAAGAAGAACGCCCCAAATACAAGTAAGAAAGCATTGGAATATTTAAATAAATAAATAAAAGACACAATACAAGAGCTCCGACTAATGAGTGGGAAAACCCTATTTGTTAATATGTCTTCCTGTTATTTTACAGGCCACTGGTTACACAGCTTGCTGCTCCTAAAATCCCTGAAGGGGAGAGGGTTGACTTTGACGTATGCTCCTTAACAATTGTTAAAAATAAAACAGTTACTCAGTTATGGCACTGAACACTGCATTGGTAAATCTCTCATTGTGTTTCAACTGGTCCCTGTTAGGATATACACAGGAAGAGGATAGAGAAAGATCTTCTGGAGCTGCAGACTCTGATTGATGTTCACTTTGAGCAGAGGAAGAAAGAGGAAGAGGAGCTGATTGGACTCAGAGAAAGGATTGTAATGTAGTTCCTTTACATGATTCCTGTTTTCATAGATTTGAGAGGATGCAGTGATCAATGAAAGTGACATTTACAAAAGAGCTACATGTGAACGTTTGGCTCAAGTGCTTTTTCTATTACAGGAGAGCAGGCGAGCGGAAAGGGCTGAGCAGCAGAGAGTGAGAGCAGAAAAAGAGCGAGACAGACAAACGCGGATCGCAGTAATTCACGTTTGACATTGTATTACACGTGCATGTCAACCACCCAGCCAGATCACACATGTTTCACATCAACTTTACAATATATACATGTAGAAACTCTAGTCATCAACTGAAAATTAAATCTTCAGGAGGAAAGACAGAGGAAAGATGATGAAGAGGCAAAGAAAAGAGCGGAAGATGAGGCAAAGAAGAAGAAAGTACTCTCTAACATGGGGGCTCACTTTGGAGGGTTCCTGGCCAAGGTTAGAATCATCCATTGGTAAAGAGATGTGCCATTGCACACTGCATGTTTGTGGATGCATATACTGTACAGAATCCACGCACATTTGTTTTTCGCAGGCAGAGCAGAGGCGAGGCAAAAAGCAAACTGCGAGGGAAATCAAGAAAAAGACTCTGGCAGAGAGACGAAAACCACTGGCTATTGATAACCTGAGGGAAGATGGCCTGGGGTAAGTTGATTGTACATCTTTTGTGTGTTTTTTTTTTCGCACTAATTTACATCATTACATTTTAAACAGACTCTGTGTTGTAAGATAAATCTGGCACACAGACCATGTCCTACATATGTAGAAGGTGTGTGCTGCTGTGTTTTAGAGAGAGAGCCAAAGAGATGTGGCAATGGATCTACCAGCTTGAGTCTGAGAAATTTGACATGACTGAGAAGATGAAGAGACAGAAGTACGAGGTGAGCTACTAAACCAAGAGTATACAATTCCAAAAAAGGACTCATTTGTTTCACATCAAAATTGTTGTTGTTTTTTTTTACAGATAAATGTCCTCCTGAACAGAATCCAACATGCTCAGAAATTGTGAGTTACTGGTCTCAGTTTATCACAACACAAGTACCAAAAAGAAGAAGCATTGTACCAAAAGACTGTATTTTGTATCGAATATGCAAATGACCATAGCTGGATGGCAGTCGCACATGCACAGGAAATGCCAAACTCACAGTGTTCATCACAGTATTTATAGGATGCACATGTCTAATATATTTACATAAAATGATAGTCGGAAGTGGCACCACCTCCCTTTCTTTTCCTATTAGTTGCACTTGCTGCTAATTTCTGTGAACCATTGTTCATATTCTCAACCTTTTTCTTTGTCTCAATTCAGCAAAAAGGGCCATGGTAAGGGCAAAGTTGGAGGACGCTGGAAATGAAATCATACAGGCCGAAAGAAACAAGAAGACAGTGTGCTAGCACCAGGACAAGACTCTAGTAGTTTAGTAACATTGAATAACTTAAGCATGTAGATGAGATTTTGTGTGAAATGCTCCCATTTACGCTTAGAAATTGTATTTATTGAAATGCATCCATAATAAAATGGACAAACTGGAATAAAAATCTGAACATCCATCTTGATAATCAAATTATAAAAAAACACTATTAACTAAACACTTTTCAAAGTAAAAGAATTATATTGCACAGGTGCTTGTAAACCTTGCTAAATCAAGTCTGCATAGGGTCTGTGTTGTGAAACGGTATCACCTTAACTGTTCATGTGCATCATCATGTGCAGGTGAAGGTGCTGACAGTGGGAGCAGAGTAAGCAGTTATGCTTAAATGAACCACTTTTACTTCTGTGCTATGAAAACAGCATGGACGTCAACACTTCTCCCCTCATGCCACGGTTCAAATCCAGCCGCAAGAGCGATGCCCTCCACTTTCTCTGCAAAGTCTGCTTCTTGCTCTTTGTTCAGATCCAATATGTACCTGACACACAAGCAACATAAACATGCACCTCAGTTCAAATTTAAACTTTCAACAACAATGCAGATTATTCTAGAATATGTAGCAAACATCAAAAACTTGATATATAGAAGCAAATACTATGAACATTACACAGCAGCATCAATGTACTGCTGGGGACTGTGCTGTGACCATGGTAACAAGCCCAGTTACAATAAAAAACTCTCACTTGGCCAACTCCACCACAAGTATGGCGTCTGGCGCTGCAATCTGTCTCATCATCGGGCCCAGCTGGTGCACGCAGCTTTACCCCAACGACCAAGAGGGAAACAGAAACAGAGGAGTGAAACTTGGTCAGCAGTCATATCAGTAGTCTGTAGTCTAGGCAACAAGATGCTTAAGGCATTCTGTTTTAGGTGAAGATACTATATTTTATATTTTTGTTAATTCAGTACAATATCTGTAGTAATTACATAAACATGTTCTAACCTGGCAGAAAAGTAGAGGGTGTTGAAGAGATTTGAATATTTCGGCTTTTCTGGCAATTTCTGGAGAGAGTCCATAGGTAGGAAGGTCACAGAGATCCCATTCAGCTGCATCAAGTCTGAGGAAGATTTAAGAATATTCAGTGCTAAAACCACAGAGTTTCTTACACAGTCGCTGTTTCCTGTGTGATAACTTTCAAAACAGGCAAGATGGAAGGTGATCTACCAAACAATGGAAATTTTCAAGTTCCACTTCCTATTTAAACCTGTACATACACGGAGAAAACAAATGATGCAACATTACCAAAAAAATCCACCTTTCACCACAGCAGGAACTTCTCACTGAGACTTTTGTCTCCATTTGTGCTGCTAATTTGGTTCTAACCTCCGCTGTATTGCCAAATACATGAAGCTGCAGACTGTGGGTAATTATGGGTATGGGTTACCATTAATGGGGACAGATTTCTGGTGAGTGTGTGTGGATGGCTCCTCTGCTTCTGTGTCTGACTGGGATGTAGAGGGGCAGCCCTGTCTACTGGACAAGGACTGTAGCAATGCCTGCACATTTGCCAAGGAGATATCCTGGGCTGTCTGTGGGCGTGAGAAAATGGAGGAGCATAAAATACATACACGCTGCTCTTCAGTAAGAGAACTGTACATACATAACCAAACATTATATGAGATGTTACAGCTGTACATTTTACCTTGACATGTTGCCCATTTTGTGTCTTGAGTAAGCTGCTGTCATCAGGATCAATGCCAAAGGCGAGGTAAGGACTAGACACTATGTCTCCCCAGTATCCTCGCACAGCCACTTTGCTCCCTCTCTATCCAAACACAGATAAATGTGAGTGTTTTCATCTTACCATATGTTACATAAGGTTGTAACTAGACCTTACCTGACTGAACACTCTTGAAGAAATCAGTGTTGGATTGTTTGTTTGATAGACACCGTCCCTCATTTCAAATGCCAAACCCCGTTCCCTCCATTGCACATATTGTTGTTTGTTGATAACGCCACACTTTAGATTTAGAAGGGAAAGTGTATTAACATATAAGCCAACATACTAAAACATGAAAATGTAGGCGGGTATACCGTATGTTTAAATGTTTCAATTCATATGGACAGCTCACTTAGATATATGTTCAAATACCCCTTTTTCATGCAGTTTCATTGACAGGTCCCAGTCAAAGCAGCCTTTCTTGGAGTCGTAGCGCGTTCCAAGGTGCTGCCTGACTCGATAATCCCAGGCTTTGGATATTAAGAACGAGGCAGAAGACTCAGATGAAGACTTTGACTGAGGCTGGCTCCAGAACTTGAATATCTTGACCAATTCATCTCGCTCCTTGAACTGTAGATATAATTAAAAAGTTTGAAATTAGTAGACTTTTCCTATATTTGTTGACTGCTGACATCATACAATTACTCTACAAACCCTAACCCTAACCCCAGTTCACAATGGGTTTAGTTAAACAGGCCTCAGTTTAAAAAAAATAATCAGAAGATCTTCTGAAAACACACAGGGAGTAGTGCTTGCAGTACCTTGAGAAGAGTTGTGTTCAAACAGGGGTGTGTTGCTGTTTCCAATGTTTCAGTCACAGACAGACAAAGCTGCAGTGCTGCACATCTTAGTGTATCCACTGTCTGACTCCGAATCTCGCTGTTCCCAAACACCTCCAGGAAAACCTCTGTCTTCTCTTAAACAATAATGCATAAAAAAGACAAGACATTTATAGCACATCTACCTTTAAAGATGTATTATTCTACTATTATTAAGTTAATAGTTTAACAAAATCATTACCTACCATTAAGTCCCATATATTTCTGGGGCATCAGGGCCAGGTAGAGTAGAAGCAGTTGTCTAGCCACCACCTCCATGCTGTTTTCAATCACCCACACCTGGAGTGGAGCAGAGAGAAGAACTTTGCAGCTCATAGATCCTATACTGATCATTTCTTAAGGTACTGAGTCTCACATGGAGGTTTTCTTCATTCAGCAAACCAGCAATGGTCTTCAAAATATGTCGTGGATCTCCACTGCCAACCAGTAGCACATTAGCTTGTCCTTCTTGTCTCACAGGTCCTAGACAGAGAAAAAATAAATTCAACACATCATACATCATACAGGTCTACACAGTGACCACAATATCCAAGTACAAAACAAATTACATTTGCTGCACAGAGTAGAATTGGAATTGAATGCGTAGTAATATTTTACAGTGTTATTTACTTATTTAGATATTTACAGAATTTATCAAAAATCATATTTTTTAGAAATCATTCACCAGTAAAAGAGATGATGTATTCCTATATGTTAAATTAAAAATAAGTATTCTATACATGTCCAAAAAAAAGTTACCTGATTGCAGAAGCATCAGCACTTGCAACGTATCTTATGCTATAGATATAACTATGCAATAGTTAATAGTCTGTTAAATGTAATGAAGACTTAATTGTCTGGTTTTCAATACACTAAAGTGATTCAAACTCAATGTGCCATCACAAATATACAATCCACTCAACAGTCTCATTGACCTATTCTTGCACAGTGGGCCTGAATCCTTATCTGTTTTAATAACTTCTTTGGTTTTAAAAATTGATATATCACCTAATCATTTCAGCTCCACGTGCATCTGCCCCCTCACCTGTTCCCAGCAGGTCGCGCGCTGGACTGAAGCCCCACCAGGTGACGCAGCCCGCGCCCTCAGACGCCCGTCCAGCACTCATCCTGCGAAGGGATCCACAAATGAAGACACTGCTGTAAGTGGTTATATCAAGACCAAACGTACCGGGGTACATTGTTGTTCACATTTAAACTTTGTTAGATGGTACACTGCCCGTGTGAGACAGTTTAGCTTCGAACAAATGTTAGCTAACCAATGCTAGCCAACGTTACTTATACAAAAGAGCAAATTGTGTTAGCTAACCAACATGGCTGCAAACCCATTCCTAAGCGAAAGGTGTGATCAGACGTCACCCGAACCTGTAATAATGCGATAACTCACCCCGCAGAATGTATTATGATCGAACAAAGTTTGCCAATGTCTGGACAGAAAGAAAGACAAAAAGTTTGGTTTCTGTTGCTAGGCAACCACTTATGGGGCACGCAAGACAGACTGTCTGCGCATGCTCGATTATTCTGTTTCCGTGGGCGAAAAAAATGGTTGTACACAATATCAGCAAATTTGACCACAACATAATCAATGAATGAATGAAGAAGCTTTTTCTGGCAATAAAGTTAATGGCTGATTTTTTAGTACTACAGTGCTACTAGGAAGTGAATCATGCTACTCCATGCTTGTGCCTGTCATGTTTTATCATACATTTACCGTCACAATGATAACATGGCAGTGAGGCTAAAAATCAGTTAAAGATAAGTCTGAACAGTAAATTGACAGCTTTCACGCAAATGAAATAATATTAATAGGAATAAGAGCTGTTGTATGTATGTATTTGTTTTTGCAGGTGTACGTAATAAAATGGTAAGAAAGTGTATATTTTTCTGTCAAAGAGATAATATGATTTTGATCACATATGTTACTTCTAATATTTTAAATGGTACGTTTACTACTTAAGTATTTTATTTGTTTGTGATACAAAACATTTGAGCCCTATTGTGTTACAAATGACCTTTTCAACAGTTACCTTAAACTTGCTGTGTTCTATTGAAAATAAATTAATCTCACACCGTGTCTAAAGATAAATAAAAATGTATTTTTATATATTCTACTATTACTTATACATTTTAATATCACAATATCTTCTCTACAATAACTTTCAAGTACAACTCCTATTTTTTTATTGCTTCTCACAGTGAGAAAATAAAAACAGTAGTTTATTATTAGCTACTCATTACTTTTAGGTTACTTTAAAAAGTTACAGTAAAAGAAGCATTCATGTGAGAATGTTTATTTGCATTTGAAAAGATCCTGAGCGTTACAACAACAACAGCAATACAAAGTGGGTAAAATGGCCCAGTGTGGATAATCTTGAAATCCTTCCTTTATGCTACCAACATTTTACATTGTTCATGTATGAAAAAACATAAAAGATGCACATTTACAGTTTGTTTACATGTACAGTCACAGTAGCTTACAAGTGAACAGGGATATAGAGGGGGCAGAGGTTTAACGACAACTGAATATCAAAAAAAATATTAGTACAACACACCTTTGCACATACACACATGTTCCTCAGGCAGCTCAAGAGACACAATATCTATAGAAAACAGAACATGCACATTGAAAAAACATCAGGGTTAACACAAAAAAATCAACTGTAGATTTTGAAATAGATGTGACTTTAGCGAGGTTTTGCTTTGAGTGCAGCGTCGACTTCTTCTTCTGGCATCAGAGTGTGCCACTGTGCTACTGGACGTCTAGGATTGGCCAGCATGTCTGACCAGTGGCGCAACCCGACTCCTGTAGCTCCGTAACCCATAAAGGTTTTTCCGATGGGGTCATTGCTTCCAAGTTTATCATAGTCAAACACAGTGATAACAACCTGCACTTTCTGAAAAAAAAGGAAAATTCTTATCAAATAATTTCTCATGTCATCACTTACTGTGTGTTATTTCACACTGCGTACCTGTATCTGCTCAAAGGGGACATCAAAGCTAAAACTCTCATTAAAGTAGGGATTTAGAGTGTTTTTCTTGACAGTTGTCTTTTTCTTCTTAATCCGTTTACCATTTTGCTGCAGAACAATCTTCACATATGGATCTTGTGAAAATAGAAAAGAGGGTGAATAGTTAAACTTTTTCATTTAACTTATGTTTTCTCAAGTCCTATATTACAATGAGATATGAAACAAGTCTCTAACAAAGTATAAAAATAGAACAGGAAGCTTGATTACCTGATAATCCGCCAACATCCATTTTCTTCAAATTCTTTGCCTCCATGATGTTCACTGTCAGTTTCCCAGCAGTAGGAACATACCGTAAAGAAATACAGACATCACCCAGTTTTTCCTGCTAAACAGAAGTAGAGATTACCATCATGTCCCAAAAATACAAGTTAAGTCACATTATATGAAACTGGTGATTGTTATTTATACCACACCTCCTCCTTCTCCCCACTTTCCAGGTCTTTCCACAGTTGCATTGGCTGACCCAAATCAACACTGTTCATGATGATTTTTATCTCACCAATCATATCATGCTTGGAAAAACGATCAAAGTCAAAAACCTGTAGCACCAAAGTCTTTCCACCCAACTCTGCATATGGGATCTAGGGAGAAAGGTTATAGTGCTTAGTACTGACATGTGAAATAGCTGAATATCCAGCGATTTTTCTTTAAAATTATTTTTCCTCCTTACAGTTTGCAAATCCTGACAATACTGATCAGATTAAGATACAATGACACCGCACTGCATTGCCATTTTTTGGGAATGGAGACCGTGACAGATAACATTCAAGAAATAAAAGATTAAAGACAAGGGGAAGCATGAACATAGGCCAAACATCTGCCTGATGACAGATAGTGAAGTGATACCAACACAGGCTATGACAACGGTCTCGAGACAAAAGAGAGAACAAACAAAACGGAGACGTTAATGTGAAGTCACAGCATTGGTCGCGTTGTACCTTGAAGATGAAAGTCTCATTGAATACGGGGCATAAATTTTTGCGTTGAACCTTGGTCTCATACTTCTTCTTTTTGTCTGGCAACAAAAACACCTTCACATAGGGGTCTGAGGTTCCCCCCATATCCATAGCAGCAAGGTCCTGAGCTTGAAGGATGCCCACTATGAGCTCCAGAGGAAAGTGAAGAGGTGTCAGAATGACAATAATCGTATGTAGAAATTTGTTCAGTGTATAATGTGAGTGTAGATATGTGCTGAGTTTATATTCCAATCATTTTGATGAAACTGAATTTTGTTTTTCACAGGACCTACCTGGGATTCTGTGAAGTTGTAGTCCAGGGAGTACTCCAGCTTACCCAGCTTTTCCTGCTCTTTCTCCTCTTCCTCCCCTTGCTTCTTCACCTCCCCTTCCTACAAGATAAAAACATCAGTGTACTATATTCATCGTGAAGATTTAGATCGGGTAAGAGTTTACTATAATGGTTGAGTACATATCACACACCTTTTCTCCAGTCTCTCCTTCACCTTCTTTTGCCATTCTTCGACGACCTGCCTTCCTCTCTCTCACTTTCTTTGCTTTTTTCTTTTTTGCAAAGCATTTTTTGAAAACACAGAAGATGAAGCATGCCACCAACACCAGCACCACCACAACAATGGCTCCTACAGCCCACATGGGAACTACAAAGAAAATGTAACAGTTTACTATATCAAGAGAGGGAGTATGATTATTGTGGCAGAAAAGAGCGAAGGACTGATGCTATTTAAGACAACAACAAAAATCCCTACAAAACATACACACATGCATTTAGAAATCTTTAGTTTTTTATAGTGGATTTAAATCTTTCACATGTACAGATCACATCATATAAACTCATTATATATTAGTAATGACAACAAATATAGTGCTTCTTACAAGAGAAGCAGCTTTCCTTACTTGCTCTTAAAAATGTAAGCACTTCTTTATCTGGGGACAGCTTGCTGAGCAAGTGTGTTTTCAACAACACCCTTTTCCATAATCAGATAATAACATACTCCCCGCTGGGAGTGGCACTGTGCAAACAGCCACCAGTGGCATCACTGCAGCAGTTTATCATTAAGTGCTTTACTGAAAACAGCTCAGCAGTAGTTGTTAATTAACGGGAAAACAATTGTCATACAGTCTTTCCTCTTATGTTTTTGTAAGCAAAAGAGTGTCAAACATGGCAGGTATAATGTTCCAGAAATAGTTTTTCACCATGTTCAATATGTCAAAAAAACAAAACAAGTTTCCTCTCATATCTACATACATGTCTTTAGGACTAATTTATCTAAATAAAGACTGGACCGAACAATTTTTCACTAAAAATATTAAATAAGATCTTTAGAACTTTACAATGGTTGATTTTGCCTTCTCTATATATCTACACACATATATATCTATAAGGGAGCAAATACCCAAAGATAAACAGTTAATTTCAACTAGTACATTTTTCTCTCAACCATGCATATGCAAATTCTAGAAATAGCTTACTTGGCAGATGGTTAAGTTCATTCATGAACTTGTCTTTTATGTGATTGTAATCATGACTGGGGTGATGTTGTGTGTGATGGTGTTCGTGCTCATGCTCCTGGTGTTCTGAATGGAAGTGTTCGTGATGAACTGACTCAGTTGCTTCCTCAGATTCTGGTTCAGAAGGCTCTGCGGCTCTCCTGGCCCGGACCCTCATGCTGACGAACCTCATGTCAGCTGCTAAAAACAGCAGAATCACTGGAGTTATTCACACTGTGCTGGTTTGTTATGCCCTCTGTCATGTTGGCCCCAACAGTGAGAGATAACACAACTTCATATGTATGCTTTGTAATCCCCTATGTGCATGCATTATAGTACAGTTCAAGAGCATAGGACATCTCTAAGCCAGATGCTCAAAATGGCTGACCCTAATCCCTCTGTTACTCTCATTCTCAGTCATCTCCCCCACTACATGACCCACGCTTTCACTCCCCATTGCGTCCCATCCCTTTCCTCCTCTCTTCACAATTTCTGCATGTAACTGGATTAAACTCTGATGCTACAATATTAATCCAAAATAAATAGACCTTGGTCTCCTCCCCTTTTTCTCTTGCTTTTTCAGCCCCTTATCTACCTTAGAGAGTTTTCCAGAATGACAACTGTTTGTTAAGGTATTTCAAAGAGAGCTGAGTCTATGGCCAAGACTAAGAGGAAAACCCCCCATTGTTTTTTGTAGTTTCTATGATGGAAAGGGGGATTTTTTGTCGAAATTTCTCAAGGGCAGCTACTTTGAATAGAGGGTGATAATGAATCAAATTAAAACAGTATTGCCATTTACTTACATTTTGAAGATTTAGAAAACAGTGATGACTATTAACAGATCCACAGGATTGCCCTATCCCACATAGCCGCTGGATATTGCTACTTCATATCTTACCCTCTCTTCCTTTGTTTCCGTTCTGCCTTGTACTAATACTATTAAGTAAAGGATAGTTGCCCAAAGATACCATTTACCAGCCAAGAACCAGCCAACCAGTTCTGTAAGCCAATATGATTCTACAATTAAAAAAAATGTTTCAAGTCTAGCTCGCTGTAAGTCGCTTTAGAGAAAAGCATCTGCCAAGCAAAGTAAAGTAAAGTCTAATACTTTTATCTGTTTTTGCACTTGATCATAGAAAAGATGTTTGAAATTGTATGCAGGAGGTTAAATCTTACCTTTGATATCTCCCTTTGATTCCCTTTATATCGAAAGAGCTGTAGGAACTTTTACTTAACAGTGTACTTCTTGTTGCTTCCCTTTTGGCCCGTTGAACCCCTTCATGCATCCATCATGCCTTCTGCAAGCAGCAATCTCTGACTGGCAGGTTCTCTGCAACCCTTTCCATCAAAGCTAAAGCCCTGGCAAATCATTAGAGCAGTGTTCTCATTTAATCCCCCTCCCCACCTCCTCCCAATATTAGAATGCTGAAAACACATCTGTTGCTTAATGTCTCCAACTGCATGAAAACAGACATTATATTGGTACTTTACTTTTAACCATTTTGCAAATCTAAAACAGTTGTATACAGGATGTTGCGCAGTGGAAAAAATATTATTAGATTGATGGCAATGGTGGTTGCTTGTATCCATTAGACTGAGGAGATTGTAGTGCATCCTGCCGTTCCCTAATCCCCTCAGCATAGCCGTCCTCGCAGTCCGTCATCAGTCTACCAGTGACTATCACAGAGATATTCCATCCTCCCTATCCCCTGGCTTACCATTTTACTGTACAAAACACACCCGTAGTTTGAGCACTGTCAACAGTAATCCCCAGGCATGGTGCCACGAGTTTGCACTGCTACATCTGGAGATTTCACTGGCTTCAATCCACCATGCAACAGCCACATCTAATAGTTAGCTTACTAAAACAAGGGAAAACAAAGTAGATAAAAACACAACATAAACTGCAAATATTAGATATCGTGACCTTATTGTAGAGCTGTTGGTTGCATTTGTCTAGCAGGTCTGTTTATTAGGTAAAGGTGTACACAAGGAAGAATCTTTTACTTAACACTTTTTGCAGTACATCAATGATTCATTATTAAATTAAAACGTTAACAGAACCTCCTAACTTTAATATGATAAATAAAAACAAAGGAATACTGTGTTGTATTTTGTTGTCACACTTCTACAATTGAATTACAGCTGAACATGAATCACGTTTCTTTACTGAAACATATAATTTACCAAAAAGCACCATGGACATTTTAAACCCACAAGCTGCCTGGTGGTTGACTATGTTGATCATTAACTCACCCAACAGTGAGTAAGCAGACTTATCTACAGAGACCTTTAGGAGCAGATGTAACCTTAGAAAAACTACAGAAAGTATGTTTGGGCTTCCTGACAGATCAGATGACTTGACATTTAGGCAACATTTGAAGTGCTTAAAAGAAACACAAGCTGTCAGCAAAATTGGACTTTATTAAAAGTTTTTTTAATCCTGCTTGTAGACTCAAAACAGCAACGGACCTTTACAAAAGGCTTTGAGGGTTAAATCCTCTGACACAATGGAATGTACGAAATGATACAAGTATAAAATATGTAGTTATTTTAATGGCTTCTGAAATTTTTTAGCACCATATTAATGAGAACATTTTTCTAACAGTGTTTTTCATGTTTAGATTTGAGGTAATTTATGTTAATTAGCTTTAAATATCTTGGACTTGGTATCTTTCAAAATGTGGAGCTTCCACTGTGACCTTACAGAGTGTGTTTGTCGAAGAGGTATTCTCCCATTAGACCATGTGTCTCAGACTCAGTGATGCGGGTCAGACTGCCAACGTAATCTCCCATCTTCTTGATGGTGTCGTGACTGTCAGTCAGAAAGTGTCCCTCAAGAAAGTCACTTAGCTGCAGAAGTAGAAGGTAATTAATGAGGATAGGGTTAATATTTGATGAATACTCAATGCCTTACACATATTGAAGTACAAGTACAAGTACAGTACAAGCCCGACAGTGTAGCTGGTATCTATGGCTCTATCAGTGCAGACTTACATGAGGGTCAGTGTGGATTCCAGCTCTGCGGTGCACATTTAGGATACATGTGTTTAAAGACTTCTGGTAATCCAGGGAAAAGGACATTGCATCCAGACCACCCTTCCAATCCTCTTTAGTTGGTTTCTAAAACATTAAGTTAATATTTCAAACAACTGAATCAATTTTAACAATGACTAAGAAATTTTGCTCAATAATTATGTTGTGGTCTTACAGCAATAGTCTGAAGCAATATTCGGCCTCCTCTCGTGTTCTGATATTCCAGCAGCTTCTCGGCATGTTCCCTTTCCTTTTCTGAGCGCTCCAGGAAAAAACTAGAGAAATTTGGCAAGGCAACATCATCTCTGTCAAAATACATCCCCTAAAAGAAACGAGAGAAAGAAGATGTTGAGGGATTACAGTGCAGATACACGAGAGGCAAATACAAAATTAACTTTAGTGCTGGAGACATCATACTAGAGCGAGGTAGGTGTAGGATGCACTGAGCTTCACGTTGATAAGTTTGTTGACGTCTCCTTCGGTCTCTGAATGTAGGTTTTGTTTAACCACAGACTGCATTTCTGAAAGACAGAAAAATACTACAATCGATGCAAGGATATATAAGAAAACACAATACCAGTATTAGTAGATAAAAATCAACCAGACAGGTATGTGTCGAGGATGAATTCAAATAGGCAACGATTTAAATCAGGTGTTTAAACTACCGTGACCTTACTTTATAAGCTTTTAATGTGAACTGAAGCTCGATTAATGTCTTCAGAAAACACGAGTTATTGGCTGTTGGCTAATGTTAGCCACGTTAGCACCAACTAAACAATTACATGTTAATTTAACTTACCGAAAAAGTGTTGGCCGAGTCTGACTGCGGAAAAAGTTTGTTGTTCTTTGTCTGTAAAGCAAGCAACCCCCTACTTTTGCAGCACTACCACTGACTTTATCTTTTTGTTTATCCTCCACTAAACAGCGATCCGCCCACGTCTTCCTCTTCCCCCTCGGCTTCCGTTATTGCCGTTTGTAAACTAGCTCATAGGCGCATTACCGACCCCTACAGGATTTAGTGTGGAACAGTGATTTAGAAATCAACTGCACCTGATTTTTAGTTCATGACTTTCCATCCTAACAAATTTACTAAGGTGATAAGACATTTTCCTCCTACTACTGTCACATTCTTTTCAAATTTTAGGGCCTCTGTAACCCTTTAAATTGTACATATTTAAATTATTGTACAATGTGTGCATAATCCAGTTGGGTGCTTCTAGTGCACAATATAATTAAGCTCCTCTAACATGACCTAATATATAGAAAAAAATAATATTTAATATTTGATCTACAGATGAAACACAGAAAGTGGACATTTTTTAACTTATCGTGCACAAGAACACCATCCAATGTTTGAAACAGTCTTTACAATGGGAACTATCAAGAAAAAATGATGGTAGATAGAAAGCACGGACACATTCTATCAGAATATGGGTAATGTGATAACAAGAGACAGACAGCACAGTTACAGTATGTACATGCTGCAGAAAATCTGTGAGGGTGAACCTAGTAGGGGAACTGAAACAGTTGTTGTATTGGTGAGCTACGCAAAATCAGTCAAGAAGAAAGTAACATATTGTGCAACTGAGAGTGTAGAGTGTAACTGATGTAGTGTTGTCGCACAGGCGGTGCAGCTATTTTTTTGCAGTGATGGTAACAAAGTTGAAGAAGCATATCATTTCATAAAAAATATGGTTTTTCCTATGTGTCCTTATTTTCTATGAGTATGTACTTTTAAGTTCCTAAAGCTCAACAGGGCTTATCTGTGGCACTGACACACTTTTAGTTTGCAGGTTTACAGCCACAGGTTTAAAGAGATTATATTCAAACCTATACAGATTGTGTATGTACATGAGCACCACATTAAAAATGAGGTCAACCTTTTATGAAATTTAGAGCATGGATTTTAAAATTTCACAAGAGAGAAATGAATTATCAGAACAAACATTCTAAAATACAGTCTACTGTACATAATGTGCTTTTTACAATAATCACTACTTTAGGTTAGTATACAATAAGGAAGCCTAATGTAGTTCTTCTGTTTTTGAGTAAGATCATACAATATAAACACATGAGCAAAACTACTTTATGAGTGTTAACTTCCTTCTCATGTTCCCCTAATGGACAATGTTGGACAAAGTCTTCTTTGACATGTGGACATTTTTGAGTGCTGCACCACAATATAAGACCATAAACGGTGTGTAAACTCCATGTTCAGTTGAATCCGAAGCTCAAGGTGAAGTTTTCTGTTCACAGTTCCTTTTACATCAACCACAACTAAGCTATAAATACCCCTGCTGAGTGAGACAGAGCATGATACCAAAAGCATGTCTACTGTTCTGTAAAAGCAGCCCAAGAAAAAACACTAAAAAAAAACAAATTGTAACTTTTTAAAGCTTTACCTTGGATCATAGATAATAACTAAAGAAAAGGTCATCTTTATTTACTCATACACTCGCACACAGCCAGTCACAATCATAAAACTGATAATGACTAATAAACAGTAGACATAAAAAATTACAGCTTATGAACATGTAAAAAAAACGAATTTCCTTGATTGACATAGTTATACTTTGACAAGCTCCACATTATGGCAGTTAATAAGGAAGTTACAGACGGAGCAAAGCCCTCAGTGGTTGTACTGGGGTAAAAAAGGAGAAGAAGCTATTTACTAAGTCACTTGCCAATATGAGAGGAGACCAGAGGTTACCAAAGGAGGACATGGTTAGGAATTAAAAGTCAACACCACTGGAATTAACTTCATTTGGGACTGGATAAGCACAAGAAGTAGTTCTTTGTCAAGATTAAATGTTGTGGTGCAGAAAATAGAAACAGAAAGTTAAGTCTTTGGACAGAAAAGGAGCTACGTTTATAGTGCATAGTACAAGTGTAGCTTGTCTGTCATGACGAGGAAACCTTTGTCTTTAAAGATAACTTCACACCACTTCCTGATGTGTGTCCTTCAGACTCTGCTTTGGGTAAGTTTGTTTTTTTAATCTTTCTCTTCTTAGAATTGATCAGATAGTTACAAAATGTTACCCCTAACAAAAGGAAACCTCGCAGACAAAACCACAGTGTGAGTTTAATGTGTGATGTGCATCATGTCTGAAGTACAGGAAACTAAAAAGACCATTGCGAAACATAAGAATGACGAGCTTTCTTCAGATGGTGAAATATAAATAAATTCTTTCACTTTTATGTTTATACTTATTTTTTAGATTTCAATGCATATGAATGAAATGCTGTAAAAAATGTAATTGCTTCGGATTATTAGAGACTCTGTTTTCCTAAATATATAGAATCTATAGTCAGTTTTTAAAATTTTTGAGTAGAAATAAGATTTAGATTTTTTTTAGTTTAGGTCATTCTCTCTGTTCCCAAGCCAATGGTTTTCTGTTTTTAGGGGGTCACCAACACAAACCCAATACTAAGTACAGCTCTGACAACAGTGGTGACAAAACCGTCAACAATGACAACTCTTTCAACAACAAAATTACGTAAGTAGCACTATGAAGATCTTATCAAGTATAACAGTTATCGGTATAACATGTGATCTCTCCTCTGATAGCTGTGAAAAAATATATTTCACTCTTATCACTGTGCCTAAGCAGTACATACACATTTAAACCTGGAGCTGGGATAGTATACGAACACTCACATTTTGGGTTGCAAGTTAGGTTGCAATTCGTCTTCCAGCCTAAGAGTGAGCAGTTCAATTCTCAGTCGCAGCAAGCTACATGTCCAAAATGTTCTTGGACAAGACACCAAAACCCCATAGTAGCGCAGCTGTCCAAACAACATTTTCCCCAAAGGATCAATAAAGAATAAATTATTGTTATTACTGTTTTATAGTGTTGTGCAAGTATTATCATGTCTTATTTATGTGTTCTTGGGGTATTTATACTATCATGTTATTTAGCCATGTTATTGATGTAAGCAAAATTAACAATTGGTCCTGTTCATCAGAACAAGGTATAATTTGATACATTAACATCCTATCAGTTTTAAAAATCTTTACATCATATTATGGCTCAGTATGTCTTTACATTGTAGCTCTTAGTAATCTAAATACAAAGACGCTTTGAACTAAATATTATTTTGTCACAATTCGAAATTGTTGGGACATTTTGTCATTGGGACATTGGGGCATTTTTCACTATGTGTTGCCATTTTCATTCTAACTCCCTTTAACATAATGCAGTAAGTTGTTGAGCCAATTGAAACATGATGATTTTACTTATTTTACACATTTTCTCTTTGCATCCTAGCACCTAACAACACAGTGGAGTTCAAATCAGTTGGACAAAATGAGACCAGTATATCTCTACAGTGGAGTAGCGTAGATGCCTTCATCAACTATACACTTAAATACAGTAATGGAGAGATAAATGTCCCTGCATCAGCAGAAAATGAAACAGTGACGTACGTAGTCTCAGATCTGAAAAGTGGGACTAAATA
>JAUMHF010000011.1:6568492-6586007 GCA_032359275.1 Microctenopoma steveboyesi | reverse complement strand
TAGGAGTATTTCTTCTTTGTGTCCTAGCTCCTAACAACACAGAGGAGTTCAAAGCAGTTGGACAAAATGAGACCAGTATAACTCTACAGTGGAAAGAAGTAGATGCCATCCTCAACTATACACTTCAGTACAGTAATAGAGAGATAAATGTCCCTGCATCAGCAGAAAATGAAACAGTGACGTACATAGTCTCAGATCTGAAAAGTGGGACTAAATACGACTTCACTCTCTTCACTGTGTATGAAAATGTCAGAAGCACAGGAGTAAACCTCACTGCAGTAACAGGTAAGATGTCCCATATGAAATGGACCAACTTCATTAGCCATGATTGAGATCTGATTTAAGTACATTAGATGTGTTTAGGATGAAAAAAATGAAATTAAGATCAAATGATAAAACATTGTCATTTAAATAATCAATATCCATCCAGCCATCTCACCTTTTTACTGAAACAATTGTGTCTTCTTTTATCTTTTTAGCTCCTGAAAATGTTAAGAATGTTATTGTGCTGAGACAAAATGAAAGTAGTATAACTCTGATGTGGGACAAAGTTAACAACATCTCTAACTACATTCTACAATATGAAAAGAATGGCAGTTTCACCATGAAAATTATCAGCGTATCTCATCGTGAAGCATCAGTTACATATGACGTCTCTTCACTTGATGCGGGAAAAAAATATAATTTCACTCTCATCACTGAGTTTGAGGGAGTCAACAGCACTGGATACAGATTTAGTAATGTGACCGGTAAGTGATTTTTAAATATTCAATTGCAAATAAGACTTCTCAATAAGACTAACTGTGTTTATTTTCACCAGTTCCCCCGAAGGTACCGTTTGTAAATGTGAGTGAACGTTTGGTGACAAGCATAACTCTGATGTGGACGAATGTGGACAGAAACTGGAACTACTTGTTTCATATTAATGGCAGTGATGTGGCAGATATCAAAAATGTGTCATCAGATGTTGTGTCACATTCAACCACTTCTCTCAAGTCTGGCACGATGTATAAATTCAGTGTGACCACAGTGTTCTATGAACTCCACAGCACTGCTTATGAAGACTTCATAGTAACAGGTCAATGCAGGACAACATCATTTGATTTATTTCAGTATGAATGATAACATTTTGTTCAATGTGTGCACACAAACACACAAAAAAAACATGTTTGAATTGTGACCTGAAAGCTTTCCTCATTCATTTCAGCCATAGACTGTGCCAGCATAGCCTGGCATGTGAGTAACTCGTCGATCCAAGGAATGGTAGGAGGCTTGTTCTCAAGTGCAACTGCCTCAAATGGCTCACAAACTCATGTCAGTCTTGGAGGTAACAATGTGTCCTTTACTGGGCTTTACCCTGGTGCAACCTATGAGGTGTCTCTAGTTTACCAAGCATACCAACAGTGTCGCCACACGCTAACAGTTTGTAAGTACAAGATGACTTTTTTTCTGTATGAATTAAATGGAAAACATGAGCACTCTCTACAAGAATTTGCACCTGTACCAAGTTCATCTACCAAAGTCTTATTTGTATATATGTAGTTGCCTGTATTGTGTTGACTGTTAACCGTTATGTTATACTTAATCAAATCTGTGTGTCTGTAGAACAGGAAGCATAATCTTGTGTATCCCGTCCTGTATTTACACTGTGTTGCAACACGGTATAGTTTATCATTTTTGCACCTGTTCTGCTCAGTTCCTCCAGATGTATTGGCTCACTGTGAATACTGGGGAGCTGGCTATTCTATCCGCATTGTCTGGGATAAACCTGACGGTCTTTGGAGTACAGTGGAGGTGAATGTGACTGGAAGAACTCTCAATACGAGTGCGCAGTATATTGTGGTAGATGGATTCCTACCTGCCAAAACTTATGAAGTATCCTTAGCTTCATTGTCTGGAACAGTAAAGAGTTCTGTGCCGTCTGTTTTAAAATGTTCCACTGATCCAAGAGGTGAGTCAATGTAAATATATTACTAAATACTATTTCTATGCGTTTCCTTGTGTTCTGTACATTTCTAAAAAAATATTCACTCATTGTGCTGTTTTGCATTAGTTAAATGATAGAAGTGGAAGGAACCGATTATTGCATTTTTTGCTTACATTACAAAAATTTGTCCTTGTGGCAAAGTAAAGAAAATGATGTACATATGCATTCAACTGTGTTTCAACTTTCAATTTCCCATAGGGGTCATTGCGGGGTCATTTTTTGCTGTGCTGCTTTTTTGTGTGCTGGTCTTTCTGGCTGTCTTCGTTCTAATTTTAAGACCAGATTTAATCAGGTTGGTGATGCCAGAGTCACACTAGACAACACTAAATGCACATCATCCCTTTAAAATTCACAGTAAATGTCTTTGCTTGTTCCCTTTTAACAGAAAAAAAACATTCATTAGTGGAACTGAACTGTCTACCAAGAAGTGCAGGTAGGGGAATATTTGATCATCTCTTCATAGGATTAACATCACTTTCACTCAACATCACTTTTTGGGGTCTCTGTAGTAAAAGGGAGAAGAATTTGTAGTTTATCACATGTGAAAATGTGTTTTTTTAATTAATGTAAAACAAGAACATGCATTTCATATCATTAATATACAATATAACTTGTATTACACATTTTCTTTATTTTTCAGCGCTGTTTCAGTGGAGATGTTTGCAGAACACTTCCGCCAACTAAGTTTGGATGAAAACAAAGGTTTCAGTCTAGAATATGAGGTGCAGATTTTATAATACTTTCTCATTCCATCGTTTTTCGTATTGTATATGACTGTAATTTTTCCTGTATATTTCATGGAGTTATGTCCTGTCGTCTGCTAACTTTCATACAGAGCCTCATGCATGTTGGCACAGAGCAGACACAAAAAGTAGCTCTGCTACCTGAGAACAAAGCAAAGAATCGTTTCAACAATGTGCTGCCATGTAAGACTGCCCTCTGAATGCTCTACCATGTGATCATGAGAAAGAGAGATTCAGGAAATTATTCAGATCCATTTATTCTTTCTAATTCTGTTATAAGAAGTGACTAATTTGTTATGTATTGCCTTTAAACCACATGTCGTTTCATCCTAGATGACTGGTGTCGTGTGAAGTTAAGTACTTCAGAATCCAGTGAGACCTCTCACTACATTAATGCTAATTACATGCCGGTAGGTATTACTTGATATCTATATTGTACAGTGCAAATACAATTAGCCTATAAAAGCTAAATAAATTTTGTAAGGTAGGAAAAGCTGAAAACTGGAGAAAGTACCGTATGGAGCTGCTAAAACATCTGCACATGGGTTTAAACTTGTGCTAAACTTCCTGAGTATAGAGTGACATTTTGTTTTATACGGAGCGATGTAGGAGTGATTAACAGGAACTAATAACTAACTAATAACTAACCAACTTAAGAAATGTAAATATTTAACTTATGATTACTGTTCAGGGCTACAGTGCCAACAGAGAGTACATTGCCACTCAGGGTCCTCTGCCATCAACAGTCAATGATTTCTGGAGGATGGTCTGGGAACAAAGAGTGGGGGCCATCGTCATGGTAACCAACTGCACTGAAGGTGGACGGGTGAGTCTGCAGGAAGATGTTTTATTGCTGTCGCTGATGTGTACAAAAGAGAGGACCCAAACGCAGACTAGGACCAGAGAGGGTTCAAACAAAGAAACTTTATTACAAAATAACATCAAAACTCCCAGAGGAGGTAGGATCAGTACACTAAACTAAACACAAACGACAGGGAGGTAGAGCAGGTGCAGGGGAAACAGAACAGAGAGACCAAGAGAGTGGGAAGAGAGAAAGGACAGAGCCAGAACAGAAACTAAACCAAAACCAACCTACTGAAGTGAGTAGAAAAATGATGGGTGGGGGAAAGACAAAAACAAAAGGTGGCGTAACCAGGTGGTGCAACAAGATAAACTGACAAAGGAAATGTAGAACATGCAGGGGCTTAAATAGTGAAGAGACTAATTGGAAATGAAGAGCAGCTGAAAACAATCGTGGAGTGAGAGTGGAGAGAGGGGAGTGGTCACAGTGAGGGAAAGAGAAAGGGACACAAAGGGCTAGAGGGAAATCATTGACAATTGCCAGCTTTTAATAGAGATTCAAATCTAATTCTCTGGTCTAAAAATGAGCTGCTGTGAATCATTAACTTTTGCGGTTAACATTTTATGACAGTGACAGTTTGGTCTGCTCTCCACTCTGGTCTATTGTTGTAACTGCATTAAAACAACTTATATTTTGCATGTTTAATTTTCCCAGACCAAGTGTGAACAATATTGGCCTGCATACAGGACTACTTCACGTTACGGAGAGCTGTTGGCCACCTTGACATCTGAACAACAGGAGCCCAACTGGACATTAAGAGAATTCAATGTGAAGCATGTATGTAACTTCTCTAAAAAGGATACGCTGTAACTAAATTGGTTAGGCACTAACCTAGATCAAAGTTGTAACGTAGAACAAGGCATTTGTTGGAACACTGACTCAAGACACTGAGACTCAGCTTCAGACTGACAGCTTCACACGTCATAGACCTACAGTATTTGAATTCCTCTATGTCAATATTCTTCCTAGGAAAACACCTCAGAACAGCATACAGTGACACACTTCCACTTCACCTCCTGGCCTGACCATGGAGTCCCACAGGGCACCAAAGTCTTGATCCAGTTCAGAGGACTGGTGAGACAGCACATAGAAAGAGAACGAACCAGGGCACCCACTGTTGTTCATTGCAGGTACAGAATGCAGTTTTTCTATGAAGTCTAGTGAGAGTCTGTTAGTAGAGTTAAAATGTTTGCTTTTGGACTCTTGGTTATAGATTCTTTGAAAAGATTCCTGCTTTTCATTACATTTATTTTATTGTATTGTATGCCGTCATGATGAAAACAATATGCATTTCTGCAGTCTAATCCCCAAAATGTTAACATTACATTAACGGAAAAGTTCAGTGTAAATTTATCATGGCAGGAGAGAAGAATATATCTCCTCAATATTAAATGTTTATAAATGTTATACCCATAGTGGTTTTGAATAACCTGATTATGTAGGTTTAACACAGAACAGTTTCCTAATTGTGCTATATTTGCTATTATGTAGAGTGGGTTAGGGGGTTAGGGTTAGGGTTAGTCAGTAGAAACTCTCCTGATTTACCTGTTAAAATGTCCCCCCAAAAAACGTTTGTAATGTAAACAACACTGAGGTTTCATTTTCTAGAGTGTACTTACTAAGCTTTTTATCTGGCTGCTCCACTGCTCGCCTTTTGCTGTGATATCTCTATCTAAGTGCTGGAGTGGGCAGGACAGGCACTATTATTGCCCTGGATGTGCTCCTTCAGCAGCTAGACAAAAGAGGAGAGGTGGACATCAACGGGTTTGTGCACAAAATGAGACTGAATCGACCACACATGGTGCAGACAGAGGTAAAACTGATCATATTATTAAAATGATTATTGAAATTCAGCAACAGTTTTTACACTGTAATATTTAACATAAAGCTGTCCGACAAGTTTAGTTCAAATGCACATTTGCATTTTTACAATCGGGGCAAATGTTTGACCTTGACCTATATTATTGGGAAATGCTGAAGCTTTAACTGTATGTAGTAACCCTTTATATGGCAATACTACATATGAAATTTCAACCAGACTACTGTAAGAGCTGCCCTGAAACTTTGGTTTGTTTAACTTTTTTCAGTCCCAGTATGTTTTCCTACACCAATGCATCATGGACTCTCTACAGCTGGAAGAAAAGACTGACGAGCACATTTACGAGAACACAGACATGATTTATGTCAATGCAAGAGCTGTCCAAGAGTTTCGTTATAACTCAAATGCCTAAACAAATATCTGCCAATCTACATATATGTTGCATGTTGATTACTGTAAATAGAAAAGATGTGTTTGTTTTGCTATATGCACATTTTATTTAAGTATATATATATAATTTTTGTTTATCTCGTCATTCAAATGTGTTTTATTATTATTGTTATCAAAGTTAATAACACTGCAAATGACCACAGAATGTTTTCAAACTAGATTTATTAAAAAAATAAAATTATTTACGAAAAGTAAGAACAAACTCATTACAGAGTAAATGCAGTGTTTGTCCTTAACATGTGTCCGAGGTCCTTGGTTTGCTTTTTCAAGCACGCAGCTGCTCAAACATTGTTGTCTGTGCTGTTGTTACTGTGGGTTGTGTCCTGGCTACTGCGGACAGAAAAGTTACCTTCGATGAGTTTCTGTCGTGCTTTTAGAGCCTCGTGGTTGATTTCCACTGGCGCTGAATGCTGCTTCCCTGGGAGCAGCGGCTCAATTTTGCCAGAAAAAGGTGGAGGAGGGACTGAGAACTTCTTAGCGATGTTGTGCAGGACACAGCATGTCTTTATGATGTTGGACTTTTTGTCCAAAGAGTCTTCCTGTGCAAAACCCAGTTGTCTTAGACACCTAAAACGCCTCTTCATCCAGTCAAGTGCTGTCTGCATGACATTATGGATCTTTGCATGAGCTTTATTAAAGCAGGTCTCGCTGTCATGTGCAGGGTCTGACACAGGAGTCAACAGATGTTTGCTTAGGTGGTAGCCATTTCCACCTTAAATGAAGACACAACAATCCAGTTAATACAAAAAAACACCATTCAAATATCTATCCTTCCTGTTTTTTTTGCATATTTGTAACACTTAAAGATTAAGATCACCAAACAAATTTTGACATATATTATTAATAATTAAATTAATATTACATAACTTAAATCATGATTCATTTTTAAGGTATAAACCTGCCTGGCTGCAGTGTAGTTGAAAATGTGTTTGTGTGTTTTTACTTTGACAAATATGATTTTTTTACCCAGCACACTATTATTAGGTGTGGACTGTAAGGTTGTAAGATACAAAAGAAACTGTGTGTAATAGATTCAGTAAATAAGTACACAGGTCAAAGCTTTTATGACCATGGTTTTAATACCATGACGCCTCACATTTTCTTATAATATAATAATACAATTTATTTATAGAAAACATTTAAAAAAACATCAAAGTGCTGCACAGCAGTCGTATAAATAATAATTATATAATAATAACAAAAACAAGTTCATCAATACAAAACAGTTTGAAAACATGAAAGTCATCTTACCAATAACCCAATAAGGTCCGTGAAGATCTTTCTCAATTTCCGTGCCTTTTAGGGAAGAAGTCCACATGTCCTGGTCAAACGTGCTGCCCACGCAACAGTTTTCCACACTCAGTATGTTGCCGTCGGAGTCACATATGATCTGGTTCACGACAGATGTGTAACCCGCAGTGTTGACGAAGGACCTGAAGCTGTTCCTATCATACGGAGAAGCTCTGATCTTGAAGTGAGCCGCAGCCAGGACGCCCAGCACACCAGGGATGCCGCAGACTCTCTCTATCCTTCGCGCGACGCTGGCTCTGGCCTCCTGGGTTAGTGGGAATGAGATGAACTGCTCGGACATCTCCGCGATGACTCCGGAAACTGCGCTCACGGTCGCGCAGCACTCAGCCTGGCTCAGCCCGACTTTGTGCAGGACGGCGGTGGCGGACACGCCGTGCGCGTAATAGTTCAGCGCCACCATGACGACCGCGTCCACGGTCAGGGAGGGTTTATTCAGCGGGAGCGTCTTCATACGGAGGCGTAGAGTATCTGTGATGAAGGCGATGCAGGGTCTGGTGAGGTGGAACATCTGGAACAAAGCTTCGTCGTCGAATTGGTCGAAACAGCTCGGAGTCACATGTTCCGCTTCTTCATGTCCAAGGAGCTCTTCCTGGACCGCGAGCCACACTGGCAGAGCGAAGGCCATTAGTTTACCGCGGAAAAACACCTAAATACACATGAATGACTTTACGAAAGGTCCAGCAGAGCTACGCCTGATGGGAAACTGTTGTAGCGCATTCTTCTTCTCTCATGTTTAGTTTATAAAGCGGTGCTGTGTCCCCACCCAGTGGTCAGCAATGTAATCTACTTAAAAACATAAAACGATAAACACTGTCATATAGCGGGAATTGAAACTAACTGTGATAGCTTTACATGAATATGTTAATCAATAACCTTTGTAAACCACACGTCATCTCATCTTATAAAATTCCAGAGAGATACAGATTATTCTGCTTTTTCCTGTTTCCTGAATCAAAATCTGTTTATAAATGATTAATTATTGGAGTTATAATAGACATTTTAAAAAGCATATATTGAATATAATCATAAAACATAACATAACATACAATTTTCGCTGACATTCATGTCACAATATGAACATAAACAGGACATATGTTGCCCAATAAAGTGATGAAAGTGTGTACATCTTTGTCCAATGCATAAATAAATAAAGCGTCCATTTTTGTAAAGAGTAAACAGTGGAACAGCACAATAAATTTCCAGCAGCTTTACTTATTTATTACAACTTTGGTGACAAATAGAACGTTCTGTTAACTTCACTAATAGAAACATCTTTCAGTCTGGGTATTCCGCCCTTGCGGCAGACTTCTGTCCTCTGGCCCTGAGCATATGCATCTGTGACGAAAAGGAGACATTGAAGGATGTTAGGGTCAGCTAGTGCACGCATTAGTAACTCCTCCTCGTGTCTGGAAGTGTGACGTAAAAGGCCAGTATCACCTATTATAATACTAAATTATAACATGTGAATGCTCTTAATCACAATAGTTTTCTTATTAACTTTCAACATAAGTAATTTTAGTACTACTCATTAAATAGTGGGGGTGATGTGAAGGTATTAATATCAGTTACATTCCAATGATTAGTCCTAGGTAATGTATGACATCCTCACCTGTGATGTTATCCACAGAGTCCAGTGGAGCAGTGTTGTTCATGTTCACTCCAAACAACACCACAAAAGAGATCACTAATGCAACCAGCAGATAGATTGGTGCTGCAAGAGCCCAATATCTACACAAGACAAAATATTTCAGTTAACGGATGATGACACTGCTAATATACCTATAATACATGGAACAGACACAGAGGAATAGCGGGATCGATTCCCAGCTGACACACCCAGAAGAAGAAAAATCCATTTTATTGTCATTGATACATTTGATTGTAACATTGATACATGTTACAACGAAATTTCTTCTCTGCATTTGCCCCACCCCCCCTGGGAGGGAGCAATGAGCAGCCACAGGTGGTGCTCGGGGAGCTAGCGCTGGGTGTCTTCCTCTGGGACACACCTGGTGTGGGTGACTCAGCTGGGAATCGATCCCGCTATTCCTGCATCCCAACCCTCTGCTTTAACCACTGAGCTACCAGGCCGCATTCTACAGTCGTGAGTGGGAACTTGTTATCATAACAATGCGTTCAACTCACTTTTGCGGCCAGTAGGTGAGCCCTACCGAATGAAGCCACTCCTCAGGTATGAAAGCCCACATGCAATACAGAGCTGTGGAGAGAAGAAAGGAACTAGATGTTACACTGCAGACACAGTTTCTTGTTTAACCTCCTAAGAGCAGAACTCTTTCATGGCATGCCTTTTTATTTGGGCTAATTGTGACGTGATAAATGTAAAAACAAAGAATTATCTTTTTACGTGATGTAGTTTCTGAGAAAAATTATGTCCACATAATTAAACTTCTTTTAAACTTTGTGCAAATCTCAACATTTGTCCTGAGAGCAAAAACAGAATGAGAAACAACAATTGTTCCCTTTGAGCTCATTTGAAGTGCTGCTAACAGTTGCTGGAGGATGCAACTTTGTTACAGATGTCCTTGTACATGTCGATATCAGGCCCTTATAGAGAAAAATTGTCCACATATGTGAAGGTTAAATACTAATTCCTACTATTTCCTTACTGGTTCAATGGGAAATTTAACCTTTACAGCACAATTGTAATAACAGTAATAACTGTTACTGTTACTGACTGAGATGTGGTGGTGACTGACTATATCAAATTAATTATTATTTTTGTATAACTTGATTTAAATGTACAATACGGAACAGGAAGAGACACAAAGATAAATAGTTTTCTTTGTCAACCTATTAAATAAATATACAATATGAAAAATGTATGTAAAATGATTATATGAAGATGAAATAGACACATTTACATTTCTTCTGAATTCATTAAAGGCCATTGCGTAATTTAATTTTACAATCATTCTAAACGTGTTTGTCTGCTGTATTTTCACTGGTCATGTTTTTTTTAATATCATTTAATAAACCAATATTTAACTTACAGAAGCCAAACTGTGAGCCAAGGAACATAACAAACCCATAAATGGCCCTCTCGGGTAAAGGGGAGGGGGAACTCTCCACCATGATCTGAAACGAACATATAAACAGACATAATTAAACGATTCAGAAGATATGAACCTATGTTTACCAATACGTTCCGTTCATCTAGTTAGTTATATAAAATATATTTATCTAGTTATAAGAACATCGTCATTGCAAATATTATTTTTTAACACCTCCAGACATTTTTCTGCCAAGAAGATTTGGATATTTACCAAGATGTTCCCAAAATGTCCGCCGCGACGTATTTATCCTAACTGATAACGAAGCTGACTGTGACTAAAGTAATAATCATCATTTATGGTAAATCTTTTTTTATGTTGTCACTAAACACATAAATGCTTTCCACCATCAACAGTGTCGTAGATCAACTGTCTTAGCTGCGCTCTGTCCGATGTGAAATTTGTTCCGGAATGACGCGTTTACCAAGAAATGGGTTCCGCTGTTTCGATTAAAAATCAAGGCCAACAGTAAAACATAACACGTCAAAGAGTTAATACCACAATAATAAGCTTAGTGAATATGACTTGGCATAATTACATCGGGAACGCTGTAGTAATTAACTTGCAGTGAACAAGACGTGGGTATTTTTGCGAAGTGATGTTTTACCCGGGCACATCTGACTGTTACGTATACCGGAAATATACATTTCAGCATGGTTTTAGGACACTCGAACTTTTCCACTGAGTAGCAGTTTGGTCAGCATTTAAGGTAAAAATCCGCACAATTTATCTGCGTTAGTGTGACTCTATACTATATTTACTCTGCGGAACATTTCTTAGTTTGTCTTTGACAGACTAAATTTAACGTTACATCGTAACCAAGTGATTAGATGGTGCAGCGTGGCTGAGGGCGAGTAGCAGACTTCACATGCTTGTCCCTCAAAGTAAAAATATATTTCCCCGAAAACTGTCATAATGTCAAAGGTAAAGGCAAACAAAACAGACTCTTCAACTAAAACACAACAGCTCGCATCTAAAAAGAAAAACAACATTAAACAGAAAAAGAAACATTGGTTCGAAAAGAAATTTAAAAAGAAGAAAGTCCTATCAGACAACCAAGGAAAAGATAAGGCTCAACAAATGCAGCCTCCAAAAGATGCCCAACAGTTCTCTGCGAACTGGAAAATATTACAAGAGGTAAGTGTTTGTTTATCCAACTGCTCACTCATCCATTTAGTCATATCTAGTATTTTTCCTATGATAGCTCATACCTGTGTGCACCATCCACAGATGTTGAAGGCCAGTCAACCTGAGAAGAAGCAGCCAGTGACACAAAAACATCTGAATGGTCACTTGCACAAAAAGGAGACAAGCGGAGGAGATTCTAAAAATGTTTCCACGAGCAGTGCTGTGCCCAAGCAGACAGCTGTTGGAAAAAAAGGGAAGCACAAAACTGTTTCTAACAGTGTCATCCCAAAGGACTCTGGGGCGAAGGTTCCAGCTGCGTTAGAGACAAGACCGCCTCCTGCTCCAAAAAGAAAAGGGGGCAGTGGGACCTCAAACAGTGAGCAAGCATTCAAGAAAAAGAAGTCTGTGGTGAAAGAGACAAAACCTACAGAGTAAGTACACAGCACAGCTGATCCTTGGGTAAAGAATATTTACCAGTGCTAACCATACATCTCGTTGTTTGCTGCTGTAGAGAAGACCTTTGGTTTGATGACGTTGACCCTGACGACATTGAGGCAACTGTGGGAGCAGAGGCAGCAGAGATCATGAGGAAGAAGCAAGGCATTACCAAGAACAATGACTCGGAGAGCTCCCTGGTTAAAGAGAAGGCATTTGAAGGGTGAGTGGCTACAAAAGTGGCATTTTACTGCAACAAAGCTATAGAATGTGAGTGATCCTGTTCTGTGGGCATATTTGCTATTGAAATGCTATATTTATTTTGCTGTCAAATCCTAAAGCTGCAATGTAAAAAAACACAGAAGGTTTATTGTAAAGATAAATGATAAAACAGCACAAATGATTGAAAAGCAGTGTAGTGTGAGAATAAAGGTGATGCGTCTAATTATGTTTACACGCTAGGACCATTTTTATTTGTGTCCAACAGTACATTATATTATTGATATTTTCATTATCATCCAACATTAGCCTCACCAAAGCTGTGGCGATTGATTGCGAGATGGTTGGAGTCGGTCCTGACGGAGAGGAGAGTATCGTGGCACGAGTGTCCCTCGTGAACCAGTTTGGGAAATGCATCTATGACAAATTTGTGAAACCCACAGAGAAAGTGACAGACTACAGGACAGCTGTCAGTGGCATCCGACCAGATGACATCAAAAACGGTGAGTCATGAAATAAGTTGGAATAAAACAACTAAAATTGCACAAAGTTCTGATTACATTTTTCTTTCACACCATAATTGACCATCCGTCGTTTGCTTTACAGGAGAGAATGTACAGACTGTGCAGAGGGAGGTTGCAGACATCATGAAAGGCAGAATAGTCGTTGGACACGCCATACACAATGACCTAAAGGTAGCCTGGAAGTAATCTCTGGAAGACAACTAATACAGTTTTCAAAATAAATGTATTCCCATATAAACCAGTTTCCTGTTTCAGATTTTACTCTTGGATCATCCGAAAAAGAAAATCCGGGACACTCAGAAATATAAACCTTTTAAGAAGATTGCAAAGGTAAGTTTATACATTTAATGAGACAGATTCACAAACACACGTGCCCCCCCACTGATCACTCGTGATAATGAGATGATTTTCTGTTTCAGAGTGGTCGACCCTCACTGAAAGTTCTCTGTAGAGAAGTGCTCCACGTGAAGGTCCAGCAGGGTGAACATTCATCCGTAAGTCGTCCACACATCATGTACAGCACACTTATGACTGTCAGCGCTGATTAATCCACTTTTATTTTTACAAATAATTAGTAATAATGAGTAATATTGCCTTGTCAGATGACAGGACATTCTAAATTAGGCCCGTAGGACGCAGTGGCATTTCTGCATCTTGTTCATATAATATTTTTGGAATATAAAATTTAGCATCTTGAGCTGATTCCTGTCGATTCATTGCTGTTTTCCAGGTCCAGGACGCACAGGCCACCATGAGGCTGTATACACTAGTGAAAAAACAATGGGAAGCAGAAATTAAAGCCAGTCATAAGAACAAAGACTCGAACAAAACGACCAAGAGGAAGCCTAAATTGTCTAAGGACAAGGGCAGGAATCCCATGGGACTATAAATTCACGCCGATGTGTAAGAGGACAGATCATCTGTGGGTCTGAGCAGATTACGCTGACATGATCAGAGGTTTGAACCGATGAAAAAAATGCAAGAAGTAACAGAGGAAGAGTTATGACGGTAAATGGTCGACGCTCATGAAATAATAAGTTAATAAAAACAAGTTAAGGATAAGTGAAACCAAAACGGTCTTCTTTAACAGAGGATTACAGTGACCTTTGTCAGCCTCTATCCCTCAGACAGGACATTTCAGGATGTGAAAGACTTTATTATTCTGGCTCAAGCTGTGACTCACACGCATGGATTTAAATGTCAGAGAGAACATGCAGATGTTATTTACAACAATCCTTTCAGCTGTTTCCATTTGAGATATTCTCAGACGACAGTGCTCAGAACAGTTCTGTGGAAAGATATTTGCCTGCTTCCCGATTTTATGTTTTTACATATTTGTCACACTTAAATGATTCAGATCATCAAACAAATGTCACATTTACACAAAGATAACCAGACTAAATGTCCTATGTGGAAGAATAGCGCCTAAACCTAGTAAGTGTTTCCAATAACTGGCGCTGAAGCATTCTCATCACGTTAGACACAATTTGACGAACTCTGCATTCTGTGTTTACTCAGCTTCTATTTGTATAATATATTAAAATTTGTTTGATGATTTGAATCCTTCAAGAGTAACAAATATACAATTTGTCCAGTTTCACATAATGTATTGTTTCTGCTTTTTTAAAGCTGTTTAATACCTTATGATTTGGATGTATGAATAAATTGTTTATTAATCTCACAAGTGATCCTGGTTTACATTTGCGTAGAATTATGCACTGGCTCGTTGGAGAAAACTACTGTAACAGCATCTCAATCAGTAGCACTGTCGATCACCCCAGAAACACTTTACATTTCATGGATCCTGCAAATGAGACCATCCATCTGTTGTAAGATTTTGTTTTCTGGATAATGCTGTGTGTTTTGGTACAGTTGTTAATTAGGGTAAATGATTCCTCACAGAAGTTCTCAAATATTATTAAACATTTGAATGTCTCCCTCCAGTGGTTTAACATTAGATCACGGGTTTATTGTCTGAAAATATTTGTTAACATAGCCCATCTTTAAGTAACACTGACATAACAACATGATCGTCAAAGACACTTTATATAGTTGGTTAATTGTGTACCTAAAAGAAGATTACTGTGCCTTAAAAACACATGAACTTTATGACTTCTAGAGGTGTAAAAGTTGCATCTACCATACCTGTGAAAATGGCAAATGTATGTAATGTAAAATGTTTCTTTGCAAACAAAAAATATAAGAATACTCTCTTCCCGTTCAAAATATGCTATTTTGTTTTATGAATGTGTTTTTCTGAATGTATTATGAGTATAAGGGGCGAATAGAGCCAGATGAACAATGACCACATTGTTAGAATATCAGTGATCTCAGCTTGGATGAGGTCTCGAGTTCCACTGATGTCTTCCATAGAAACCATTTCCAGAAACTTTGAGTAAAGTAAACAGGAAAAGACCCCTCAAAAAAGACCTAGAAAGAGCCCTGCTGAGAAGATCAAGGCAAGTGTCAAAGGTTTTCTTTGTAGACCAAAAAATATAAGAGTTATGGATTATCTATATATTTTATGTAAGTAATGAGGCATTTAGGAACAAAGACGATTTGTGGTCTACAAACTTTTTGTGTGAGGAATCTTTTATTCTGAGCCTTAAACTATGTAGCAGGGGACACTAATATCAATATCAGTGAATCAGATGAACAGAACAGAATAATGACTTTAGTCAGCCACAGAAATTAGTCAATAACTCAACTGGAAAATGTGAATATGTTGTAGTCGCATTTGAAAACCTGAAGCAGAATGTGCAAGCAAGAATCATATTTAGCCTTAAAATCTAAAATCCTCTCTGATAGCTTTTACAGGCCTCTGCTAATATTTGCTCAGTGCATCAGTCTAGGATGCAGGTGTAGAGTAAACTGTTACTGGATAGTACAAGCGAAACATGCAGCCGCAGCGGACAGAGATTGATGTGTTCAACAGGACAAAATTATCGTCTATTTGTGATCAGCGTTGCCAGATTTCGCAGCTGGTCACAGTCAGGTCTGTTCATCAGTGTCCAATTAATTATTATCAGCTCATATTTCACACTTCGTCAGAATGTCTTTAGGTCAGATCTAGTCTTTTATGGAACTATCTTTCTCCCACTCTCCAATACAGTTTTCCATGTTTCCCCCACTTATTCCCGTCGTATTTGTAACTGTGTAACTTGGATTTGTGTGTGTGTGTCTGTGAGGGAGGGGGTGGGGGGTGGGTGTGCTCGGTGACTGAGGAAACTGGGTTGTGGACTGATCCTGGCAGAAAGAGGACTGTCACTCTTCACTTTACTGTGGAGAGCTAGGACAGAATCGTGAGGTGAGAAACAACTAACTATACACGAAAGAAAAGAAGTTCAAAAACCCGCGACTGACGATATTTGTGAGCAACTTTTTATAGGGCTTGTAACTGCGTCCATTCTAGAGAGTTCCAGGAGCCAATTCTGATTCTACTCTGATGCCACACAGGTAAGCAGAACGTGTCTGATCTGTTCTATATTAAAAGCCTTAAATTTAAACATGAACAGCAGTCTCACTTTAGTGCTTTTTGGAACGATAGTCTAATCTCTGTTCTGATTACAGAACTCAGCTTGGAGTCTGGAAAAAAAAACATTTTCAATACCAAATGATATTTTTGTCTTCCACTAATAAATAAGTGCTCTGGCATGTTTGTGTCTTGGGTTCACGACGTGGCTCGTCTCTAGTATACTTGAACATTTGAACCTTTTTTCATTTGATCACTCCTTAGTGATTTCATTGACATTTAAAATGAGAATGGTCTCAGTTATAATTAAAGAGTTAGAACAGTTTTAAACTGTGCATTTGTAAGTAATCCTTTCTGTCAACTCTTTTTCTGAGAGGACCACAGAAATTTTCTCATCTTCAAATTCATCAGCCTTTGATAAATTGGACACCCCTGCTCCTTAAATAATTAGTTTTATTTTGTAATAAACCAAATGGTTGAATCCCTTAACACAAAACACTTGCAGGCACCAATTAAACGTTAGTAAGTTTCTGCACCTTTATGGTCAGAGAGAAAGAATAATTTACCTACATTATTTTCTATAGTCTATTGCTTGGTTCAACCCCAAAATAATCTTGCACAGGGCCCTCAAAGACCTACAAAAGAGCCCGAGAAGTGTGAGGCAGATGTTCAAATCTTGCAATAAAGGTTTTCTTTGGTATACTGAGTCACCGACTAAGTAGCAGGGGACACTTATTCAGAAACATTTGTGATTTCATCTTGGACAAGGGTCAAAGTTCCACAGATGTCTTCATTTCCAAGCACTCTGAGTACTGTAAACAGGAAACGGTATTAGGTCTCATTAAAAATTTGCATTGGAAGTATTTTCTGCAACTTAGTATAGAGTTTACCAAACAACTTGTGATGGTAAACAGCTAAGCCGAACATGTCTGTGCAGTTAGTTATCAACGGCAAGTTAAATCTTTACTTAGTCTTACTTTGGTTCAGTTTGCATCTAAAAACATACATATAAAGGTCAAACAATAAATACAGTGCAGGCAGGTTGGTTTTCGTTATAGTCATTTATGACATAATATTTAATGACACCTATACAATAATAACATTTACTGGAAATAATGTTGAATTGATGAGACTGAGGGCGTCACGTTTTTTCTGTCCGTGCGTGAGAATTTGCTTTTGACCAGACAATATCTCCTTAGGTCTGCAGCTCACCACTTCCTTATGCGTGAGCTGCACTATGCTGCCGCCCAGAGACTGACTGTGGATGTGTCTGTGTTGACTAATGCTCACTCTTAGTACGAACAAAGTTCAACATTCAGTATTTATGCAGGTTGATGAAGAAACCGTGTCAGCTACTTTCTGTGGATGGCTTCCTGCTCAGCTGCTCTGGGTAAATTCACCTGTCTTTTAAAGCGGGGTGTAGGAGCCATTTTAGTGCCAGTTTGAATATGTTTATGTTACCTTTATTTAGGTTAATTGGCATACTGATTAGGA
>JAUMHF010000011.1:6550165-6568392 GCA_032359275.1 Microctenopoma steveboyesi | reverse complement strand
TGTGTGACTGAAAGTGCGCACATTACTTAGCCCGGGTGCATCGTGGCCCCGTCACCTAAAGGTAAAGGTGAGCGGCCATTACACGGGGGGAAGGGCTCCTGGTGTGTTTATGAGCCTCATTAGGTTATTACTCTATCCTCTCTGATTGGTAAGAGGAAAGCGACTCCCTGCTGCCTCTTTTATACCCTTTTCTGGGAGTCAGTCCCCAGAGAGCTCACAATGTTGAATACATAAATATTAAACCATAACATAATATAAAAAGATATGATGATCATATGGGAAATAGCTATATAGTGAAATATGACCCAAATAATGATCATGTTAGCAATCTGTTTTGGTAAAACACACATCCATACTGTTACCTTCAAGACCCCAAACACTCCCAATCAGTTCCAATTACTCCTAATTGATTATCTTTATTATTATCTGAAAAAACCAGACCATTCAGGGAAAAATACCTGTGGTCCACCACCGTGCGACCGCTGTGCTGCCTGCAGAAAACCTGTCTCAGAACACAGATGGCAGTGTTTAGACATGCTCAACGATCCAATTCAAAATCCCAGAAACAAACAATAACACTCTTAATGCAATGAAGAACACTGCATAGTCTTTATTGATTGTGCATTGTGAACATGTTAGCTGTTGTATTTACAAATTCTGAGTTTGCTAAATGCTACAGACAATACAGAATTTGTTGGTGGGGCCTTGACTGCAGTTTGAATGGCTTTAAATATCTATGAATTCTTGAGTCTAACACTTGAAAATGTCATGTGTTAGACAAATACTAGGAAACTGTAACCTTGTGACAGGGTTTACCAACATGTCTTTTGCCACAAATCCTCAGAAAACAGCAGAAAGACTTACCAAACCAGTCAGGGATATAAGAATACCAACTGTCAATGCCATTAAGTGCCTGTGTTTGTGCACATATCGGATGTTTCCCTCGTTCTGCATTCGATAACTCCCTGGCGTTTTATTTTTGTGTGATCTACCGAAGCAGGCTGTCTCCGAGATGACACCATTTTCGTGTAGGATTTCCTGAAAAAAACATTTGTGAAAGTCTGTGCAGCCTGTTGAAGGAAGCCATAGTGACTCTGTGTTTAGCGCTAGTAGGCCTGACCTTTTCACCGTGGAGTTTGTTTGAATGGTCCACAGTCTGAACACATGTAAGTTAAATGGTTTGGAAACTCTATAGACATAAATGTCAACTGTAGTGACCTTTGGAAATTATATTAGCAAAAGAAATAACTTAACAAATTATGCTAATAAAGATGTTACTAGTATATTTGCTAACATCGTTTCAGCACTTTTACGTGGTAATATCCGCGTTTATAAAAAGCTCACGCTGTCTCCTTTGCTCATCCTTTTCTTTCCACACTTAGCACTCACAACAACATTTTGTGGTCAAGGGAAAATGCTGCAGGCACCTATGCAATAGCCTTTTGCCCTTTTACTACTGTTGTAATTTTCATGAGGCGATGTTGCACTTACTTTGAGTTTCCTGTCGATTAATGCATCAGCAGCATTGCTGATCGTTGTACTTTGAGAAGAATGTGGCTCAGACCAACAGGCCTCCTGCATAAACGGTGCCTGCTGTGCTGAAAATAGATGTTTTCCAGTAAATGCAAAATGTATCCCAGTAGAAAATCATTGTATCAGTCTTAGCCATCACTATTTAAAGAGACTGGAATAATTGAATAATGTTGTTAATAATTAAAACAGTGAGATTCGTTTTTAATACGGCAAGATGCTATTTATCTTCTTCTTATTGCTACAATAAATGAAAATATGACTCCAGACTCTGCCATGTAACCCACCTGCTCTCTCCTACCACATGACTGCTGATGTCAGCCAAGCCAGAGTCAAGGCTGGGAACCTGTAGACAAAATGGTGTTTGTGCGTGTGTCAGGCAGAGTGAGCGTGTGTGGGCAGGCTGGAAGTGGGGAACACCGCACAGAAACAGAAGCACAGACATTTATAAAGATGGCAAGGCATCTAACCCTGCATGCGGCGTGCGTATTCACGAAGTTCAGCCGCCGTAGGAGAAATTAGCCTCCGTCTTCGCCGGGGTCCTCCCACCCCTCCGTCTTGTTCTCTAATCCGCCCACATTTATCGTCTGAGGAAAAAAATAGTGCAGAAGGTGACGCTCCTCCAAAGGAACAGAGAGCGGCACAGAGAGGGAAAGGCAGAGAGAGAGAGGTGTCTACAGGCTGCATCTCCATTGAGACATTTGGAAGGGAAAGCCAGAGGAAGAGCTGAATGGTGGCTGCACCCTGCGCCTGGAAGCGTAAAGACATTGTCACAAAGGCTGGCAATTATTTTGGCAATAACAAAGAGGTGGGAGAGGGACTCTGAAATCGAGGGAAATAGCAAAAAAAGCCAGTTTTCAGGGGGACCAATGCTTCATTTCATCCGACAGACTCATCCCTCGCCTCTGCCATCAGCATGACCATAAGCTATAAGTAACATTCGGCAATAACGGTGTCAGAGCGAGATTCTCAGCAACAGACGCGCGCAATCCTCTTCTGGTTCGTTCAAATCGGGTGGGGATAAAAAAAAAAGATCCACCGAATCCCTGCGAGAAACTGGATACTATCTGAAATCATAAGAAAGAAACAAAGAAACTACATTCTGATTGATCTTTAGGCTTGATGTGCGTGTTTCTGCGCGCACCCGAAACGAACCCGAACCAAAAGCAAGTGAGTATGAACCGTGTCTGTGTGTATGTCTGTATTTTTGATGGCTTTTACTCTGCGTTTATCGCTCTGAGAGCTCAACATTTATGGGCCAGCTCTAAAAGGGAATGAGGAAAAACAAAGCAGCGTCCAACCCACATTCAACAAGTATCGTTAGAATCAGAATAACTGCGATTTGTTTTGTGGGAAGCCTCTCTGTGGCTTGATCCACACACAGGGAAATGAATGAGAGACATTTCTTCAAAATAAAATAAGAAATAAAACACTATATTCGACACATTCTGTTCCATAAACATTTAAAAATATTTTTACATGGTGCGATTTTAATTCCCTACTGATATGACGTCTGAAGATGTTATCTGATAAAACCTGACATTCCCCACTGCACAAACGGTGGGTGTTTCCCGTATACACCACTAGATCAGACCAGTCTCATGTCACCATGCGAGAAGTGTGATCTTCTCAGCCTCATTATGTGTCTGTCTGCGTGAGTTGAGTGTTTGCATGTGTGTGTGTTGCTTTGTGCATTTGTGTGCATGCGTTTGTTTCTCTTGCACGTGTCTTCACTATGCGTGCGTGTGTGTGTTCGAGCATCATGGCAGCACCGGGTAAGTGTCAAGGCCTGAAATGGAGGTTTGATAAAGGAACCATAGGAGGAAGAGGAAGGTGTGAGGAGGAGATGGGGCGGAGGGGCACTGGAGCGGAACAGAGCATGGACATATTGCTACTGAGATCTAATCCTGGAAATCTAGTCTAGACGTGGTCCTTCTCCGCCTGCAACCTTCGCCACCACGCCACCTTTTCTCCGTCAACTTGCTGCATTCCACTCAAAGTCTCCAGTTTCATAACGCCTCGTCTTCCTTCGCTTTCCTGTCCACGCTCATGTTTTCTGCCAGCGGGCTCCTGCCTGATGGTACCTCTGCCTCTCTATCTTCCATTTGCTCCTTCCCTGCTTTCCCCCACCTGATCCCTGCATTATATATCTACAGCTGGTGCTATTTTTAGATTGAGGGTAACCCAGAAAACACCCCTTTGATTTTAGCAAAAAAAAAAAAACCTTCTCACCCAACACATGGTAGATGTGATGGGGAGAGTAGAGATTGGGCTTGGAAAAGAGGGCGCTGCTGCTTGAGCAACGGGGGAATGAATCTATTTTGAGGCTGTGATTGAATTTCGTATCTGCTGCGTCCTGGGTTTGAGTGTTCTTCGCCTCTGACCCTTCCTCTCTCCTTGACTGGGATGGTGTCTGTCTCATGTCTTTGTGCCAGCTTAACTTGTACAAACTTTCCCTCTGTCCTTCAGCTAATTTGCTGCCTTTTAAATCCTAAAATCCTAAAATCCTTGACCTTGAGGATCCTCTCACATCTCTGCTCCCCTGTCCTCCACATAAGAACCTAACTTCTCTCTCTCTCTCCTGGCCAGCTGTCGGGAGTCTAATCTGTAACTTCTTTAACACTTATCTGTCTCTAATTGCTGGCTAGTTCACAGGTTGTAAATCAGTGCAGTGATACTTCTCCCCTTGTTCCCGTTTGTCTGTCTGGCCCCCGTCTGCTACAACAGTGCTGGATCATAATGGTCATAATCATGCAGGCAGGGCAGCGACATTAATTAGAAATTAGACACGTTTGAATGACCTAAGGAAGAGAAGGCAGGTGTGTGTGTGTGTGTGTGTGTGTGTGTGTGTGTGTGTGTGTGTGGGGGGGGGGGGGGCTGTTGAATACTGTGGGACATTAGCTCAGATGTATTCATAGAGTTCTTCATTATACACTGTCCCTCCGCTTTTTCTCCCCTTCATCCAGTGCTGTTTTCAGCATTTTTCTGACCTGTCCTACACCAGTCATTGCTCGTTGCAGGGAACTTCTCTGCTTCTTCTTCCGTCACTGTTCACATGTCACTTGCCATTCCTCTGCCAGTGGTCATATCTGTCCAAAGAAATCTCAGTGTAGTCAGGAAGGGTGTTTAGACCTCTATTACAGGCTCAGTTGCTGCTAGTCTATTCTTGAAAACGGCCTTATGTATTAATCATCCCTAACCATCTGAAAGGAGAAACCAGGATTCTTCTTCTTCTGTCATAAAAAAGGCAGCTGGAGGGGGTCCTAGCGAGAGAGCAGCTGCTTCTGGAGGGCGACTGACCAAAATGCCCCCCAGGGGGGTGTTGGTGCTGCAGTATGTGTGGATTGGTCAGCCCCTGGAGATCTCCGTGGTGCTGCCGAATAGAGGAGCTGCCTCTGGTAGATCAGCCATTTCCTTCCTGCTTGCTTAATTGATTGGCTATTTATTTCATGTTCTGGGAATTGGCCATTTGTGAAAATAATTATGACGAGGAGTGCCGTGTTGTTTTTATTCTCCGTGTGCATTAGTTTTGTTGACTACTGGGTAGTTGACTTCCTCTGCACACACACCCTGTTTGCTTTTTACTTTTTCCCCCTCATCCAATTCATTCATGCAATTTGGATCCTTTTCATTCTTATTCGTTTAATTCATACGCCACCTACCTACCACACCACCATTCTCTCACACAAACTCTTAATCAGGCTCCGGCTCTCCCGGTGGGATCAGAGTTTGACCATGAGGTGCAATGGCGTTTTGAGGGTGGGAGGGGGGGTAGCACTGTGTGGTGTGACACTGCACTAAAAGGGGAGGTGACCGCAGTGCTTTCACTGTGCTGCAGTGCCCCACTTTCTCCTGCTGGGGTCTCTTCTGCACTGGGGAGTGCGTGTGAGAGCAGAGCAGAGCAGAGCAGAGCAGAGGAGAGGGAGAGAAGGTAGAGATGAGGAGGAGAGGGAAGGAAAGTAGGGAGGCGATACGGATGGAACAGCGTGAAGCCTTGTGGTTACATCGTTTTGATGAGGTAGCGGATGGGAAAAAATGGCTGTGCACCAAAAACACATACATAATTTGTACTCTGTTTCTCACACACACACATAAATGTACATTCCACACTTGCCTGCAGAGCCCTCCTCCCCCTCCTCCTCCTCCTCCAGGGTTACATCTGCTGTTCAGCTCAGCTGCATATCTGCGAATCTTTTTACGACCCTAAACTTGTTTTTCTCTGTTTCCTGCCTGCTTTGATCACTCCACTGGTTTCATTCATCTTATTAGTATGGAAGACCATTACTACTCCCCCACCCCCCACCTGCGCAGCCATACAGGTGCCACTGCAGGGCCTTTTATTTTGTCTTCTTCTCTCTCCTCCCCACTCCCTTACTCGTTCCGTTCCTCTCTCTCCTTCTCCAGCTCATCTCACTCTCATATCTCCTCTCCGTCTATGATTGGTAAATGTTTTTTCTTTTTCTGCCAACTGCTGGGTCTGTTCCGCATAGTCAGAACTCTTCCAAATTCCTCCCTTGCCTTCTTTCTCTTTCTCCCTCTCTCTCTCTCTTTAGCGTGCGCTCTCCTCCCCTCCCCCGGTTACTGCTGCTGGTACCTCACAGTCAGTGCATCCCATAATCCCATGCTCCCTCCCCCTCTTGCTGCAGTGTTTCTGCTAATATATATTAGCGTCAATGCAGCCTTCGTGCACAAGCTGCGTGAACGTTCCTTTTCTGCCTCAGCCTCATTCTCTCGATCTATCAGTGCTTTGCAAAAATTGTGTCCTCTTTCAAAGTCTTTATCTTGATTAAGCCCCATTTTGGTTTTCTCAGCCTGTTTGTTGCAGCCAGGTGAGTGTTTGTGTGTATGCGTCTCTCCCCCCCTCCCTTCCTCTCGCTTTCTCTCCCCTTGTGTGTACAGTAGTGAGGCAATAGTAGCGAGGTGGCGCAGGACATGGTGGCCAAGGCAGGAAATGCTGCAGGAAAGAGAAATAGAGATGGTGGTGGTGGTGGAGAGGGACTGTTCCGCTTTTCTCCTACCCAACAGCCCCCCCTAATCAGTTTTTAATCATCTTCTTTCTGCATTCTTCTACACCTCCCTGCCTTTTAAATCTTTTCTGTGGATAATTCCTTTTGTAGACACCCTCCACAACTTTATTGTGTTTTGTCTTTCTTCTTTAACTGTGGTCAAAGTGCTGAGACTGGCTATTAAATAAATGTGCACATAAGACAATACCTGAGATTTTCACCTTTATGGGCCTGTGTATACTGAAATCACAGATGTTTTTATCAAGATCAACTATAAATCTGTGCAGGTTAAAGATTACAGGTCATTAAATTCATTACTTTTTAGTTGTCTTGCTTACTTCAAAATTTTTATTTAAGAAATGTAATTGGTTTTTTAGAAAGGCAGGAACTATCTAGATGCACTCCATCCTCATTAACCCTCAATTGAACATGGAAGAATATTAAAGAACATTTAAAAACTCAATAAGCCCACCACACACGATTCTAAAGGAACAAAATGGCATTTAACCACAGTAACAACCTTGTGGCTTTCTGAGTATAAAATATTCAGCAGTTCACCGATAAGGTACAGCTCAGACGTAAGCGACACAGAGGAACAATATCGAGCCAGAAAAAGTCAAAAAATCAGGTAAAAAAATATACAGTCAAATCATAAAGGCAGCATCTAAAAAGTTAAGAGGGAGATTAGGCCAAGAGAGAGAGAGAGAGAGAGAAAGAGAGAGACAGCAGCACTGGCCACTGTCCATGGTGCTGAAATATGATCCATGCCACAACACAAGCAGTCCCTGTTGGAAAGCCCCACAGAATGAAGCTAAGTGTGGCCGAAGAACACTTCTAGTCTAGTTTAGTCTAATTACTTTAATTAAGATGTTTAATTTTGAAGCAAATTCTAATTCTCTCCCGTTAAATGCGTCTTTTCGCGAGGATGCGGACTGAACTACTTTAGCATAATGACGCAGCGCAACTCTCCAAATGATGAGTGGGGGCTAGTTTTTGTCAAGCAAGCAGTTTTGCTGCTTTTGCTGCAAAGACTTACATTTAAAGCATTGGACACTTTACTTATTATAATGTTCTGACTTGTGCACATATGATTCAGATGAATACATTTGAGATCCCGCTGCTGTGCACAAAATGAACTACTTGTGCTTTGTTTACCCATGCAGTAGCATTGATCATAGTAGATCTTACCTGAGTAAGTTGTTGTTAAGCCTTTTTCCAGCCAAAAAACAGGAAAAATGTCCAAATGTTGTTGATGTTACTATAAAATCGGAGTAGGAAACAGAAAACAGAAAACTTTTCCATCAGCAAAAGTTGGTTCTTCAGATGAAATGTTCAGCGAACAGATGATAGCAACTCATTAAACGCTAGTAACAAACAAGATAGAGAGACTGCAGTGTCCCACACAAAAGGAAGACAAACAAGACAAGAGCAGAGCGTTGCCCCAAAGTAAAAGACTCTTACTTTGGGGAGGGAAAGGAGAAGGAAAGGAGGATGAGTGAAACAAAAAGAACACATAAAACCAAAGCGAGGGGAGGGTAGTGTGAAATGAGTGGAGGAAAAAGAGAAGGAAGTGAAGCTACAGAACGAGAGACGCTGGATCGGAATGAGGCGGCACTGAGAGGAGAGAGGAGGAAGTAGTGAAGCCTTGATTCTCCTCCTTCAATGAAATGTGAATCCTTGATGCAGAATATGAGAGCGAGCGAGGAAGAGAAAGTGAGGCAGAGAGAGAGAGAGTAGTAGTAGGGGAGAGGGGGAGGGCCAGTGCGAACTCTCAGGTGAGGAAGGAAGGAGCGAGGGAGGGAGGGTGCGTTTCTTTGCATAGAGAAAAAGGTTAACAACTTAGATGCATGCGTGCATGGGCTCTTTGCGGTGCGGTGCGGTGCGGTGCGAACAGTCTGACCTCGCTGGGTGAAGGAGAGCGGGAACAAATAACTCTGGCTTTTTTACTGCAGCAGAATTTATTCACTTTTATAGCGCTTTCGTTTTTCCAATGCTCTCCCCTCCCCTCCCCTCCCCTCCTCCCGCTCGTCCGCTTACTGGGGAAGAGACAATATTATCCCAGCAGCACAGTGTCTCTATATGTGTTCTGCATTCACTTTCAGTCTCCTTTTCCCCTTCCACATCTGCCTCTCTCTCTCTTCTATCCCCCGTCTACGGGTCTTTGTTTGAGCCTTGTTTTCCAGATTCCTACGTCCTAAATCAGATTTATGGCCTCGTCATGCCGGCACCCTCTCCCCTCCTCTGTGTCGTTCTCTCCCCGTCACCCCATCCTCCTCATCTCTACATGACTTTACGCACACACACGACACAGAAGTGGCAGAGAGAGCATCGGCATAATTGTGCATCGCATGAATCTCGGTGCGGTCGGAGGGGGGGCTGCAGCAGCAGCAGCAGCAGTGGAGGCGCACAGAGGCTGATTGAGGAGATCTAACATTAGTACGGACACCGCACTCTCCAGAGGCAATTAACACACACACACACGCGGTGCTGCGCCACCTTACGTCAGAAAGGTATTCTCAAAGTAGGGGAGAAGCAGCGTGGGGATAGATCCCCCAGTTTGTCCTCCCTCCTCACACACTTGGGTACCCAGGCAACGAGGAGAGCGGGGTATATCTTAAGGCTTCTCGTTACTAAGGTGTGAACGACCAGTCGCTGAGGATGCTGACTCCTGAGTGTTTTCTTATTCTGCACTGATAAGTTGAAGGCGTGTTTTTGCTCCACGATGCCGTGGTGTAAACACCTTTGCCACCCATCACGTTCTCAGTCGCCTGCACAAGGTCATACTGTGCCCTTCCATCAGCAAATTAGAAAGTGAATAAATGCACATGCAGGTTTTAGTAGCGTGCGCTTCTTGGTTTGTGTTGCAATGTTGATAATCCACATGTATTTGTGCCTTCTGCTAAAATTTCTGCGCTTTTCTCTCCCCGCAGACTCCTCAGACTCCTCCCTCCTCCTCCCTTCGGTTTCTCTCATCCTCTCCCTCCCCCCCGCTCCTCTATGCTCAGTTCGGTGTGTGTATCCTCTTTCAAAGGGCGCAAGGGTGGGAACAAGTCGTCCAACAAAGCATGTTACAGTGCAGACATGACTTGTCCGTCGGAAAGCGAGAAAATTGTGATAAACTGCGGGGGGGTGCGGCATGAGACCTACCGGAGCACCCTAAAGACGCTGCCTGGTACCCGCTTATCGTGGCTCACCGAGCCGGACGCCTTCAGCAACTTCGACTACGACCCCAAATTAGACGAGTTCTTCTTCGACCGCCACCCCTCAGTGTTCTCCTTCATCCTCAACTATTACCGCACCGGCAAGTTGCACTGTCCCAACGATGTGTGCGGCCCCCTGTTCGAGGAGGAGCTGGCCTTCTGGGGCATCGATGAGACGGACGTGGAGGCGTGCTGCTGGATGAATTACCGGCAGCACCGGGATGCGGAGGAGGCGCTGGACAGCTTCGAGACTCCAGAACCGGACGCCCCGGACGACGACCCCGCTCTGGGCGGTGCGGATGGGGACTTAAAAAGACTGTGCATGCAGGAGGACGCGAGGAAAGCGGGCTGGTGGAAAACCTGGCAGCCGAAAATATGGGCACTGTTTGAAGACCCATATTCCTCCAAATACGCGCGGGTGAGTTACTCACGTCTCTGCTGAGGAGACCAACTTGTTTACTGCACTGTTGCATATTCTGCCTCATGATGTCTCAGACCACTGCTTGAGTCATGATATGAAAACTTTAAAAAACTTTTGTTCTGTCCACATTAGAAGTAGAAAAACTAGAAGTGGCTGCGGGTTCGTATGTCGTCCCTGTCTGAACAACTTGCATTAAACGGCAGGATATACAGTAGACCCAGGCTGCTTAATAATTCATGCTGATAGCATAGGTAAATGGAAAAAAGATATGTTGGTAGAGGGGAACTAGTTGATGTAGCATCTAAGGTTTTTGTCCAACATATCGCCTCCACGTCTTTAACCTGATATATGACATGTGTCGGAGGAGCTGGATTCACGCTGAACGCCGCTTTTATTACCGTCATAATTCCTATCGCTGTATTCTGCGCCTTGAGCAGCTTTAATACATATCTGCCTCCAAACGCAGCGTCCGCCGCGCTTCCTGCATCCAAACGCCTTCATTAGGTCGTATTTGTCCGTTTACGATGCACATCAATGCACCATATTTCATGGTAGCACCGCACCGAGCGGGCTCACACAGCACTGACTCGACATGCCTTTCCCCACATCTGTCCTTGGTAGTGCTACACTGCGCTGGGTTGGGTTTTAGCAGAAGCCCCTGTGCCAGTTGGTCCCAACATGCGTTTTACGCACAGGCTTCATTGCTGTTGCTCTCGCGTCGGGATATTGTTTTCATGTAAATAGTTAATGATTTGGCTCCTAAAAGCAAACGTTTGATCATACAGGTGTAGGAGTAACAAGTAACCCTGACTGTGTTTTTGATCTGTGGTACAACCCCCCCCCCCCTCACTTACACTAGGCTTGCGGTTCTTTTTTCTTAGACCCTCCAGTTACAGACAAACCCAGCTGCTTGATCACAGCTTCTTTGATTTGTGGTTTTTTTGTATTTCCACTGCCGTAGCTTAATCATTCCTGTCTTGTGTTTTCGTGAGGAACCATAGGTACCATACGTCCTGTAAAGGCATGCACATTGCAGGTGCACATGCAAAACCAGACAGTCAGCAGACACCTGCAGTGGCCAGTTCACACTGAAATCACCTGAATGTCTGTGTGGAAGGAAAGCGTTTCGAACACGAATCACTGCACAGTCAGCAGTACACAGTATTTACAGTCACAGATGAAGACGCTGGCGGTACACAGGCTCATACCCTTTTGATCCGAGCGTACACATAGATGGACACAGACACACCTCTAGTGGTACCAGGTATAGGTCTACATATCTGGATTCTGCTCCCCTTCAAAGAGAGAGGAAGGTGTCTGGCAGTGACGGACACATAGTCTGGTTTAGGTCACCTGATCCGCCTCTGTGGATCCAACAGGAAGCACATCACTAACTGTCATTCATGTCTCAGAGTCTCAGATTTATTTCTCACAATTTCTAGAGAAATGCTCCTTTAAAAATGTTGCATGGATTGGGGGCAGCTTCTGGGCTGAGATTTTTTCAAAACGTGCAAACAGATGTTTCATCTGTGGATGTAAAGAGAGGTGGATTCGGTGCCGAATTTGGAATTATCGTAGATATATGCGTCAGCACCTGCCCTACACTTTCAAACACACATCTACTTGTTGTTCTGGCCTCACGAATCAGACAGTAACATTAAGTGAGTGTAATGATTGCAGGTAGTGGGGTTATGTAGAGTACGAAGCAGGTAGTGGGTGGGATTCATTTCAGTGGCTTTACAGCACTGCCGCTATTTGTGGGTGAATGCAGCCCCATTTTTGTCTGTACGTCTAATATCTCAGCTCTACACACGTCAAACCGTGATGTGACCCACATTGCTCGTTCTTTTCCCGCTGGCGCTTCCTAAAAGTACCCTGTCCAGTGTGGCAGAACCTTTTGGTCTCCTCGTCCTAAGAGATGCAAATTATATGTGAAGCGCAGAGACAGAGAGACGAAGAGCGTCTAGGACAGAAAAAAACGAGATGCTGATTTGGAAATACAATAAGACAGACGAGAGAGACGAGAGGAAATAAAGGGAGACAGGAGGAGAGACATTACTCTAATGATTTAAGGGGGTTTGTTTGCATGGCTGTGATGTAATGTATAAGAAATCAATGTTTTGATCCGAGTGCTTGATGCACGGGCAGGGTCTTTCAAAATCTCACCTCTCTGCTCATATTAGCTCGTATTAGGCTCGCTCGTGGATCCGCTGTAGTAGTGCACACACATGCTGGTGTCTGTGCTGGCTTTTCTGCTGCAGTAGATACTGGAGAGAGGAGGGGGAGCGCTGGAGGAAGAGAAAATAGGTGGAAGGGGAGGGAGGGCGAAGGATAGGCAGAGCGAGGGAAATGGAGAAGGGGTGAGATTGTGGGAATAAATGAAGGAAAAAGGAGCTGAAGTGGAGCCTGAGATGGACACAGAGGGAATAAGGGGAAAATGAAAAGAGGAAGAAGGGTATTGAGATGATGATGAACAGAGAGGATGTGACAACCACAGAGAGAAAGGCGTTGCATGATGGGGGTGGGGACCCTTGTCTTAGCATCTTCGATTATCGGTGACGTCTTGAACTATCCAATCTTCCTACCCCGGCCCGCCTGCCCGCTTATTGATTGATATTTTATTGACTATTGTGTCTTTTTGTCTGTTTTAAAGCCATTCTCTCTTTCTCTATTACCACTTAAAATTTGAGAATTCTTTCTGGGACTCGGGCTGATTATAATTTCTTGGATGGTAACATGACAGTTAAGTCACCGATCAAATTTATGGATGTAAATGTTTCTGATGGGGTGTTATAAAAAACGATTTGCATCTGATTTCTTTATTGATCCATGCCTGACTGACGTAGATCCCGCAGAGCAGCTCGAACGACAAGGAACTGTTATATCATGTTTGACAGATTTTAATCTTGGCCTATTTTATGTTCTTTGTAGAATTTTTTCTAACTTACTGTTTTAATCCTAATTGAACAATGGAGGGTCCAGTGTTATGGATAAGCAGTGGTTATTGTTTTGTCATTCAGCATCTTGGTTACATGTTGATAAAGTAAAACGGAGAAGATAATGTTTCGATGGTTATGATTCAGCATTAGCCCTAAAGAGATTTTTCTGTGACCGGCAATAAGAAGGAAAAAAACTGGTTTCTGTGTTGTGAATATGTCAAGTATTTAAATTACATAGACATTTATAAAAGATTCTTTCTATGTTAGTGACTCTAAATAGTACTTAGGTGTGAACGTGAGTGTGCAAGGTTGTTTGTCTTTATAGCCCTGCGATAGACTGGCGACCTGTCCCGCCTCTCGCCCAGTGACAGCTGGGATAGGCCAGCAACCCCCGCGACCCTTATGAGGACAAGCGGTTAGGAAAATGAATGGATTTACAGTATGTCAGTATGAAGCATTCAACTTTGGACATCAACCCTCTAAATTCTAGCACAAATAATCAGAGATGTTGTTTCCTGACTTTTCTTCACTCACTTGGGAAACTGTTTGTCAGCGGTATTAATTCTATGGACTGATGGCTGATTGCTGTCCTGTAACGTAGTCGCACTGTCCCACAGGTTTAGCTGTGTTTGGTCACTTCCAGGATCGCACCAGAAGGGCACAGTTGGCTTTGTCAGCAATCTACTGACAAAACACCATTTGTAGCTCAGCATGCACATGATGCCCCTTCGCCCCTTCTGAATCGGGAGTCTCTGTGCCTGTATTTGATTCATTTTGGGAACACAGCACTATGTCCAGAGCGCCCACCCTCTCCCTGAAGGTCGTGTCTTTGGGTTCACAGTCTGCTGCTCTTTTCCACAGTGCTCAGTGTTGAAGTACATAATGCTGTCATAAACAAAAATGTGACCTGCGCCGTCATGGTCAGAACAGATCGTCTCCCGGTAGAAACTGGACTGGACACAAAGAAGAAATATTAGAGTATTGATAGCTGTTTGTCTATATATAGATATGGTATTGAATGACTGGTGCAGAGTGTGGATGACATTACAGTGTTTATGAGCGATAGCATCACATTTTACTGGAGACATTGAGAGGTGTCTGGAGGTGTACCATGTCATACCCCACATCTATATGTGCGACAAAAGTTTATTTTGCAACCTCAATAAAGGACAGAGGATGTGTTTATGTTCCCTAGCATGCACAACAACTACAAAAGCCCAATGTCTGAGAGCATGAGCTCCATGTCAGCCACTGAATTCGGTTTAGCAACTAAAGGAAAGACGTTGCTGCTTCAATAGTAGAATAATAACGGAAGTTTCCCCAGATAGATTTCTCCTGGACATTGCATGTGCAATACAAAAGGCTGAATGAGAGGGAGATCATTACGGAGCGATATCATACCGTTTTTAAATCAAAGTTAGCTACCTAAGGTCCAACTGAAAATGAAACACAAAAGTGCCTTGTAGAAATCTAAATTAGTTGCTTTCCACTGCGGATTCCTTTTATTCTGACAGTTCACACTGTGTCGCTCTACTGTCTTATTCTCTCTCCCCCTGTGCCGGCACTCTGCAACTACATGAACGCAGCCAGTTTTCTGTCACCAGAAAGCTAAACTCTGTGACCTATGCAATGAAAATCCAGAGGATAGAAAATGCTCTTTGTTTGGTTTGCTGCCTCCAAGCTGTAGTCACTGAATAGGGGCAGCATGGGAACTCGGCAGGCAGAGCGTCTACAAACCTGAGAGTGAGTGGTTTGATTCCCAGTCTTGCCAGGTTACATGCTGAGGTGTCCTCGGACATGACACGGAAATCCTGTACTCCTGTCGATATGTACTGTCTGACACTTAATGAAACAACAATTCTCCAAACGGGAATCAATAAAGTCTAAATTATTATTATTGCTTTACTTTACTTTGCAGACGCTTTTATCCAAATTTATTTACAACTTTAACAAAGACACTTTTCCGTGTGCAGACATCCTGTTTTAATGTCCCACTGTCACAGAATATATGATCTTGAGATAATTTCTTATCACTTGAATGTCTGAAAGGCCTTAAGTTTACTTTCATGAATGGGGTTTGGTTTTCTATGCTTTAAAAGAGTTTCCATTCAAAGCCTGACCCTGCTGAAAGGCCTATTTCTCATTTCCATTCTTGTTCCTTTCCCACTGGGTTGCAACTGAAAATAGCGAAGAGAGGGAAAGGCGGCCTTCATTTCATTCAGAGTTCGCAAATCCAGACCTCTACTACTAGTGAGGGGATGGGACTGTGTTCATGTGTTGTCTATCAGCACATAACTGACACAAAGAGGAAAGGATGGTATTCTTAGGTAGTCACCAAGTTTGAACTGTCAGGCGGTAACTTGTGCCGGCAATTGGTGCATGTATCATATTCAGTTTCAGTTTTCCCTGACAGTGTTTTGTACTGCAGGTCTTCCTCGTGTTGTGTTTGCATCTCTGGAACTCACTGTCCCTCTGTTTACTGCCTCTGTTTACGTCCTCAGTTCAGGACGTTGGCATGGTGGAGTGCTCACACAGTGCCAACGCTGATCACAGCAGTGGGAGTCTAGTTTCCCTGAATGAGGCGGATCTTGTCAAAACGCACGAGAAGGCATGTATTGTGTACTATAGTTACCCAAACTGCTATGTACATAAACACAAGTATATGTAAACAAACAAGGACACGGGCAGGCAACTCTTCGCACCAAGATGATCAGTTATTCATGAACAACGTCCAGAACATAGCAAAGGAAGATTTAACATGGAACACAAGGGCATTTACCCTCTTCTATTACAACATGCATCTTACATTTGACCCTGTCAAACACCCGCCTGGACATAAATCACTCTCAGTACACTCACCTTTACACACTGGCCCATACTGTGTAAGTGTAACTGCCCATAAACCATTCAGCCTCCACACTTACAACATGCCGATAAATCACGTCATTCGTCAAGTTGCCAAATGTAACGCTGCAGATCTCTACCAGAGAACTGATAGATATTTTAATTTATTAATGATTCTCTGAATTTTAAAACCAACTAATTGAATAACTAGGTAACATGGTGTACATAATGAAGTGACCAGTGAGTGTAGATGTAAAAATATACGTGGAGGCCACTCTGTTTTCATTCTGAAGTCTAATCTGAAATAATATGTAATACATTTTGTTAAAAAAAAAGAGTTTTCTGTTTTTTGAGCATTGCTGCACGGTTGCCTTTGTGTCGTCATCCTGTACCACTAATACAGTCAAACTGGATTCCTGCTCATTCCCCTGGAAAATGACATTGGAGGGCGTCACTGGGACAATTCCTGTGTGACCATCTGCTTCTTTGTGTTTGTCCCTCCTCCAAGTGGCAGTGGCATGGAGTGCAAGTACAGTGAAATGACCACTTTAAAAGGAAATGTGATCGAGATGAGTTGGGGAGTGGAGCTGGAGGGACTTGAATGGAAATGTGTCCACTAGAGGTTTATTTGAATTTCTCCCAAAATCCATCCAATCGTATAACTTTAGATTTCTTAGTTTGAGCAGCTCTTGTTTAAATGCTTTGTGCATATCCCAACACATTTCTTTTTTATCTTTTATGATTGCGCTATGAGGTAGATTAGGGACAGTTACTGAGGCACTGAGAGAGAAAGGACACAGGGGGGTTTAGGGACAGGAGACGGTCAGCACTGCTAATAAAACAGCGAGTTGCTGGACAGGAGAGGACAAATGGTGAAAGCGGTGAGAAAAGAGAGGAAAATGGGAGGATCAAGTGAAAGAGAGGGGCGGCTGTGTCGCAAGGACAAACGCGTATGATATGCTGCAGTAATCTGGTGCGAATACAAAGCAGATGAGAGGCAACAGACATGCACGCAGTTCACTCACCTCCACAATATTTGTCTCCAGAAATGTTTGACTAAACTGCAGTGGGAGCGAAATGGAGGGGACCTGAATGCTGCAGAGCAGAGAGGACAGAGTGACGTGTCAAAAGGAGAGCAGCAGTGTGTCTGTCTGTGTGTGTGTGTGTGTGTGTGTGTGTTGGTAGGTAGGAGAGCTCACCGCTTCAACTGTAGCGTGTGAAGGAGTTGAGTCATTCGGGGAGTCTCTAAAACACAAGTCTGTGCGATTGAAATTTTTTACCAGGATCACTTCCAAGAGCACTCACCTCAGAAAGTATCTCCAGCTCTCAAAAAACAAAGTCTACACAAGGATTACCCCACAGCCGAGGCTAATTATATCTCTAAGGTCAGCCTCCGTTGCTCCTCCTCCTTCATCTTCTCCAGCATTCTTCCGTTTGATGAATACTCAGTATGAGACTCACACAGCACATGAGAATATGTTTTGGACGAACTGTGTATAATCACACCATAGTACATACTGAAATGTCCTATTACAACTTTCCATTCTGACCACATCCGCATCTACTTCTAGATCATTCCCACCCCTTTCCATACCTCACCTTTCCTGCCCTTCATTATTCTGCATTGCCCTATGTTGGGGGCTGACTGACCCCCCAGCCGGGGCTCACAATCTTCTCCTTTAATTGCCTCCCCGGGCCCAGACACAAATGTCCTCCACCCATGTCGATTTCATTTCCCTTGAGATGAACTGAGGTTCTGCTGGATCAGTGCACCTTGAAATCTAGACTATTCTGAAATGGAAGAACCGAGACTTGAGATTTGTTAATCCACAACAAAGAGTAGGGTTGACTAGGTAGTTCACAAGAAACGCAACTGTTAAGTGCCAAATTGATTAGTTCATTATATCATCAGCTATTTGAAATTATTCCCCAACTTTAAAGAGACAGTATCTAACTATTTCAGAAATGATTTCACCAGAAGCATGCTCTGAGACTTATCTTAACCTGGAGATCTGCTGTCAAAGCCTGCACACATAGTTTTTTTTAAAACTTCTAACCAATCCGAGACACTCAACTATTTTTCCTCGATTATTAAAACATTTTTGGAAACATGTTTTTCAGCTTAAAGTTATATTAGAAGATCGATCGGTTTGGAGATGTTTTGGGATTTTGACATACTGTAATGATGAGGAAATGTTTGAGTTTGAGTGACCTGAGGTCACCTGAACTCAATATTTCAACATGTGACTGAATAACTGATTAGATTAATTACAATATTAGTGTCAAA
>JAUMHF010000011.1:6530048-6550065 GCA_032359275.1 Microctenopoma steveboyesi | reverse complement strand
TTAAAGTTATATTAGAAGATCGATCGGTTTGGAGATGTTTTGGGATTTTGACATACTGTAATGATGAGGAAATGTTTAAGCTTGTCAGCTGCACACACTGTGTGTCTGCTGTGGGGTTTCTGGGTCTTGTGCAGTTTATGGACGTTGACTACCGACTGAGGCTAATACATATACAGGAGGCTATACTAACAAGTCGTATTTTATCTACAGATAAAATCAGCACCTGAGGTCACCTGAACTCAATATTTCAACATGTGACTGAATAACTGATTAGATTAATTACAATATTAGTGTCAAAATTAGGCAAACTGGATTGTTCTTAGTGTGGCATCAGGGTGGCTAACGTCTTTAGACATATTTCACCATCCATGCCATCCATCAGAACTTAAACTCACACGAGGAAGCCTGGAGGTTGAGGGTCATAAAAGGCTAAAAGCCAGTGAGGTAATCCATAATTCAACATGTTGGAAAAGAAACACAACATGAAAAAATCATCTTTTATGCACTGCTCTCTCACCTTCTCTTTTTGTCCCTCCCTCAGCTCTACCGTTGAGTTTTAGTGCTTGTCCATTACATTCCTTGAGTGTCTCCAAATGGAAACCTCTTTGTCTTGTCCAAGGTTGTCCGACTCTTAGCTTGGCAGAATTTTCTATTTCAACATTTTTCTCTGCAGTGTTTTAGAATGTAAATATGATAGAAGTTGTAAAGTGAAGTCTATTCCTGTTTTTCATCCAAGGTTACACTCCCTGCATGCTAAGTGGCTACTTGCCTCTGAGTGATGGCCACAGTCATTCACCTAAAATAATCGATTAATCACCCAGTCTTAGTTTAAGCCATTGCTTGGGATTTTACATTGTTTAAATGTTCATTTCTCATGCCTCATTCGTGTGCGGAGTTCACACAATCCTTTAATGTCTTCTTATCATTGCTGACTCTGCTGCACCCCCCCCCCCATTCCTGTCGCCCTCTGGGACAGACTTCACTTACCTATCTTACAGAATGCTCTCACTGATCTTACTATCGCTGATTAAAGCGCACCAGCAGTGGACATGGCACATACCCACGTTAATAAGTCTTGTCTTTATATCTGTATATCCTTATATCTCTGTAAAGGTCACTTACTCCCGACCTGACAGATGTCAAGTCTGTCACTAAACAATCAGGAACCGGATTGAATGGACACAATTTGGCTCTCGCTCCTCTACATTCAGCCCTTTACGCCAGCTGTAGGAGCAGTATTTGGCTTAGTCCTGTCCTTGGTGCTTGAAAGCAGAGGCTAACGCAGTGGTTGTCATGGTGACAGAGAGCCAGGCAGGGCTGTGGTAGTACTGTAATGATAAAGCTCCTCTGGATGGTGCCGCAGTAAACACAGCGCCACTAGAGTCCCGTTAAGGAAGAGCGTCACACACACACACCGCTGTGCATGCAGAAGATACCTGTAGGGCTAATATCACCTCTGATAATCTCTCCTTGGTTATACCACTAACATTCATTATCTCACCGTGCTGCCTCCTTTCTTCTTCCTCTCCACACTGCACTCCCACTTTCCGATGCCCCGCTCTCCCCACTGACTGGCGAGCTTCACATCATCGTCTCCCTCTCCCTTTGCTTATCTTTTCATCTGCTTCCCCTCCACTCTTCGTCATTCATCTGCTGAAACACAAACAAGCGATCTCTATCATCAACTTCCTTTTACAGTTGTGCTTCCTCTATCAAAGGTCCTTTCTCGTTTGCTTCTCCCTCCATCGCGCTCCCCATCTCCGTCTCCCGCTCTTTTAAATTTATGTTGATGATCTTTCCAAATCTAATTTCAGAGTCTACAGAGCAACTTCACTCTACTGGGCCTTGAAGGTCATTTGGCTGCAGGTGTCACACAAGTTAGCTTTACTGTAGGGAATTTAACGCATTAGGCTTCATGCCATGATTACAGTGTGCCTCTGACTACTATATATTATATTGATTAATATGCCTGTGTATGTGATATGCACATACCTACCTTTATGTTGAAATGAGCAGAGGAATATTGGGGAGAAAACGCAGTGCCCAAAGAGATAATAAGAGTGTGAAGTGCTACTCCTCCTTTTATCATCTTCCTCCACCTCTTTCTTTTGCACCGTCTCTCCACTCATCCCTCTCTATCACCTCAGTGCAGTGCTCATGTAGCTACCAACCACTCACTATTTGCGATCAGCGAGTGTGTGCACACATCTCCTGTGCCCATAGGCTGTTTGTCTCTCTCACACGGTGAGTCACATCCACACGCGCACACACTTGTGCCAAGCACTTACGCCAACACATCTATGCACAGGCGCATATGGTACAAGCACAGACTCATCCACGCCTGAATGCTACATGCAGCTTTGATGTAACTTTACGTGCATGTTATACATGTAGAGATTTTTGGCTGTTCCTCCTCATACGCGACACACTTCTGCTTGGTATGCCAGTGCATATCCAATCCTGTGATGGATTGATCAGTATTGATTTGATGTTCAGCTGTACAGTGTAATTCACTGTGCTCTGCCGTCTTGAAATACTGTTTGATTTAATTAGGGAAACCACAAATGAACTTTTTTTTTCATATGTACTAATATTGTATCGTGGGTTTTAACCATTGCATGGGTGAATCCAGTAAAGCTGAACTTTAAAGTATGTTAATACTTTAAAGCTTTTCTGAATAAATTTGTGACTTTTAGCGATTAGTGTTCGTATTTTAGTCTCTGATTGAAATAAAGATGTGTTATGTCCCGTGTGCATTTCGATTACCCACCCAAAAAACACCGGACACCAAAGGTAGATTTACTGATAGAACAAATCTGGAGAGGCCTTACAGTTGCATCCCGAGTCTCGGGTGTGCTCACTGTGTATATACTGCACCAACTTAACAGGAAAAGACAGAATGATTAGAAAATATGGTTTTGTGCAGATTTGCCTTAATGTTTAGGGCTGTTTTCTTGTTTCATGAGGAAACATGGACGTGTAGCTACTTTTCTATAATATAAATTACAAACTGGTAAACCCCACTCAACGCTGTAACCCAACTATTTGTTTTGCATGCATTTTTTTAATTTTGAACTTTATTTATGATTATAGATTCCTATTTGGCCTTTTAGTCATTATATCACATGCAACTAATTTGTATTTTTATATTGCTATTAGATAGGTAACATTAACGTTCATCGTAACTAATCAACTTTTAGTCAAATTAATTTATTCTAATATACTGCAGACTCTAATAGTTCTGTTTGTTCTAATGGAATGAGATAAATAAACACAAAAGACTCTTTGTCCCTCTAGTTCAACTGAATTGCTTTTGTGACTAAGTCATTTTCTACTATCCATCAATCTGCCGATAAATTTGCTTCACTTTCTTTCAATTCTAACTCTTCTTCTCACATTTCTTAGTGCTTAGTGAATCTTTTTCTCTCGTCGTGTTTGTACTACATTGACTATTTTGGAATTGGACTCTTTCTTCTGGACTACTCCAACTTTATCCTTTGTGCTTCTCTGTGCATGGATCCACATCGTCTGGTCTCCCTCCCACCTATCCGCCCCCTCCTGTGTCTCCACCTGTGTAGCCTACATAGAAACTTTGACGTTACTGCAGTTTACCAATATTTTCTGCTCATATTCTGTATATTGTGTTTGTTTGTACAACTGTACATTCTAAAATGATTACAGTCTACTAGTTGAATTGTTTAGTAATATTCATCTTGTCAGTATTTTATTATATTACTTAGACTACTGACATTGTCTAAGTAATATCTTATAAGTCTTATTGTACAAAGTAATGAAAGGAATAACTGAACATTTGATTTGTATATGTGAGGGACTGTTTGTCTAATGCTGGTGCATGAGCAGGTCCTGCAAGTTCTTCCCTGGGACAGGGGGCTGGTATCGATGGGGTGTGTGTGTGTGTGTGTGTGTGTGTGACTGAGAACATCAGTGTGTGTTTTCACGATAGAGAGGGGGAGAGCACTGCAGCAATCTGAGAAAGTAGGTCAGACGCCGACTACAGAGAATGGAGAGGGAAGGGGGAGAAGTAAAGGGTAGAGAAGGAAGATAGGGGGAGGAGAGGTGACTGGAGAGTGTGGGGAGAGGACAGCAGAGGGTTGAGAGAGTGGCGTCTAACCTGCAACGCACCAGAAGAACTAGCCAGATCTTCACGATACAAAGATTTGTATCTAATAAAAATGTTATTAAGTGAATTAAAATATAATTAAAGCAAACAAAATATACAGAATGGACATGAACTTCTGTCACATCCTTGACTTTACTGGAAGGTCTGCGCCTAAACGCTTGTCAGCTAATCGTCTCAAGAAATACATTGGCTCACAGTCTTATGTTTCTTTCCCCAGTCTGCTTCTGTCATGAAAGCACTTATGTGCAAATATGCGTAGGCTCTCATCCAATTTTCAATTCAAAGAAAAACTGGAAGAGGTAAGCAAGGCCTTTCAAGAAAAAATAACAGAAACTGGTTCCCTCCATTTGCTTATCCATAAGACTTCCTTTTCTAAATACGTTGCCCTTGATATTACATAAGCGCATAAAGTCGAAAATACATGGTGACATGCACAATACACTGAGGGCACTCAGGCTTCTTATATATAGGGACCTCACTCAAGTATGAATTACCTTTCTTCTTTGCACTTTAGGCTATGTCTGTGTTTTATTATTTATTTGATAAAGCACAAAGTATACTGCATCTATAAATATACTGCAGGCTTGTAGGAATGGACCTCAACAGGGAAAGATTGTGCAGTGGCCACACACACACACACACACACTGGTGTTATCACGCTACGCTAACTGATTCAGTAACTGAATGGGCTACAGTACAATAATAAGCATAGGTTCATGTATACTGAAAGCTTGCAGAGGGCCAGTGTTAAAAACACATTTTAGTAATGAAAATGTAAGTAAGCCTTATTGGGAAACCAATAGAGATCTCTGTGGTGAGACACTGTTAATACTTGATTTTGCTTTTTGTCCAGGAAATTCACCCCAAGGACAGCAAGGTTTAGAACTGAATAACCATACATGAAGCTACAGAACACAGTAGAGTACAAAGGGATGCCACTTGTTGTAGGGGTACTAACACTAACACTGTAGATGCTTAATCTTTCAGATCAGCTGAAGTAGTTCTAATGACGTGACGAGGAACTGACAGTTAATGTGGAAGTGCCTTAAACTTAGATTATGTTTGTAAAAATGTATCAGTGTTTCTATAACTATTAAAAATAAAAATTCCTATTTCCTTTTATAAAATGACTGTTTGCAGGGTCTGACATCATATACTACATCTATAAACAAATGTCTGTTTACTGCAAGTCTGCAGCTCCACTTTGACAAACTCATGTTTTGACACAACATAGAACACAGTGAGCTGTGGGACTGAAGTGTGGGATTTCTCACTTGTTTACTGGACTACGTGATACAGATCAGTTACTCATTTATCTCATCCTTACAGCTTGTTTTCTTCTTGTCCTTCATAGCAAACGACCACAAGTTATAAGTATTATGAATAGTTTTTTCTGTTTTAGATTCGGAGTTACATGAATTCTGTGTAATTCAGCCTTCTTTTCTTATGCACTTTTCTCCTTCCTGTATGTTGTTTACATTAAAGGACTGTCTGGACTCAAAAATCTGAGGCAGGACCATTACCTTTTTGGCCAGGTCTTAATTTTATGAATAATAGTGTGTTTAATTGTTGTAAAATTTAAATTAAATTATTTTATATTTTTTCTTAGGACATGAAAAAAAAGAAAGATTACTATATAATACACATTCATACTATATAATACACGTTAAAATAACACATTTTAAATACAGTTTTAAAGTGATTTCATCCTTTTTTAGATGGCAAATGATAAGACATGAAACTGACAGCACATTTATTTTTATGACTTCATTCTTCACAATAATTTATGACTGTCTAATGTGATTTTGTCACGCCTAATGAGTCTAATCGTCCTTGGACTGGGGTCACAGTGGGTCAAATTTAGCTAAAGTCCTTTTTTAGAAAACTTTGACTAGCCTTGTTACAAAGCAGACCTTTTAAAATGAAATTATAAACATCCAGTTGGGGTTGAAAATTCAAGGGTCCAGTTACTGCAACTACTTTTTCATGTGTAGTCTGATAAAGGTTCACATATACACCTTTGTCTTCCTCTGCTGTTGGCTTGAGGTTTCAAACTGCACCAGTGCTGTGGTTTTTCATTATGCTTTTTTGTGTTATCTTTGCATTAGTGGGTTTTCTTGATTTGCAACTTACTTCTTTTCCTTCTCTCCCTTTCTTTTTCTGCTTTCTCTTTCTGTCTTTATTTCTGTTTGCTGGTTTCTTTCTTTCTTTCTTTCAGTATGTGGCATTTGGCTCCCTATTCTTCATTCTCATCTCCATCTCCACTTTTTGCATGGAGACGCATGAGGCCTTCAACACCATCCTCAACAAGACAGAGAACGTCACGGTGGGCAACACGACCCGCGAGGAGATTGTATACGAGGTGGTGACTGACAGCTGGTTGACATATGTGGAGGGTGTGTGCGTCATTTGGTTCACCATTGAGGTTCTCCTGCGAGTCACATTCTGCCCAGACAAGTTGGAATTCTTTAAAAGCACCCTCAACATTATTGACTTTGTCGCCATCTTGCCCTTCTACCTGGAGGTGGGCCTGAGTGGTTTGTCCTCCAAAGCTGCCAAGGATGTCCTGGGGTTCCTTCGTGTTGTCCGATTTGTCCGTATCCTCCGAATCTTCAAGCTCACCCGTCACTTTGTGGGTCTCCGTGTTCTTGGCCATACCCTTCGTGCCAGCACCAATGAATTCCTCCTTCTGATCATCTTCTTAGCCCTCGGTGTCCTCATCTTTGCCACTATGATCTACTATGCTGAAAGAATTGGTGCAGACCCAGATGACCCAACAGCCAGTGCCCACACCAACTTCAAGAACATCCCTATTGGATTTTGGTGGGCCGTTGTGACTATGACCACACTAGGCTATGGAGATATGTACCCGGAAACGTGGTCAGGTATGCTGGTGGGAGCGCTCTGTGCCTTGGCTGGTGTGCTGACCATTGCTATGCCAGTACCTGTCATTGTCAACAACTTCGGCATGTACTACTCTCTGGCCATGGCCAAACAAAAGCTGCCCAAAAAGAAGAACAAACATATCCCGAGAGCGCCCCAACCAGGGTCACCAAACTACTGCAAGCCGGATGCTCTGGCAATGGCAACTGCATCACCACAAAGGATCTTGGGAAATGTTCTTGGTGGAGTAATGGGATCTGGAGGCATAGGGGGTGACTGTCCACTTGCACAAGAAGAAATAATAGAGATTAACAGAGGTGAGATATTTGGTTTTTATGTTAAATTTTGAAATATACACAGCTGAAGAACACTATGTGAGCATAAGTAAGCATATGACAGATTATTCAATTTTCATGCTAATATATAAGTTGTGTAGTTTAAACCAAAGCAAAATTAATTTAATTAGCTGAAATGTTGCTGAGAAGTATGCTGTGAGGTTACTGACTGCAGGTTTAAGTACACACATACACCTTAGACTTTAGAGGTGGAGGGTTAGAGTGCCAAATTGTCTAAAAAAAGAAGTGGGCTACCCTGGAGAAATCACTGGCCCATCAGAACTCATGTGTAATGTATGATCAGCTGGTTGGTTGACAGTTGCCTTAAGGCACTAATCTGTCAGCCAAGAAAAAAAACTATGGAAGGAAAATGAGAAATATCTCTTGACTATCTCAACCTAATGCATCTCAACTTTGGCTGACGTCACATATTTTCTCTTTGGCATTAGCAGTACAATCAGAGGAGAGGTCATGGCTCTTTACATGCTGCAACATCAGGCACCGGACACATGCAACAATAATGCACCTTTAATGCATTACTTTACTGTCTGACTCATCAATGAGCCAGAAAATATTGGTTTCATCAGTGCTTTTACTACATCCTGTCTGCTTGGCTCTCTTCCAGGCTAAAAGCTTTTTTGTAGGTTGTGTTATTAGAAGTTTTAGCAGGAAACAACATTTTGACAAGCGGCTCGAAGACTGCTTTGTGGTATCCTCACAAAATGCTCATACAGAACTAAATACTTGCTTGGTGACAAATAGTAAGTTATTATTATGTGTCAGCTGAAATGTGTGTATCATCTGTAATACTCACCGTTATGTATATTGGACAGTTTTACCAAGTCATTCAAAGATTTATATAGGTCCTGGTCTAGGTCTATATACTGTAATGATAACAATTATGTTGACAACTACAGCTATGATTGCTGCAAATATTAGTCAATACACTCCTTAAAACCTTTGTTTGTCCAGTCAACAAACCAAGTAAATCATTGATTTTCCTTCCTTCGTGTTTCCACTCCACTATCCCTCTAGATTCTAAGCAGAATGGTGATGCAGCCTCGGCCGCCTTGGCGAACGAGGACTGTCCCACCATTGATCAGGTGCTGAGCCCCGATGAGAGGAGCCCTATTGGGCGAGGGCCTACTCGGGAACGTTACCAGCAGGACCATGCCTGCTTCCTGCTTAACACCAGGGAATTCCGTGCCACAGATGGGAATGTGCGGAAAGGTACGTTTAGCACCAGGAGACATAAACATAAACATGCACATCTTATGTAAACGGAATCCACACAGCAAGTCGCCAGGTACAACATAACCATATGTTACATATGTCCAGTGTGCAGCTGATGCAGAGAAGCACACTTAGGTCGATCAGATCCAAACACCTAGAAAAGATGTGTTGGATGGGAGAGCACACATGAGCCTGACCTTTGAAGTCTCAACCACAGACAGAAGCCTCCAAACAAAGTTAGCTGCGAGACAAACAACACTAATACACTCACTTACTTACAGAACATGCATTTACTCTTAGCTCTTCTGCTCTGCTGTATTTGTTTCCACCTCTTCACATTCATGTTGTCTGTGTTTTCATTAGTGCTTAGTATCATAATTTATTTCTTCTGTCACACAAGATTTTCTGTCCCTCTACTCCATTTTTGTTTTCTTCTCACGCCTTCAGTCCTGTCTCCCATCTTTCCGTGGTGTGTGTGTGAATTTTGTTCTGTGCCCCAAATTGTCACATTCATTCATGCTCATAAATGATCTCTGTCTTTCTCTGTCTTCTGGACTCAGACAGTTGACCATGCATTAATTTACTTCTCGTCACTTCTGTTTCTCCCTCTCTGTTTTCTCTCTCTCCTGCCCCACATTGTCCTTTCTATTGCCTCCCCTCCTCCCTCCCTTGCAATGACTTTCCCTCCCTAACTTGCTCCTTATTCTCCCGTTGACTCCGTTCTTCCTCTGCCCCATCTTTACCCCCCACCCCCACCCCCCGGTCTCCTTTGTGCCACATCATGACTCCCTCTTTTTCTTTTTACCCCATGCACATTACCTTCATGTTCATGAAAACCTGATACCTTGATTCATTTACTACTGCAATCCAACCACCACCACTGCCGCCAAACCTGCACCAAAACACTCCCTCACACTCCCTCCAAACTTTCAACACCCCCTGTTGACAACAAAGTAGAGGCAGCAGCCCTGGCACCCAGCCCTGACTCCCCTCTGACTGAGGATTGGTTTAAGATGGAAGGGTCTCTGTTACAGCAGGACCTCAATGCAAACTCCACCTCCTCCTGGATCAAACCATAGACAGAGGTAACACTGACAAAAGTTAAAAATAAAGGAGTCCTTAGCCTAGTCAACATTAATGAAACATTTTGTTCAGACTCTCCATGATATACTGTAGCATGTTTTGCTGTTGCACAAATTACACTACACTAGTACAAGACCTACTGTAACACAGAAACAGCTGCACACAATATGCATGACTGTGAATCACAGATACACACCACCACTTCAGCAGTGTCGTCTCTACATGTTTGTACAGTTTAAAGAATCACCTGGGAAGAGACTTCTCTCGGCCTTAAAGTGTGTTGTCAATTTAAAATGACTGATGCAAACTATTGAGCTATGGTTAGGTTTAAATCTAAATATTAGTTTTTGGGTATCAAATGGAATTTTAGAGGTCATCCTCTGGTTTGTGAGTGATTTTATCGAGTGAAACCTAACCTTAGCCCAATATCCTACCTGAATAAGATTAGTTTATGAACTCAATAAACAATGCACGGTTCAATAGATGTAAAACAAACTTGGATAGTAATGGGTTTGCTCTGTGATATACACATCATAAGTAGTATGCACAAATGTCTGTGTAAGAGTGCAAGAGTGCAACCATGTCGTTGTGCGCATTTGCAAATATGCTCAGCGGCTCAGGTGAAAATAACCCACTTTACGTGTCCTGTGTCAATAACTAATAAAAACATACACTGAAGAAGATTGAATGGAAACAGCAGGTCACATTGTTGTCTGATGTGCCTCTGTGTTGTTGTTGTCTCTCTCTTCAGGTTGTGTCATATCACGCGTGTGTATGTGGGCTTTTTCATTCTTACATGTTATACACTGCGTCTCTGTCCTCTCAGTGCCGTCTGAGTGTTGTGTTTGTGTTGTGGTGTGTGGCCTAATTTCGTTTTGTCCTTCTTCTCTGTTTATTCGTGTTACTCCCTACCCCACAGACCTCCACCTTGGCAAACAAAGCCACACACTGCAAAAGAAAAGATTTTTCCTCAAAACAAAACACTTACTATTTGTATAAAGAGGATATACATGTACTCATGCATAGGTTAAATCTTCCAGGCATGAACTGAACAGCACATTTACTACAACAACAAGAATAAGATGTGTATACGTACATGTACATTCTGTCTTCTTTTAGGCAAAATCAATTCTCCAACCTAATTGGTTTCACATGACCGTGACACTGATTGCAGTGTTGTATAACAATTATCTTTCCAAGGCCCAAGGTCCTGGGGTCATGGGAGCCAACAGGGTCGAGGGGTAGTTTTTCTTGAAACATGCCATGCTAGAAACAAGCAAACTGCTTTAATTTTAAGTCCCAATTCAGCTTTGCAAACAAAGCCAATTAACTTATAAATCAGTTATGGCAATTATTCTGCTGTGAGCATGTAATGTATCTGAAATACTATTCCTTAGACTGTGTAACTGTGCTTTCAGTGCCTAGTGTAGTCAAAGGTTCAGGACCTTTTGTATTTGTACTGTGGAGACCTAGAAAACAAAAGGATTGCACTTGGTGACGGAAACCCTTATAGATGAGACACATAGAAATGCTATTATAGGTTTGACCGAAAGGTAGCTACATACTGTTTAAGGTAAGCAAACCTTGAGCTGTAAAAGCCCTTTATTTAGAGGTCTCTAACATTGCTTCAGTTTCAGTGGTTCTTGTGTATAAATTGCAATTTAGGTGCTACAAAAATCCCTCTTTAAAACAAACCAAGGGTCCAGTGGAAAAACAAATGTCTGGGAATAACTCCAGGTTTTGGGCTTCTTACAGGGACGTTGTTTATTCTGGAACCTAATTTGTTAGCATTTGGTTACCTGTGACAGGCAAAGACCTGTTGTCAAGAGTAAAATTGAGTATCAAGAAAGACCCTGGGCATTTGTTAGTAAAAACAAAAATCATTCTGCTTGTTTTTAAAGAGGGATTCTTATGCTTTCTGTTGACTGGTGGCCATTTGACTTACTAGGCAACTTTACCACTGATGCATGGCTCACTAAGGTCAAACGGTCAGTCACCCCCTTGATTGTCCATTTCCAGTCCCTTCTCTAAACCGTCAAGAATCTCAGTCTCACTGAGTGGTGTCTTTCTTTCTCTCAACTTCTCTCATAGTTCTTCACAATCTGTTATTTTTCTTCCATTATTTGGGTTTTTGTGCGTATTTGTCTTTTGCTCCTAACATGATGTACATATATCATGAAATGAATTTCTGGAGTATTATTGTAGTTTAAATGTTTTTATTTTCTTTTTTTTGTAGGATTCAGTTATATATATGTTTTAATTACCATATTTTGCTGTTGTCTGTGGTTATGGTGTTGTATTAATGTCTTTGGGTTTTGTACAACTGTGTTTTGTTATTTGCTGTTTTTTTCCTATATACTTTCTGTGTTCAGAGTTTTACCATCGCCTTCTATCTGTCTTTTATTTTTAGAATCAAATTGGAAAACAATGAAACTAACAAAAATTTGGCACAAATCTTACTGGGTCAGCCTTTCTTTAAGGTACGCATTTGACAAAAAAATAGTAATTATAAATAAAATGCCTAATTCAGCCCAAATGAAAATGTTTAATGTATATCAGACATAAGACTTAGAAGATAATACTTTAAATTAAAAACTCACAGCACTTGTAACATCTAAATCTATATTAAACTACAGTAGCTATGCTATATCTACCTGAAGACTACACAGTGCTTTTCCACCAATATTTCCCTTGTTCATGAATAGGACATTTATTCTTCTGAGCCTTTGTTGCAGTTAATTTCTGTTATGAACTGTTTAAGTTGCTCACTACAGTTGGATACAACTTACTAACTTTTAATCAAACCCCTAAACGTTTTGCTGTTTAAACTAATTTGTGTGAAAATGTTTTTTATGTGGTAACACTTGTCAGTGTGTTGTCTGTGTCGTTGTGCTCTTTAATTCACATACAGTATGTAAAACCTTTTCTACGTTGTCATGCATGTTTCTAACATCTGTAACAACAGTTCTTTCTATGTTACCTCATCACAACAATGAGCAAATATTCCTTTGTCTGAAACAGATTTTTACCTTTAATAACCTTTTAATTATTTATGTATATACTGTATTCACATTATGTGCCATATAATGACCATATGCATATGTATATATACATATATTCACTGGGGAAGATGCGGATTACCATGGTAATTGGTAACTATATGTACTGTACTGTACTGTATGGACGAATTGTGGCTTCAGTAATGGTCACAAAGAGATCAATACATCTAATTATGGGTAACAGGAGATCAAACCACCTTTAACAAGCCATTGATCCCATGTAAGAATGATACACCATGTGGCCATGCTAAAAATAGAATCTGTATGATCAGCAAGTCATGTGTATCCACAGTAAGCCAACACTCAGGAAATGATACGCTACATGCATTCTGTACAGTAAGTTGTTAATTAGCTTTATGCCTTTTATATATAGATATATTTTATTTTACATTTACTCGATTATTTCCTTGGTAAACCGTCTGGGTGGAATATTTGCAGTCTGTTCCTCTGTGACTTCCCACTTCACAACCTTCTCCTTCTGTCATTAATACTCATTCTCCATCCCATCCCCAGGCCGCCACTGCAGTGCAAGTGTAACTAAAGTCTGACTGTAGGTAGGTACGAGCCTCATCCGTAGTGTTAATTAAGTGTGACTTTGGGCAGGAATTATGTCATCACTGAATACAGTGACAGCAGAACTCACAGTTTCCCCTGGTAGACAAACCTACATCATAAACACAGTAGTTAGCATAGAGAGGAGATAGTTAATAGACCATGACAGACTGCAGTGGCTGAAACACGACTCCTTTTACAGTAGAAGCGTTTTTATTGTTATTTGTACTGACAGCATTCCCGTCTTGAACATTGTCAAGCAATGCTGGTGAATATCAACAAAAGCCAACTAATCTACCAGTCAGGTTTTGGCAGCGAGCCGAACTGCTCATTTATATTACACACACATGGGAAAAAAGTGTTGCCTGGTCTACATTAGTCTTCATCAGTTTCACCTTCATCTAATCTGAAATGGGAACTCTTCTTTTTATCCATATTTACTCATACTGCACTTAACAAGTGTTTCAAACCTTTTTTTAAACTTAAAAAGGACACATAAAGGCTTATCAGAAGAAGCAGCATATCTATCATTAAAGGCTGAATTAATTAGTACAAACATCTTAACCTTTATTTTTAGTAGCTTTAGTTGCATCATAGTATAAAAAAATATTCTGTTCTATCATGTGCACAGTATGTTTTTAATTTCCTCTCATTTTTTCTCTACACTGTGAATGCTTATTTTTGCTAAACACCAAGAATAGATCATTAGATTCAAAATCTTTTGTTGTTTATTTACATTTTTATAAACTTATGAATAGTCATATGCATTTGAGACTTGAAAGCTGGCACATGAGTAAAGCACTAATATGTCTATTGACTCATGTTATTAGAGAGTAAACCGTAATAAATTAGTTAAAAATATGTTGATTACATGCAAGGAAATTATTCAGACCATAAATACTATCAAAAATAGATTTTCATTTCAAGAAAACCTTAAGGATAATACATTTAACTGTAGTTAAGGTAAAAGAGTTTTTCACATAGGGGCAATAAAATCAGGTCAGGTTTTTATCCACTGTCCACCTCCAATCTGACTAGGGAACCTTCATCAAGATGAATATGCCTACAATCAGATGCAACAGATACAGTTGAGTGAACAAATTTCTCTCAGCACTGAACTTTAGAATGAAGAAGGACCGAATATTGGCGAGACAGCTTCTCAGAAATCCTTATGTGACATCCAGCCAAAGAAATCCATTGAAACTCCATCATTAATATTTTACTGAGTTGCCATCAGACTAATGTACCTGAGCTAGTCAGAATAAAAAAAGAACTTTTATTTATGGTTTACTCAACGTAGAGTGGTTGAGTTGGCCACTGTGCATCACAATATTGCAGAAAGTTTCCATTACAACAGGAAGTCACAAAGGATGCGATACTGTGCCAGTTGACAATTGTTTTCTCTGCTCTTGTGATGGTCGGAGTTTGATAAACATATACACTGTAACTTTGTACATTTGCTACGTATTTCAGCTAATATAACAAATTCCCATTAAAAGTGTGAAACTCCAACCATTTTAGGTCAATTAGCCATTGTTGGGGCAGATATTTGCTCCCTACCAATGGTGTTCTTCACTTCACGTGGTGCAACAACACTCATCAGCACAGTGCTACCTTGTCTGACTGCTAACCACTGTACAAGGGGAACTGAATGTCTGCATGCTGTTTTACACAACAAATGAACAGTGGGAAAGGACACAAAAAACAATGTGTTATTTCTCAAATAAACTGGCTATAGTTGGCTATATAACACATGCATCTGGCATACATTAACTTGTAAAACCCTTTGGACTAATTGAAACACACTTTTCTACCGTGTGTCATTTTCCACTGTACACAAAATGTGAACTGATCTCCACACTTACAGGAAGCGATTACCTGGGCATAGAGAGTGTTTTGACGTGTTGCAGGGATAATATTTTTTGTGTTGGCCATTCGAAGTTTGGAGGAGCCAAAAGTAAATACTAATGGGGTTTCAGAAAGCACTTATGAGAGACAATTTAACATCTTTAATACTTTAACTCCATTAGTGGTATGTGTGTGAGCTTTTTTCCCCCTAAACTTCGTTTGGTCAACTACTACATTATATCGGTACCTACAACGTGTTTGTGTTAAAGTGTTTGGCCAAATTTTTGTCTAAACCACCTGACCACTAAACATTTTGCTTCTCATAATACATTGTTGGGTGCTTTATTCAAAGGGCCACAGTTATTAAATCTCTTAATGTCTGAGAATCTTTTGCTTTTCTGTTTAAAGACATACCATAACTCACATTTTCTTGTCTTGTCTTGTCTGTCTTGTCTGTGTCTGTCCTCGTCTGTCCTTTATATTTACTTATGATTTGAATATGCATTCAATTTACTATCTTTTGTTTATTCTCCTAAATTATGTGCTTCTTTTAATTTCTGTTTTCATCCTTCTTTTGACACTTTTTATGACACCTTAAACCTCATGGTCATGTTTCAATACTGTGCACTTTCCATAACAAACCACCTGAATATGATAATAATAATATAATTATCATACATTGTTTAATATTTTAACTATAATGTCCTTTTACTTTATTTGCATATGCCCAAACAAAAAACATACAAATAATTGAATGTGTCAATGGAATATTAAAATTACCTTTTTAAAGCAACAGGCTATGAAAAATCGCGCAGTCTCAATAACATATCAGGAATGGCTGGATCAGCGTTGCGACTTGCTCCTATCACCAGCCCACCTTTTGAAACCTATGAACCCCCAGGACCACTGCGACGCTGCCGTTCCCCCATCCCATCGATTTTGTAGCAAAAAGGATGTTAATGACTGTATGATAAAACACACTGTGGATTAGCTATAGATGGATTGCATTAAGGCCTCCTTTTGGATTGCATGTCATGCAAAAACAATAGCAATAACATAAAACGAACTTGAATGTAGAAAGAATGACCTCTTGTCTTGTGAATCCAGTGGTTTATGGTGCATGCATCAGGTTAGCTGATGGGGTCAAATACAAATTTTAGCTTTAAATATTCAACATCATTTTAATTATTATTGTTATTACATTTAAAATGAAAACAAGTAAATTGTGTAAAAAAATATAGAAAAATATAATTATCCATGGTTATTGAAAAATTAACATAATGTGTACAGTTATATTTTAAAACTTAGAGACAGGTGTTTAGACAGACATCCCTGTCTAAAAACAAAACTGAGCTCACAACAGTGTCCAGAAAAACATTCATGATACTTCAGATCATTAAGCAAATGACAAAAGTACTTTAATAGATTAGATTGATGTTGAATAGATTTCTACTTTGTGTCTTTTGTGAATGTTCATGTATTTGCAGTGTTAATCATTTTGGTAATGCTGTCTAAAAAACTTCTCAGCAAAAACAGCAAATATAACATCTTATCATTGTGGCATAATTGCACACCTCACGTCGATATTTTACACAGGAAAACTAGGTAAAGTCAGAAGAATGTAAAAAAAAAGTTTGTTACCTGAAAACAAATACAAGTATTGTTATATTGTAAGATTTGCTTAGTCATGCAGCCTAACATGGCTTGTTGTTCTATTGCATTGCTTTTAGAGTCCCAAATATGCAGTGTACAGTTAAAGGTCTATTCAGCCATTTTCTTGTTAAACATGTAATGTAATAGTTCTATGCATTTTTCATTCTAAATGCAGTTATAACAATCATTTATAACAAAGCCAAAATATGTGTCCTCATAGGACAAAATATGAAAAAATAATACAATATTTAATTTATGTTTTGTTCCTCTAACATATAGCTTCTAGATTTACCAATATATTAGTTTAATTCCTTAGTTTAGTTTAGTTTAGTTTAGTTTGTGGGCAAGTTTAATTTACTAAGAGTTAGGAGATGTTTTCTTGCTCTACAATGCTGTGTGATTGACGAACCTGGTGCTAGGTTGTTACTTTATGCTAACTTTAGCTAATAGGCAAGATCAATGTCTTGAAATAATTAAATAGTTATTTCATGTCTAGGCCTCATCCAATCAATCATACAAAGTTTAACTTCAAGCTGATGTAAGCTTTTTTATTATTATTATATATATATATATATATATACATTCTTATATATTATATATATATAAGAATATATTTTTAGAGTTCATAATTTGGAAATATTATATCTGTGCTAACCATATTTAGCAATTATGTCCTCGCTAAATATCACAATAATAATTTGGTTCTGATGATAGTAAAAACCCTGATCCTAACCCTGATTGAACCACAGAACAAAGAAAGCAAATTAAATATGACGTTGTTTTTCAAAGAAATTAAATCTATTTAGAAATGTAAGTAAAGGTACAACATTAATATTATGAAGTCATATATAGATAACAATGTAAGTAATTATACAGGTATAAGAGATAAAAGCACCTTATTAAAAGTCTGTGTTACTAGTCTTTAAAAACTAAGTGTTAAAATACACAGACCATATTACAAAACATGAATTAACTGAAACAACATGTTAGACTGTCTAACATGTTTGTACCAAAGGATAATCAGGTTTGATCTGTTTGCTTTTTCTTAATTCTGTTCACATATTTTTTTTTTTTTCAAACATTTTAAAATACAAATTAAAAATGACCAAATTCAATTCATTTTTATAAAAAAAAAAACACAGTATAGTGTGACTTAATACTTAGAAAAGGCATAATCTCTTTAGTTTTTTTCATTTTAACCAACATCCTTCCTCAAACTCTCACATGAACACAGTATATCTAAAGATTAAAAAAATAATGACACGTTCACATATGCAATAAACATGCAATATTACGTTAATGTTGTAAGACAGGCTGTGCACATGTGTAAATATGCCGATCTATTTTTAATCATAAAACTGCACAGAGTTAATTGGCAGTCTACTTGTTGTCTTTGATTTAGCTTTTCCAGAGGTAAGGGTCCAATAGTTTTACAATGACATGAGCCATTTCTAGTTTTTTTATGTTCAAGTCAATGTGCTCTTACTGGTCCTTTAGAGTTGTTGATGTTGTGACTGCCATTTATAACTGTTTGAGTTATAGAACATTTGGTTTTTTTCTTTGCTTCTACTGGTAACATGTATTTAATGGTAAAGAATGATTGTCTAAAATAACATTTGTCAGAGAAGACACAATGTTGTATTTACCTGTACTATAACAAACAGAAATGTAGTGACTTAAATCACGCAGAATAACAGTAACAAGTAACACTTTGTTGCAGGTTTAAAGGTAGAGTATATTTGGTTAGAGAGTCAGGACCTGACATTTATTTGTCTAAAAATCAATGTGCTTCCAGAAACCTAAACGTTTGACAACTTGGATGTGATTATAGATGAAAACTATGACATTACTTGAATGTTTGCTTGAATCTGTTGTAGACTGGGGTTTGAAAGGTTTGGAAATGTTTTAGTGTCTCATTTAGGGTTGATCATACCATACTGTCACTGATAGACTTCATGCTGGCCTGGCGGCATCAGATCTGGGTGGCTACTGAAGGCTACTGCACATATTTTGAGCCCAAAGTTGATGTTTATACTGAATGTTGAAATAATCTTGAGATTTGCTTCATCAGTGAAGCCTAACATTTTTCACAGCAGCTTCTTTATATTGTAAACTGAGTCAGGTGTACAATCGCACACACTGATTGTCCTGGGTTCAATCAGCAAATCTGAATTTGGTCTGCATGTTGTAGTAGCATCACTTGTCTCAGCAGACAAACCCCCTCTAAACCTGTTAAGTGCACACACATAGTGTATTATGATAAAATGATTCCACAATGTGGATCTTACAATGTACATATATTTATCTGCGTACACCGCTTTCTTTTTTCTGTTTTGAGTGTACTTTTTTCTGAAAATGTCCACACATCCTGATGCAGGAATTGACTGTGGGTGGGAGGAATAACAACATCACATAATTTTTTCATATTTGCTTTGTACTGTATCAGTCAAAGGAAAGTCACAGCTGTGGTTCAGTTGACTTTAAAGGGTCATATAACAAACTGTGGCCAATGTAAATGACCCAGAACAGTCTAAAGTAAACACTGTTTAAGTTAAAAAAATAAGCCGATGTTGTAAGTGCCTCTGTGAGGCCCATGTAGGCTCTGATGTCAATTTGAAAGTTCATGCAAACTAGCTAGATTTAACTAGCTTTATCCTTTACGCAATGCTTAATAAATCAGTGGGTATTTATTGAATATTTACATATCTATATCTACACACGTGAATACATTAAAGTCTTAAAAAAGTAATATGAACTAATCTATTCATATTTTGTAACTATGGGTGAGGAAATAACAACTTATTCCAAAAGATTTGAACCTGGCTTTACATACTATTAAACAAAGCATGTTTTTTTTTTTTATATATTTTACTTTTAAAAGACATATTTATTGCTACCATTATTTCAGCTGTAATGATAAGTTAAATTACATTTGGGAATATAATCTTTGTTCCCTGTTTTTTACACAAACATCTGGTCCTACATGGGGGAAACGCACTATATTGCTATGAGTACAAATGTGCAGTATATGTAGATATTTCATTGGTTTTTGCCATTGTAGCCTAAAAGCATGTTTGATATATGTGCAGATTTGACATATTTTTAGATGTAAACAAATGTTAACTGCTCCTGTAAAGTTTAATAATTAAGGAAAGTGTCAGTAACGTGCTTGAAATGGAGGACCCAAACGCAGACCAGAGACAAGAGAGGGTTCAAACAAAGGATGTTTA
>JAUMHF010000011.1:6458877-6529948 GCA_032359275.1 Microctenopoma steveboyesi | reverse complement strand
ATGGGTAACAGCTGGAACTAATTAGGGAGTGAAGGTGAAGAGAGAGAGGGGAGTGGTCAAGGTGAGGGAGGAACAAAAGACACATGAGGGCTGGAGAACACATGACACTGACAGAAAGGGGGAGAACTGACACCAGGTAAACATCCATGTGCTGTTTGTAATAACGCCTAATATGGGGTTGTGTTAGAAAAGACATTCACAGTAATGTAATTTAGACTTCCTTGAATCAATCAGTCATTATTTACAGTACTAGCACATAAGGGTTGTGTGTAACAGCACAAAGCTTACTGCTTCAGGATTTTACTGGTGTCACAAAAAAAGCCAGACAAATCTGGTTTATGTCCAAAAGCACTGTGGTGTATTGGCATCGAATAATGAATATTGTATTTAGACTTGTCACCATGTGGAGAGTTTTGTAAAACTTTATGTGTCATTTTGTGTCTAAGTGTATATTTGGAAAATTGCACAGATTTTTTTTCAAACTACAACATAGTGTAAGCCACAGTTGCTCGTAAAATGAATCCTCTGTTGACAAAATCCCTAAAATTAGCTCTACCACCAGCCTTTAATGATCTGTGATTTGAAAAGGGCTGTTCTCTGTAGAAACTGCAACTAAAACCATAAAGTGAAATCTGACGGAAGAAGAGATGCCATGAAGAGCAGATGAGATGAGCTAATGCGACTGAACTGTCATAAAAAAATAAAAGCAAAGGTTTATATTTATGATTGAACTGTGCTGGTGAGACCACAACAGAAGTGTTTAATCTCCATGTGAATAATGCATGATGCCAGCACATGTGATACAGGAACTGCTTGGCAAAACAGTAGGAAAAGAATTAAAATATTCAACCTACTGTACTGATGACAAACATTTCCTTGAATTTGCACCTGTGTTTGCATAATGCATAGTTTACATTGGGGGCTAAGCATCCTGGATTGGTGTCAGCCAAGTTAAACCTACTGCTTCATTCATAAAGGACTCAAAGTTGTATGTGAAATGTGTTACATATTATTTAAATGAACATGTTTGCACACATGTACTTCGGCACGTACATTTGTGCCACCTTGAAATGTTGTGTATATAACATTACACTATATTTATTGAGAGCTGGTTGTGTGTAGAGTATGTCGCCGGCACCCTCTTTCTTTCAGTCTGTTGTTTGTTTTTTCTTCTAGCCTCCAGTTTTACTGTCACCATTTCTTAATTTTCAGATTCGTTAATAACAGTTTGTGGCAATGTTAGTATGTAAACCGTATGTATCTCTGTTAGACATTTGATAGTCTTTTTTTATAGTTGTATTAGAATTGTCATTACAGTTTAAATGTGTGCACTTCATTCTGACATGCACAGTTAACCAGCAGTTAACAGGTAATGGTAATCTCTGATTACTTTCCTTTTGTACATACAATAATACATTAATGTTAGTAATGTTATAAAATTGTCATCAACTTCAAACCTCGATTGGTTTATATTATTTAATCACTTCTGTAAACCAATTCAGGTTTATTTTACTTACGTACATTTAGTCAAGTTTCAATTTTACTGAACATGATGCAGATTCTATTTCTTTAACGGGACCTTAATGTTAATGGCTTTCTGTTCTTGTCTTCACAGTGTTAAGTTTCTAGCATTCGCCTTCTCTCTAATAAGGAGTCAGTAACTGGTAAACACAAATTTGCGGCCGGAGCCACATAAGCAACAGGTGTGACAAGGATGGACAGGACATCTTTGGGGTGACAACAGAGAGGCCAGAGATTAATCATGAAGTAAATATCATATGGTCTGCTCCTCACGTTGTTACCAAAGCAGCCTCTTGGAACTCTGACCACACTTTCGACAACACTTTTGACCTATTTTCACCCCTTTTTTTGGCAAACTGACTGAGCACTGCACTGACACACTTTGGGAGAGAAAAGGACTCCTAATTATACATTCCAGTTGACATCTCTCTGAAAACATTCAACCTGCCATCTTTAGGATGACCGACTCGGTTCCATCTACAGCGCTGAACAACTGAGCAACTTCACAGCTTTCTGAAAAAAACACTTTGTCTTCACAAAGGACTGAATGAACAATGTAGCATCTCTGCTAACAAACTGTAGCATTTGTTGGCTGGGAAATAACTTGACTTAATCCATCACAGTTGAAAGAGAGAGGAATTTATGCATTCAAGGAATAATTTAGATGTCATTTTCCTCCTATGTTCCTTTCCAGTGAGTACATGAGAGACAAAGGATTGGTCTTAATTGTTAAAATACTTGACATTCCAAAAACAGGTGTACTGAATACGAGCAGTGCATTATGAAATCTATTACAGAATAAGGCACAACTCTCATACTCAAGTTTAGCACTTGTATAGCACGTTTACCACTGAACCTATGTCTTCCATTCACTTCTATCAGACAGATACAACGCCCTCATCACAAGTACTGATATGATCCACTAAAGTATGAAGATAAACCAATCAAGCACGTGTAGCATCACCTCAAACGGGCCATGTATAGCATTAAACCATATAGAACCACCTGACCCACTCACAATAAGAATGGTGGGGAAAGGCTTATCTTATCTCTCATGTACTAACATGGGCTTTCACAAAAAAAGTCCATGTGGGCGACCGAAGGTCCTGTAGCACGCACCTGCTGATTGACCTTATGTAATTTATTGTAGATTAGGAGAAATATTCAATTTAGGATGATGTTTTTACTCACCCACACTGGACTCTGTTACTAAATATGTTACTTTGATGCAAAGTAAATCCTGTAAAAGTACTTAGTCCTCTAACTGCCACTAGCATCCCATCCCTATATGCGCATTAATCAAACAACTGACCCAGTGTTTAGTCACGAGGAGCAAAAAGACTGACGCAAGGAGACAGAAGTTCTAAAGACAATTTAGTCATTTTTTCTTCAATTTTAAGGGATATTGGCCTACTTACAAAGTGAACACCCCTGTCATAAGAACACTTACATTACATGACACTGTAATCATTCCGAAAGGGACCAATCAAATAAATTTTCCCCGAACACAAAGACCAACACTGCCAATTAGCTACACAAAGCCCCAGATGCCCACTGCCCAATCTCTCTCTCGTCCATTTTGCTGGCAAGTCCATGTCAAGTAAAGGATAGCCCAGTAAAGAAGCCTTATGGCAAAGGATAAAATAATAAGAAAAGGACCAAGAGAAGAGCAAGTGTGGAAGTGTACAAAGAGAACAAATATATATTTTGATAAACAAATCAACTATCCATGCTTTGGAGGAGGTTTCTGAGCAGAAAATGTCTAGAGTGGAAGAAAGAAAATACTCAGCTGCAAATGTGACTTGAAAATCATGGCATCATGAAATGGAATCCTGGAAAAGTCCTGGAAAAAGATGAGAAGCAAACATTTTGTCATAAGGTTTGGGTGGAGTTGTTTTTCCCACATGCACCAAGAAAAACAACGGAAATAGAATGGCAGACTCTTGCCTATGAAGACATGGGAATGGCAAAGAATGAGACGCTGAGATAAACAAATTAAAAAAAAGATGATGCATTTTTGTAACTTTGTTTACCAGCATGACTACTTTGCATGACTGTCTTTTCTGCAAGCCCTTAGTTGAAGACAAGGGTGCTAGAGATACAAAAAATTATATATAAAATGAATTAAAAAAATGTTATATGCAATTAATGTTTTAAAAAAGATTATAATGAAAGAGAAGAGCTATATTTTGTTTTGAAAAGTAAAAAAAATGTGAATATTGAAACATGTATGTTTGCAAAGTACACCCTGAACTATGTTTTGTTTGATGAAATCTCTCTGCTACTACTGCCCTTCATTTATCATTCCAATCTTTTTGACCGCTTTCATAGTTTTGCTTTATAACGCATCATACAGTATATTTTTTAAACATTCAATCCACAGCGATCATTCGAGACTGTGGAAAACTACAGCATTTGCGCAAATGTTTGTTGTTAACCACGTAGTCCATGCTTTACTCCTCAGATCATTTGCACAACTACCGTAGCATCAGCAGCAACAGCAGCAGTTCTAAAACAATAGCTCTCCATACCACAACTTTGACTGCTTCATTAGAACTCATAGTTGGCTTTTTCCTTTGGCAATAATACAAGAGTTGTCACGTGATTGTAGCAGGGCAAACGGAGAACCTCAAGAGAATCAAGAGACTTGTAAAGGTCTTCGATGGTCCATATTAGGATTTTGCTGGGACGGGCAATTCTGTTCCACTGGTCCTAAGCAGAACAATGGAAGTCCAAATGCAGGTTAGCCAATGAGAGCAGTAACAGGCTGTAAGAGAGACTAGGTTGACAAGCAGTGAAAAGCGACTTTAGGTTTGCATGGAACAAACTGCAATTTCAAAGTTTGTATACGGTTTTAAAGGACTCAGGTGTGTTGATAGTGTGTGTGGATGTAGGTGTTTTGCTATTTTCTTCTAACATAAAAACTACTATATAGACAATGATAATGTGAACACCTCACAGTGATGTATAAAAAAACGCATGCATTATGACTTGATAATCTCTCGAAGGGGGAACAAAGTCTTTACATATCCCCTTAAGCTCCCTTATCATTGTTTGTCATGAATCCAGTCCTGATAACTATGAACACTGTGCCGTGTTGTAGAGCAGAAACGTCTTCCTCCAAGAGGCAACTGAAAACTACTCACACTCACAGTTTCAGCATGAGTGTGTAGCGGTAGCTTGTCTTTGTTTTTTAAATGGCCAGGTCGTTGCATCCGTCATTACCCGTGGTGTCACTGTCATCCAGCTGGCTATTTGGCAGCTCATTACATCACACAATGCAGTCACGTGAACACCAATCAAAGAGAGCCAGAGCTTCCAAAATGATGTCAGTCAAGTACTTTAAGTGTTGTAAGAGGGGATGAGAGATACCAGTGTCCACCGAGGGGAGCCGGATATAAAACAAAATTCTTTGCTAAGAAGCATTTCATCCTTGAGTGCTCCTCGTGCACCTCATTCTGGGTTCCGTAGTCCACGTGAGTTTTAGGCCCTGCTGGTCCAGGGCTCAACTCAGGCAGCTGAATGGTTCTGAATGTCCATTCCTAGTTTATTGTAGTTGGAGGCTTACCAGAGTATGAGACTCAATAGTGTTATGTAGACTACAGCCTATTCAAGAATTCTGTTGAGTCAGTGCTGGTTTTACAGGGTCTAGAACTTTTGTCTGTTTGCAAAATTGGTCCAGTAGATTTTGTTTTGGTCCGTATGTATTCAAAATTCTGTTCAGTTTTATTTGCCATTTTGGAAGTCATTATGCCCTTATGGCTTTGCTTGTTACAAAGAGGTTTATGAATATCTTAGAGGCAAACCTCTAGCAACGATGTGCACACTTACAAAAACGTTGTGCATCACTCAGCTCTTTGTGTTTCTATGGCCAAGTATTTCCTTTTCCTTTCCACATTTTTCTCTGTTAAGTTTGTCATTTCCTCATTCTCTAACATTGTGACTGCCAGTCTGAAAAAGATGTCTTTCCTTTTTCTATTGCATAATACTGCCATTTGATTTAGTCATGTTGAACAAGAGTTACAATGTTGAGTGCTAAGTCTGTTTTATTTTCCTAAAGTTTGCAGTCAGTTAAAAATGTTAAAGATTTGCTGTGCAACACTCGCATAACCAAAATAACAGAATGCTTTACATGGCACATAGGTGCCACTGTTAACCTAACCCCTACTATATCACTATCTACTATATACTAACAGCTACTATATGTAGTTACAATAATATGACATATCCTTTCCCAGTGTCGGAAGGTGTTATATGGTTGTCAGAAGACACATCCATTATAATTATAATATTAATTCATTTATGTGCCTGTTTTCTGTTTACTATGTGTTCTTGAGGAAATTGTATGCAATCTGCACCACGAATGCCACTGATCGACACTTACTGTATTCTCCCTGAGACACAGATGTTGAGTTATGATTTCAGATGATTGCAAACCACATATGTAGTGGCTATATGGCTTTCCATAGAGTGACTTAGCAATCACACTAATCTAAAAATATTTTATTTTATGAAGTGACAAGACCAGAGTTGTTTTAGAGGAAATGCTATCATATTGAATAGATTTTTCTAATACATTTAATACCTTATTTTAATTAGAATGTGATAAAGTCACATCGACATATATACATCTAACATCTAACACAGACTGACATCATATATTTGTCTAAGCATTCCAAAGATAAAAAAATGTGTGTTCAATTTCCATGCCATCAGATTGTATAAAACAGACTTAGGTACTAGTCCATTGTACTGCAGTCTTAGTAGGAGAGTGAATGGGCTGAAGAGGTGGTCACTGCAGTATCTGGTTGTGACTTATGCCGGATTTTATTTTTGAAATGTTAGAACACAAAGAACAACTCATCAAGAACTGTAAAAAGTATATTTCAATGGAATGTTCATGATCTATCTTTTTATATTTTGAAGAAAAAAATAGAAACATATCAATAAAGTGTCATAACTGAACATATTTCTACCATTGAGACTTAAAATGTATGAATGTCAATGCGATCTAATGTGAACCAATCTCCATAGCAGCTTGAATGAATAACAGTCATGAGATGCTTTTTCAGAGACATTAAAATTGCTTAAAATCATTTAAATGAACTTAAAATAAATGAAAAAGTGACATTGATGGTGTGTCAGTTTGTTCCAGCTCTTTATTGGTAAAGTAGATGTTCCAATGCATACTGACTGGTGCCGTTAACGCACATTCATCAGCCTGTCGGGGACAGTGACACATTAATGCGACTGATATAATCTGACTTGAAGTTGTAGAAACCAGTGAAAGCCCAAAGTCTTCCAAGAAGTCTTTGTGACTAGAGGTTTAAGGACATTTTGATAGCAGCATGACAAGCTTCTTTTTTTGGCCGCTGGCTGTTGCATTAAACCTTTTGACCCTTTATTAACTTACACATTTTATTCTCACTTGCTGTGTCAAAAGACACAGTTTTACAAGTGTAGAAATGCAGTCATATTGTAGCTCAGCTTCATCTTAAATGCTCATATCCACGACACTGAACCATAGGCTGGTGTAAGGAGCACATGGCAAGGAATAGTAATGTTTGATGAGTAATTTATTTTCTACTAATGGAGACCTGCTGTCTGTTTCAACTTGTTCGGCAACATGGCCAGGAATCTGTGGTGTTGTGTGTGAACCATAACATGGGAGAGTCATGCTGTTTCATTATTAATCTACATAGACATGAAAGCTAGTGAATTTATGGCAGAATCTGTTTCTCCTACTTATCTGTCACAGTATTCTCTAATTCAAGATCATGATGAAAATCACCAAATGTGTATAGGGCATGTTTTTTTGATGGATTTCTACACCTTTTACAGCCAGAAACACTAGAGGAATTTCTCACTGCATTTTAATAAGGCTTGATATTGATGTGATATAGATTTATTTTGTCTGCACTGCACTTGTACTATGAGGTACCTGTACTGTACTGTTCCTTCGTGAGCATATTTTCACAGAGCACCAGCAGAACTGAGAACCTGAGATATATGACACAATTTGATGAAGGTGAAATGGGGATGTAATGTAGCAGCCCAGTCAGTGCTGCATTTTTTCATTGATTCAAGCAGCAGCATGAGGAAATGTCGGCAGAGGCCTCTTTCAGTTTTTTCTCCTCAGTGCCAAAACATCAACTCCCTCTGGTGGTAAAGTACAGTAGTGTCTGATACCTTTTACCTTTTGCTAGGAGAAACCATTTGCAACAGTCTACATAATAAACATATCTAATATTCAGTCCTCCAAGGTTAACATGGTGGTTGAGATACAGCAATCCTTCTAGAATGAGCAACAGATTCAGACAGGTGGGAGATCACCCAGGAAAGGACAGACTTTTTGTTTTTTGCTTTTACAGCATCATCATCCTGGGAATGAGGAAAAAATGTGACCATTCTAAACTAAATTTGAATTTATTAAACAATCATTATTTTCCTAACCTTTTACCCAAGAGACTTTTTAATGACAGACAATTTGACTTTTAATTACTTTCTTCTTTATTAGTAGACTTATTAGTTACATATATTAGGAGAAATGTCTGCAGTGGAAATGGTTTATAACAAACTCACGTAGGCTGGCAAAACTGCCCATTATTAAAAAGTTTTACTTTATTTACATAGTTTTACTATTATTTGAACATATCTAATTTCCTAATGCACCTAAATTGATGAATTATAATACAATTGTATAAATACAATTTGTCTATGACTAATGAAAACTATACAGATGATTATTGTAACACAATTGAACTGAATGTCAAACAGCGTCTCTTTTTTTGTATCGGACTTGTTCCAACAAAATACTTTTCAGTGAAACATTAAAAAAACCAAACCCTGTTTCTGCTGTCACTGCTTTCTGACGGCTATGGTGTAGCTCACAATGCTAAAAATAAGCTAATTAAGGGATGTCAGGACTCAATGGGGTAAAACCACTTCTGCTCCAATTAAAATAATGAATAAATAAACCCTAAATTGAGCACAGCACGGCAACTTCAATTACAGCATGTTGCATACTAGCATTTTTTCAGGTGGTAAGTTAGCAGCCAATTTGTTTTAAACATTAAACATATGGCACAGAGGATTTCTGCCATGCAAGAGGAAAGTAATTTTCACCATCATATATGCTATTAAATACGTCCTGTGAACATAGTCTTGAATTGTCTATAGGGCTAATTATTATTACTTAATAATTATAGTTTGGGAAAGGAATAAGTGAAAGGGAGCTCTAGTAAAATGTAAATGCACCCAGAATCATGGCTGTGTAAATTAAAGCAATTAAATACAATTACCCCAAATTAAAGTCAGTTAGAACACATATTTTTGTAACCATCCGTATTTTAAGTTCCACTGTTTAGTGTGTGCACATTTAAATCAAATAACGTGAACACTCACACTCGGGGGTGTCCATCTGTTCATGTAGCATGCTTGTTAGCGAGGGTTACATCACTCAGTGCCAGGCAGAGGTGACATTTGATAGGGAGGTTGAAGGTTGTCTTGCCCCATTACTAAAATGGAGGGAAAGGACAGGGAGGGGTTGGAGGGGTTCAGCCCAGATTGAATTTCAACAGGACAGCATTCCCAAAAAATTTCAAGATAGACAGCACGAGGCAGCAGGAGAGAGGAAGATTATAGATGTTTACTGAGCAAACTACTGAAAGCACGGTTTGCATACTGCCTGATAGGAGATTTTAACTGGAGGGCAAGTGGACCTGTGCGTGAGTGAGGATTGAAGGTAGACAGATGAACGGGGACTGTTCTCTGTATATAACAGATGGACGTGATGACACAGGCAACAGAGACAACCTGATGAGCCTCAGGAGGCGAACAATGTAATTTTTCATTCTGCTATTACCCTCTGACAGCAGCTGTTTTACGCCTAGTGAGTAAATACTTTTGTTTCACTGAAAGGTTATGAACATTGCTTGTTGTTTGCTTTGCCCACCGTTAATTCACACTTAATTTCTTAATTTAATATTTCATGGAATTGTTTATGTTTAGGGTGACTTAGTATGTTTAACTTTGATGATTATTTTAGGGAAAATGTTCACTCCATTAACTGTTTGCTTCAAATGCCATATGCAATACTTATCCACTGAAAATGAAATCCACTGATGGAACTATCGCTCTGGTTTCAGACACGGTTGCTTTTAAGTCCAGTTGTTCTACACATTATCAGAGAACACTAGGAATACAAACAGGGATGGACAGCACTGAGCCACAGGATGATGAAAGAGAAGGCCCAAAGAAAGAGAGAGACAGGGAGAAAGACAAACAGCTGAAGAATCAGCTCAACAGTGAGGAAAAAGGAGAGCAGGAGATCAAGGGGAATGAGAAAGAGAAGAAGAGACGGCGATCTGGGTCTCTGTGGAAGAGTGGATGGGCGCTGAGTGAAAGACTTGCCATCAACGTATCAGGCATGCGCTATGAAACTCAGCTTCGTACCTTAGCCCAATTCCCTGACTCTCTGCTTGGCGATCCTAGGCGGAGGTCACGGTACTTTGACCCGCTTCGAAATGAGCTCTTCTTGGACCGCAATCGGGCCTGCTTCGACGCCATTCTATATTTTTACCAGTCAGGTGGCAGGCTTCGAAGGCCTGCAAACATACCGCTGGACATCTTTATGGATGAGCTGCTGTTCTATGAGCTGGGAGAGGACATCATGAACCGCTTCAAGGAGGATGAAGGTTTTCCCAAAGAGGAGGAGAGACCACTTCCCTCCAATGAGATTCAGAAAAAACTGTGGATGCTGTTTGAGCATCCGGAGTCGTCCTCAGGTGCCCGTATCATAGCCATCATCAGTGTTATGGTCATTGTGGTGTCCATCCTCATCTTCTGTCTAGAGACACTGCCTGACTTCAGAAATGAGAAGGAGGCGCGAGAGGTAGGAAATATGATTTAAGGGTATAGGAGATTTTAATGTTTAGAGGAGTTGAGTTTGGAGAGTTAAACGTTTAAGAGGCCACGTGAATGGCATTGTCAGAGGAGACTGTGGAAAGTATAGTCCACGTAAAGAGGGAAAATAAATGGCAGGAGTAAGCGACAGGACTGCGGATTACACCAAATGAAATTTAAATGTGTACTGAATGTGAGTAAGTTAAAGCTAAGTTGCACATGAGAAAATATTCTGTTTACATACGTTTTTCTCCAGTCTTTTTAATGATCAGTAACACAAAAATTAATTTGTGTGATAAATCATTTTGTACATTTTTATTTATCACAACCCAAAACAAACCAGCTGGGCATAGGTTCTTGAATGGGACGAATGTGAATTCATTGAGGTATATATGCTCTTGGTGAGTAGTACAGTGTGTTAGGAGGAAAACGACTAACATGTGGCTGACCACTGGTCAATATATCTGGAAACAGACCAGAGAGAGAGAAGCCGAGAGAAGCTTATGTGTGATTATTTTAGTCGGCTGTTAAATTTGATCCACCAGTATTCAGGAAATGCTTAGGAGTACAGGGAGTGACGGGTGGTGCTTGGAATACAAATAAAACTGGAGAGAGGAAGGGAAGAGCGGGGATACTGTTGGCTGTGTTAAAACAAGGTCACATAAGTGACTGCACACATAGATAAAGGTGAGCCAAAGCTTTCCGGTGACTTAGAATCTGAGACTAAAAGGTCTCACAGAATGAGTCGCATGTGTTGGGTCATGTTAACACATGCTTTTAGGCCAGGCTGCCTTTACACAATGGAGCTGCCAACAAACTACTGTAATGGCCTCCCTGTCCAAGTTAGCGGTGAACCCAGTGAGATCCATTGGCAGTGTTGTTGCAGTGCCCAGGGAGATGGGATAGCGACGAAGGTGGAGATAGATGAAGAGCGGCGCAGCAAGACACTCTCATGTTTCTCTTTGGAGATCTCACGGGGTTATATTTAGACTTAGGAGAGCCCTTGGAGCAAATCAACACATAGATGACCACCTTTAGTAATGAATACTGTCACTGACCTGCTTATAAAAAAATACTCACAGTTTATTTAAACTATGCTGAAACTTTAGATATTACATACAGCCCACTACAACACACTGAGCTGATCCTTTCATATCCATGCCATCCGTTTTCAGCTTTTAACTTGACGTGAAGTGGAAGTTGGTCTAAATAGACGCCACCTAACACGAGAGGTAGTGGCTGACACAGAAGATGGAAAGACAGGTGGACTGAAAAAGAGATCGGTACAGCTATGACTGCAATGTAAAGCTGCAGATGTCAAACGTTTTTAAAGTATGATGTAGCCAAACGCGAGAGCCGCTGAGATGGAGGACAACATACTGAAGCCTGAAGTAGTTTATTAAGACTCTACAAAAAGTGTCTGAGTTGCAGTTTGTAAAAGTATATAAAATAGTTTACACTTTACATTTAAAGGGATAGTTTCACTTTTAAGAGTTAGTGGTAGAAGTATGATATGTATGAAACATACACTTTTGTTCTTTCTATAGATTAGATAGATAGTTTGTTTGGTGTTATAATTGTGTTTATATATCATTAATATGATTTCTTCTGTCTTCTCCTCTTCAGGAATACTTTTACAAGTACCACTCCCAAGCAAAGAATGTGTCTGAGAACATGCCTCCTCCGCACAGCGTTTTCCACGACCCCTTCTTCCTGGTGGAGACCATGTGTATATGCTGGTTCTCCTTCGAGCTCTTCATGCGTTTCACGTGCTGCCCCAGCAAGATGCACTTTTTCAAGGATGTTATGAACATCATAGATTTCAGCGCCATCCTTCCCTATTTTGTCACCCTGGGAACAGAACTGGCCAAAGACAATGACGCCAGTCCAGCCACGTCCTTGGCCATCATCAGAGTCATCAGGTTAGTGAGGGTGTTCAGGATTTTCAAGTTGTCTCGTCACTCTAAGGGCCTTCAGATCCTCGGCCAGACGCTGCGAGCCAGCATGCGTGAGCTGGGCCTGCTCATCTTCTTCCTGTTCATCGGCGTCATCCTCTTCTCCAGTGCCATCTACTTTGCTGAGGCTGACCACACCAACACAGCCTTCATCAGTATACCACATGCCTTCTGGTGGGCAGTTGTCACTATGACCACAGTAGGCTATGGCGACATGTACCCAGAAACAGTGTGGGGTAAGCTGGTGGGCTCTATGTGTGCCATTGCTGGTGTGCTTACCATCTCACTGCCAGTGCCTGTCATAGTGTCCAACTTTAGCTACTTCTACCATCGGGAGACTGAATGTGTGGATCAAACAGAGTACACCCATGTCCAGACGTCAAGGTGGGAAGACGAGGAGCCAGATGGGGACGAAATAGATGAAGGGGATAGGGATCCAGAGGTAGAATATTATGCCATTCAGGGCATGTGTAACCCCCTGAATGGCACACTGCTTACTGGACTGTGTACAGGGCAGAGCACAGAGACCAGAGGAGGCAACATGAATGTGATGGAACCACTGGTCACTCAGGTTTAGGGAAGATTTTTTCTGTCACAAAGATAGAGTGGGATACAGGAATTAAAAATGTGAATAAAAGGACAAGTGAATAAAGATGAAGATCCTGAGGAGCGAAACAGAAAAAGAATCTGACGAAACGTTTTGATAAAACTGTTTTGTTCATATAGAGCTATTTGCAGCAGTTTGCAGTAACTATTGCATTATTTAAAAAAAAAAAAAAGACAATGAGCAAGTTTTATATTCTCAGGATCATAACATACAGTAAATATAAAATGGAATGTTATTTATTTATGCAATAAGCTTGTGTTTGAAATGAAAATGTCTATGATGTGCCCTGAAACTATGATGTCTTAGTACTGTCACCTTGTGCCTTAATGTTTTACGCTAAAACAGATAGATTATTGGCAGTGTAGATGTCATGTCTCATCAAACTCACCCGAACACCTGCGGAGCTGTCACCACAGGATGTGAGAGACGTCTTGTAAACCAACCCCACATTCACACCATTCTTCTGTAAGTAATGTACAAAGTTCACATTTGTTTAGTTTTGGCTTGTGTGACCTGAAGCGCCTGACATGACTTTTATCTTGCACTAGTACAACACTGTAGCATTATTTATTTAATATTTGAAGTACCTTGTGTATTTGTGTTAATGAGGAAAACTCTGTTTTATAACTCTCAAAGTTATATATTTACCTGCTTAATTATGCATTCAGTGTTTTTAATAAATATTGTATTTTATTAATTTTCTTTTAAAAAGCTATGTTTTTTATGATTGCCTTGAGTAATTATTTGTAATATATATACTTAATCTCACTCTAATTCCCTGGAAAAATACCAATTACTTTAGTAGAATATAAACTAAAATAGAGAAAATACACCTAATCCTTCACTGCTAAGCACATGTAGTCAGTGAGGTCCGCCAGATTGAATATGAGTTTCACTTTTGTATGACCATGACTGACCTTTTCCACCGCTACTAAGCAGCAGGTTCCAATAGCTTTGCTCTCAATTTCACTGGAACACATAAGACTTTTCACACCACAGTAAGGACTAATGGAAAGTATGTGCACTAACATTGCCAGTGTAAAACACATCAATAAAGTTTGCGTTACACATGTTAGTTTAACGGGCAAAAACGGGATAAATTCAGATAAATCTTTTGTGGGATAAAAACAAATTAATGTGAATTTGATATGTTTATTTTACACCTGAAAACTAATTTTGCTAAAGTCATTTATGAAGTAAAAATCAATGAACAGAAATCATAAAAATCAACCAGAACAACAACAACAGAAAATCTTTATGCTTATGTGAAAAAATCCCAACATGTTAGCAGAGATTCTTGGACCTGAATTACCTCCAGTTCAAAGATCATGTGGTCTAGTCAGTTTTGATTATAAGCTTGAAATCAAAGTACCCACATTTCACAATAGTATCAGCATTTTCAAAAAACTCTGTTCACCAAGCTCCTCAATTGATTATAAAAAAGGTTTTGGTTTTAACCCTGTCTGTCTGACTAACTGCACGTGGCAGTGATGACTTTAAATAAAATTACTTATGTCATATCATGACGAACAAAATTCACTGTATAGTGCAGAAAAATTTACTTATTAAATACATGTAATATACTGTAAACATGCTGTATAGTTTCACCAAATGAAAGACACAAAAGATCACAAAAGACCCTCAACACACTACTCTTAAAAATCGCTACTTACCCATATTGTCCACTAGAGAGCGCTCCTGCTTTCACAATAATTTCCTCACAGCATTGTACAGGTCATTGCCCCAAAAAGAAATTCTAATTTTGGAAAGCACGTCCGTCCCGATCTGTTTGTTTTATTACATACTGTGTCACTGCTGAAAAGACTTGGCCAAACCAAACAACTGGGGAACTGAAATCCTGTTTATTTTTATTCAGAGACTCTCAGTCTGATAAAATCAGTTGAGTAGTACAAACATAAACTCGTTGGACTTTCCAATAACAGACAATTTCGAAAATCTCCCAAAGTTCACATATCAAAATGAACAGGATGTAGCAATATTTCTGACACAGACACTAATACAAAGCTACTAACTATAAAATCTCTGCATCGGTAGTAAAAATAAATAACCAAGAGACAAACACCACACATATAATAAATAAATAAATAAATACTAATTAAATACAATTATATTGCCATCATAACATTATGTTAGGAAGCAGAAAGACCAATCTGATCATTTCACACAAGTCTTTAGGTTCTACCTGGTCAATGAAAAGTAACGTTTAAAAGGTGCAGTATACATACAGTTACAGTGTAGATCTGTGCTATTCTTTTTTTTACTTGTCCATTGAAAACTGTGAACTGAGCAGAGAACCTAGGACAAGTCCAAGAGGGTCATCAGATTCTACATTGAAATGTCTCTGAGTGCTTGCTGGTTGATCAGACGCTTCTTCCTGAATCACAGTATTCTTAAGTGGTAGAAATCGGGTGAAGGGGGCTGCGTGTCGCTCCTGGGACTGTCTGGGTGCCAGAGACAAAAGGAATTTGTGGTGTGAGGAAATAAAACGAGTGTATCCATCTGCCAGTAGCTGTTCATTGAAGGTACAGTCATCCTCTGTGTAGAAACTCTGAACGGGACAACAGACAGAAACCGTCAGTGAACAAGAGACATTAGAAAGATTTTAGGGTTAAAAAAAAAAGTGTTATTTGCTTCTTGTACCTGCCCCCTCAAACGGCCACTGTTGTCCACGCAGAGATACAGAGATGACGACTTCCCTATGATGGCTATATGACCCGGTCTGACTGATTTCAGCGTGAGCACGCCTGGCAATTACATAAATAGCATACTCCGATTGGTCCACATTTTCTTTGCCTTCAATTGTTTTGTGAATGTTGTGAAATACATGAGAACACACAGTGATTTATTTGCAAATTACTTACTGTAAGGGGTCTGAACATCACTTCCTGACACGCTGCCATCCAGGGTAATCTGCAGATACATCGCCCGTCTGTGGTTATCTGTAGCAAGAGAAAGAAAGAAAAGTCATGGTATAAAAAGTCAAGATGTTTAAGAACTTTATTAAGTGTCATTATTTCTCTGTTTGCATCAATTCTATGGCAAAATGTAAGGAATTATAAATACCTGTGTAGAGATGCCCTTCTCTATCTTGACTGCTGAAGGATAAAAGTGGGTTGGAGTCAGTGAGATAAAACGACAGAGCGAAAGAAAGAGAGATGAGCAAGAGAAAAGAAGGCAGGTAAGTGAAAGAGGTTGGTGGAAATAAAAACATTGGGAAAAAATACAGACACCTTCAGAGATGCTGAATAAGGTATAAATAAAAAATAAATAGGTGAATAGAGATGAAATAAATAAATAAAGAAATGTGTCTGTCCGAGCAGATTCTTTTCATTCAACTTGTTACCAGGAGCAGGTTTTGTGTCCTTATAAAGAGGTTAGGAGAAGGAGGTCCTACTTCATGAGGGTAATGTATGAGTCAGAGATTTCTTTATAATAAAACTGCTGAGAGGAAGACCTATGTTCTCACGCTATGTATGGGCTTCTTACGTGTCGTTTACAGTAAGAGTTGCTTGTAAAATTCGGTTTCTCAACGCCCACGAGTACAGGTGGGCTCCAACTTTTCTGAGCCAACCAGCAAATGAGACTGATTATTTTATGTTTCCCACAAAATGTCATTATTACCATGTCTTGAGTATACATAACCACCGGGGTCAGGGTGTTTATTTATAATAATTGTTGTTATTAAATATTAAGTGTATATCTCTCTTTTTTTTCAGTTCTAACATCGCACTAGTAATTCCACTTTTACTGTAATCAAATGTCAGTTCATATTTTTTTGGGGACAGCACAGCTAACAGTAAGCCAGGATGCATTTCCAGGCAGGCTTCCACTTAAAAAATTTGCACATTTCATCCCCTCCAGATTTAAGATAAACAAATCCGTCTGCGTCATCTGCTTCATACATTATAACAAACAATTACGAGTGTGAATGACCCGCTGTTTTTTTTTAATTTTTTTTTTATAATGTTTATCTAATTTTGATTTGTGAGTGTACGTGTTCCACAGAGACAAGGAATCTGATTTACAAGTTGAAGACAAGTGTTTACAGGATTGCAGCTGTGCAGTCACCATAGAGCTTGTAAACGCACTGGTTAAGACGAGGCACGGTGCATCCCGGGGAAACGTTCTCGTGAACTCTTCATTCTGTCTGTTGTGCTGTGGCCAGGCGATGGTGCTCTCCTGTTACTTCCAGACTCAATGAGTGCTCATGCACAGGAATTCCCAGCATTGCTATCATCCCTGTGAGTACAAGTATACACTGTGTGCGAAGTAAAAATGTGTTTAGTTTTGCTGCTTATATTAAGGATGAGCAAGAGAATGTGACAGCAGTCTTACGGAAACTCCAAATAAACTTTAAACATCAAAACTTTTCCCTCGTCATTCATCTTAAACTTCTCTGATTAGTTCATCACCGACTTTGCAAAAACATGCAGTTTATCCTCTAACTAAAAGATTTATTTGCTATCACTTATTCATAATGAAGAGCAGTATCCACTATCGTTTTTTAATCTCTAATTCTATTTGTTGAAGTTCTCTAGTTTTTCTTAGCTACTCCAGGAACATATAGAAGTTATCCTATAGACCTATAGATATGGATTTTGTGGACTTGAGGAGCTGGAGAAGTGCTTTCTTGATGTGTTCATGTTTTTCCTCATGGGCATGTTTTCTATGGTGTACGGTTCTAATGATTCCCAGTTTATGTTGCACTGTGTGGTGGGAGTCAAAAAAGTAAATATTGGTCTGTTGCTTTCCTGGAAACGTCAGTTCTGTCTTCTTTGGTAGGTACTTCTGAATCCAGAAAGGCCATACATTTACATCTAGTATCATCAGTTGTGGACTTGATGTTACTGTCCACAGCTGATGTGTTATGTAAAGACTACCACCTCCTCTGTAAAGTATACAGAGAACCCACATACACAGACCAACATTTAGTCTTTGACTCTCACCACCTACTGGAGAACAAACTGAAAGTCACCAGACGCCACTAGGCGGGAAACCACAAGAAATAAAAAAACATGAACACATCAAGTAAGCTTTTAAAACCTGTGGCTACTCAAACACACACAAATATTTCACTACAGACAGAAGAGAAAAGAACAACAAACAGAACATTGGCACTCATTGCAGGAAGACCTAAAAAGCTTAGAAGGACCTTCAACAACAGCAAAATGGACATTTGAAGCATACTTACCTGGTAATCTTTGTAGTCCAGTCAGTATAAGGTGAAACTGCAAAATAACTCCTTCGGCAATATTTTACAGGTATGTTTTTTAATTACAGCTTTTACAATCATTATCATTTTTATCATATTATATTCAATTATCATCACTACTCTCCAATAATATGAATTTAAATCATAACACAATTTGTTTAGGTTTTTTTCAAAATGTACACATACAAGTAGCATATCGTAAATGTCCTTAATTTAAAACACATTTCCTTTTCAGCTCTAAAATGAAATTACAGTCAGTCTTTAAACTAAGTCTGAAATGAACGTACAGTTTAATACACACACACACACACACACACATACTGTATATACATACATACAATAGCAGGTATCATAAAAAATGATAAAAATAAAATACACACATTTTACAAAGTCCTGACCCGAGCTTTCACATCTTTAGATGAGATTGAGATTGATTTTATGACGTTCACTGTAAAATGGCTGACTTTGGCATGCATATTAACACAAATGCTTAACCTTTTTTTCCCAGTTTGGACAGGGTTTTGACATGAAGCACTTTGCTAATTATTTCATTGTCTGACCTTTTGACATTTGTGCGTCTCATGTCTGTTATGGCTTAAGAACATACATTTCATTCCCCCTTTATACACTTCATTCTCTCCCCAGGTGCTACTGTGTGGTAATATTACTAGGCAGAGTATGTTCTATTACGAGTCTATTATAGTAAGAACTCCTGAAAACATGTGTGTCAGGGTCTCTGAACAATAACGCATTCTCCAATTTAAAAAGTAGAAATTCATTTTGTCAGTGTTGCCATCTGGCACTCGGAAACAGAAGATGAATTCACAATAGGCGATGGTCACTTTCTACAGGCCACTTTCTACATAGTCAAACAGCATCATGCCACAACTATGGATCAAGATGGAAAGAGAGATAGAGAAAGAGAGAGGGGAAACAGATGGATAAACACACATTCACTCAGTAGTTTAGTATATTTTGAGAAATCATTCACTCAGTGTCTTTGATTTTTTGAGGCGTCTGGCTTGAGTGTTCAAACATTTTCTATAGTCCATTTTTGATTTTGATCCTCAGGTTTTTTTCTTCAAAAATATGTTTTTTCCTTGGGTTCGGATGGAGACGAGAGTCTGCAAAGTGGAACAAAACACACTTGAAGAACTGTAACTGCTCCTGCGTAGGTGTGATGTTTGATTTGGTCTTAAACTAATAAACTATGAAATAACTAAAACAATTGTGAGGGTGCTTTCCTCACCTGATGTGCTTATCCTTCAGCAGGAATATGTTCTCACAGACCCCGACTCACCTCTTGCACCAGAATTTACTAGGATGGAAAACAGTCATTAGAGAATATTTTTTACAACCTACAAAGATATTTGGTTATTGAATAACTTTGACATTTTTAACATTTATTATAGCTCATAGTCCTGCTGACAGGATTAATGTTTCTCTTGTGTTTTCTCTCCTTCTTCTAGGTCCTCATCAAGGAAGATGACGACCCAGGTTCTACTGTCTGGCTGGTCCAGGAAGCTGCTGACCTTCACCTATTTTTACTTTTGTCTTCTCTCCACTGTCCACTCCCACCAACCACTCAAGGCAGATGGCCGCCTCCTTCCTACACTTTTGACCTCATTGTAGTGCTTTGAGATGATTCTGTTGTGATCTGGCTCTATATAAATATCATGTATTGAACTGAATTGTCCCTTACCTTCACTCTGGACTTTTCTCAGGGTGACAGAGGGGGTAGAGATGGCGGAGGCACGGAAGTTGGCAGGTAATGTTTCTGAAGAGTCGGAGGTCACACTACGGAGGTCCTTCTCTCTGAACATCTTCCTCCATGACGGTGACCGTGTAAATGTTTTTGTCCCGTCCTGTAGAGGCAGTGATGTTATCATTAAATCAATGATAACTTCTTTCACAATGGAGTCTATGTATTCTTTTCTATTACGCCTTAGTGGAGTTTAACAAAGTAGTATTTGACAAAGCAGCATATGTTGTGACAATATACCGCAGTTGCATGTTTTTTAGTACTACACACTGTAACTAAACAATTAGCACTGGTGTAAACACAGCTGAACCACTTTGGCATGCCAACAACTTGCCAGCAGTGGTACTTCGCACTGATACCAAGAAGGCTTTGTTTATACAGAAGAGAGATATTTCAGTCTGCTATTTTCGTCACTGGAAATAAATTATTCTGTGATGAGACACGTGTAACAAAGGGCAAAGATTCTAAAGTTTGGATCAAAGACCCTGTTGTCAAGTTTTCGTCATGGTGGGTACAACTAATAAACACTCCCGCCCCCTGGCAGGACTGATTATATTGACAGTCTGGTTTGTCGTACCTCATCTGGCCTCCGCTCTGTTCCCATGGAGATGAGTGCATTGTACTCCTTCTCTAGGAGCTGCCTCGCCTGCAAAAGAGAGAGATGATCATAGTTTTAGGATTATAGGTAAGATCATTTAACAGTGGAAGATTATGATCATGTTGGCAAACACGAGATGTTGTGATGGGGATTTCTGTTTGGAGAGCAGCGCTCTACAGAGGTTTTTCAATGTTCAGCCTCCACAGGATGACTGTAACGTTGGCTTTTTACCTGTGTGTTTTGATTGGGTATCTGGAGGAGGAGCGCCAAGTCAGTGTAGTCAAAGGTGTCATCTAGTGCCAGGAGGGCCCCGTGCACTCCACTTTCTAGTAGGTTGTCAGCAAACTCTTTCAGACCAATCGACTGCACCCAGCACATCACTCGCTCGTTGGACCACACCATCACATCTGTGGAGAAGGACACAGAAGGACCAGCAGTTCAGCGTAGTCCCAGTAATGTGTGTAACATGGGGGAAGATTCAAACATTAACCACATGGCTCACCTTGGTTCTGATGCTGACTCTCATCTCTTCTTCGCTCCAGCTCCTTCCTGTCGTAGTTCAAGCGCTTCAAGCACATGATACCATAGTGAAGACTCACCCTGTAAGTGAGAGAACCCAGTGCTATCATTTTTATCAGAGCTGGTACATACACACACCTAAGGAATCGTTGCAAAGACAAAATAAACACAAGAAGAATCACATGGAACAACATCACAGACAAGTTCTTTCAGACCTGTGGAAGCTGTCCACCATCTTCAGCTGACCCCTTAGCTCCTTCTTGGTGAGGTGATCAAGCATGCGCGCATCCACCAATGATTCCATGAAGTAAGAGCGATACTGGGGCAGGCCCAGGCTGGGCAACCATTCATTCCCCACCCACTCGTGGTTCATGTCTCCGTATGCCAGGATCTTGAGGACAGAAGATGGAGATGAACAGAGTGAGAGGACGCAAAGTAGGTAATAAATCAGCTAAAGTAACAATTCTGAATTGTGTGATGTTGTTTAATAGACGTCAGAGAGTAGAAATAGTGAAATATCTGGGCTAAAGTTGGTTGTGGCATTGTCAGTAAGAATGGAAACGGAAGTCTAAAAAGGCAAAGATAGTTGCACCCTTTCATGATCTTGATATGTAAAACTGTAATTCTGAGTTTTGAAAGGTTGATAGTTTTACTGATACAACTGAATTTTGCAACCACCGATTCTTCAGAAATAACCACACAAGCTGTGGGTATGTGTTAATAGTACTGTAGCTAGTAGATATCTGGGGATGTGTTGTACCTAATTTCTCAGTAGTATTTATGTTTGTCATCTTGAGTTGATGTAGTATGTGATAGTCACCTGATCCCAGCTGAACTCCTTCTGCTCCTTGTGGTTTAGGCAAAGAATTGACAGAGAAAATGGAGAGACAGTTGTGGAGACAGGGAACGATCAGGGGGGAGTGTGCGTTTGTGTGTGTGTGTGTGTGTTATAGGGAATCAGTGACAGGGTAGTACGGAGGGGAAGGAGGCAGAAGGAGGAAAAGTTTTGTTAGTGAGAAAATTAGTTGGAACACTTTATCAAAACAGATTTTGAGGGAATAGCAAGGGAAGGCGTGGCCAAACATGCCTAATCAAAGACAAAGAAACAGAAAAAAGCTTATCAATGTAAGTAATGTATTTTTCTATGGCATATTCTGTGTTACTGAGGTTTGTATCAGAGGTGACAGAGATCATCACCCTACAACTGATCATTTTTCTTTGTAGTTATTAGGTAAAATCATATTCAGTCTTACGGGTTTTGTGGCAGCAGTGAGAGATTCCATTTCAGCATGTGTCATCCAAATGTTACTGGTGGACTGTAATAACAGTAAACAAATACATAATCAGTCTCCTTTCTTGACGTGAATGCATGAATTAGTTAACGTCCCAGCTGTGTACACGAGGCACACTGCTGTTTAGTGTTGCATCATGTGTTTTACTGAGTCTTACAGAGCGAGTGCTTGCAGGTGCAGATGGACTTGTAAGGGAGACCATTTCCTGGATGGCAAGGCGGAGTTTGAGCCTGTGCAGAGGGTTGCTGATGCCAATCTCTCTCTGGATCTCAGTGTCCGACAGGTTAGCCATAATGGCTCCACTTTTCACGTTGGCACGACACGCTGCCACGTACCATGCTGGCATCCCAACCCACAGCTGGATAAAAAGAGAGACAAAGACTATTGTGATGATGTTACTTCATTTCCACCCCGTGACAAATAGCATGAATTCTTACTTTGTGCATACAGACAGTGCAGGTGACCATAACATGACCCTGTTATTATACCACAACAATGACTACTAGTATAAGTACTTCAAAAATAATAGTGATAGTATCTTAATTGTTATAAACGGAACTGATCCTTCCACTGAAAAGCAAAATGTGCGCCATGACAAACCTCGAGCCATGTAACAACAGTCGGGCCATCCCATGAGGCGAAAGGCAGCCCCTGGCGACAGGCTTCCTCTAACAGGTCATGCCTGGCAAGGAAAGAGGAAAACAGAAGTTTGACAGAGATTATTTTATTCATATCTCACCTTACCTCTGTCTAGTCTAAAGAAAAAATTCACATTGAACTTGAGATGTTGGATAACATTGACGTTTGTGTCACCCAGGCGTGGTTAGTGTCACGCTCCACACTGGACTGTTCCATTTACCTGTACACTGCACACAACAGCATGGTTCAAAGGTTACTGTTTGGCATGATAATTGAGCTCACTTTTTTTTGCTGCGACGGTCTTTTTCCACTGTTCCCGTACCAAGTTTAGCCAGACCTAGTGGGTCAGCTGAACCCAGGTCATCAGAAGGTGTGGAGGCTGGAAAAGGTCAATGTCAAAAATGATAACTGTTTAATTTAATCAACACACTTCATGGTTGATAGTTGATAGTCTTACTACAGTAAAATAAATGATCTAGTTGGATAATAGAAAACATTTTTTGGCAAACCCAGTGAGGCAGATTCACGCCCAGGTGCACCGATCCTCCCTTTTTCCTTTTTACCAAAGAGACGACCAATGGACGACTTAATGCTTTTCTTTTTGCTGGCTTTGTGAAGGGAATCCTGGCTTGCAGTGGTGGCCCCATCAGCAGAAAGACTGGACAGAGTATAAATGGATGAACAGTAACAATAAAATATTACGATAAAAGAAATTTCTGCATTTGAGGATTTGTGTGTTTTGAGTTCTGTATGTTACCTGCGAAATTCACGGTGATCATCAAGTCCTGCCCCCGGGTGAGTGTGTGTCATTCGATCCAATCGTAGGGCTCGAGGAACAGAAGGGGGGGTGGAGTCAATCAGGGCAAGTGCTCTGCATTCTTCACCATCTTTACTATTCTGCAGGTTGGAAAGTATTCAGTAGATTAACACATTACTTGTCAGCTTCTCTTTCATTTGTGATTGGTGTTGACACAGTACCTGTCTGTCAGTCTCTCTGGCAGGTGAATGAGGCAGGCGTGGGGTAGAATGTCCAGAACTTGGTGGTGAGGGAGATGCTAAAGTGGAGGAGGTGAGGGAGGGTGTCATGTAACCCCTCCCAATGCTGTCTCGCCCTCCCAGTGAAGAAGGTGGAAGAGATGGGGCATCGAGGGCTACACTGCTGACTCGGCTCTCAATCTCCTCTGCCCTCAGCTCTGTGCTCTCCTTTTCCTCCTGAATCAGCCTGAAAAAATTGCAAATGTTAAGGGAGGTTATGTTTTAACATGTTTTTAGGAGTTATTCTTTCTCTGATTTTAGGGTCAGATGATATCCTTGATGTACAGGTTGTAAAGCCCGATAAAGCAAATCACATACTTAATCTCCTTGTTGATAGCCTCCAGTTGTTCCTGTAGCATGATGGCCAAAGTCTGTACATCTGTCTGTCCACTAGGAGAGAGAAGCTCAGAGCCAAACAGAGTCTCCCTGTCATCTTCATCATCAGAGCAGCCTCCTTCTACACCTCCTTCAAATCCAGGACCCAGCATCGTACCACTGTCCCACTCTCCATACTGAAAAGACCAAAGAATGGTGGTTAGGGTGCAATTATAAATGATGCCATTATCACAATCATATACATTATCAGATTTTCTCTAACACCTTGTTACTGTCATCTCTAGGGGCTCCCCACCGGCCGCGGTGTGTCCTCCTGACCACCACCCCACCAGTGGAGCTTCCATAGCCAGCTGGGAGTGAGCCTCCACCCTGGGGATATCGCAATTCTGAGGCACTCCCTGGAAGAGATCTTCGAAAAAGGGTGGATGGAAGTGAGCTCACGCTGCCCGTCCTATAGTGAGACACAAAGTTTTTTTGTTATGCCACAGTACTTGTAAATGACACTTGAAATTACAACCACCTGGTTTACCTGTAAAAACAAACCGTACAAAAGAGCTGCAACAGTATGAATTAAGAATGTCATTTACTACAACAACATCCTCTAGGTACAGTATGATTTTTTTATACATCACAAATAAAATGGGCACAAACAAACACTTGCGCTCAGGCAGTGTACATAAAGCATCCATGGAGAGTTTTATGTAAATAAATATGCTTTAACTGTCATTGTGGCTAACCTGGAATAAGAAGAGCCAGGTCTGCCTCTCAGCTGATCAAGCTCCACCTGGATTCTCTCCAGCTCAGCAAGGAGCTGCTCCTAAAGGAAGGAGGAGAAAAGTTACACCAAAGGAAACAAGACTCCTATTTGTGAACCATTATCTCTCTTGTTTGGAAAAGTGCAATTTTTTACAAACTGGGAATTTTCAAGAATAAAGGCCAGTGTAGTTAGAAGGGTTAGAAATTTAAGGATTACCTTGTTAGCTAAAAGATCATCCTGGATTTTCTTCATATTGGACAGTTCTTCTGAAAGAGCATTCTAGCAGAGAAGAACAAATACAGTTTTCTCACATTGTCTATTTTCCACTCTGTCATTGCGTCACAAAATGTATTGCAGCCTTCTCCTTACCTTCTCCTCCAGTGCTGCCATCCTCTCTTTAAGGTGGAGCTGCAGTCTCTCATTGGACTCAGACAGAAGTTTATCCACCGTATCAGAGAGGCGTTTGTTGTGTTCATCATTCATCTTCTCTCGTTGCCTCGCCTAAAAGGAAGCAAAGACAAAAGAAGTGCTCAAGACAGGAAAGGGTGTTTTTGTATTACTAATAAAGGGGGTTATGAAGAATGGCCTATGGTATTACCCTCTGAAGCTCTTGGTTCTTCTCCTCGAGTTGGGCCTCCATTTGCCGTAGTCGCTCCTCAAAGTTTCCGTGGCGCTCCTCTGCCTAGTAAGGGAAAACACATTTTCAGAGAAAAGGTGGATACTCAAGCTGTGAACTCGGACGTTTTTATGCAAAATGATTATGTCGTTGTTGAAGCCACTTAAAATTGTGGCTTCTCTTCAGTATGTTAGTACCTTGTTGAGAGCAGCAACTCTCTGGGCAAGCTGGGCCTCAATCTCTGGCAATGTCTCTGCCCTCTGTAGGGTTTGCTGGAGCTTCTGCTTGGCTTCATCCAGGCGTTCCTGTAGCTGTCTATTCTTCTCTTCACTCTGGACCCACACATTAAAACACATAAGGGCTGCAACCTACACATATTTCTAAATACTACCCTTCTTTTATTGCACATAACAAGTTCTGTGTTATTTCCACCATATCTGAATATGAGATTAATGTTTCTTACTTGTCTATACAATGACTCCTTGCTGGCCAGCTCATTTTCCAGCTTGTCTTTGATATCATGGAGAGAAGTCGCCTCCCTCTGGGCACTGAGGTACCTGCAGGCAACATAAAACCACCGTTTTCCTGATGAAGTGAGAAAACATGAACAGACTAGCAGCTACATGAGAATGCTAACTGCTACGTGTCTTACAATGATAAGTGTAACCTTACTGTAACTGCTGTCAGAAATCAGTTGAATCATTTCAGTTTACTTAATAATCTGTATGTGATGAATTTGTGTTAATAAATAAAACCATTTAGCGTGATGTATGTTAAGGTATAAGTGTTGCATGATAACTGTTTAACTGCATGCTTCTTGAGAAAGTGAGAAAGCGTGAGAGAGTTGGGTTGACAGGGGATTATATTTAAGTTATATATAAGTTAGATATATTAGCTATCTGCTAATATATCTAATATCTGCTAATACTTGCTAATTAATTAGGTAGCCTCTATTAACATTTAAGTAAATGTGATTGTCCAGTTACCAGCATTGAGCTGCTTGACTGCATGTTCTCAGTTGAAGGTGAGAGGCAAAATGTACTCATAGTAAATAGTAAATGACTGAAAACATAGGCAGTGTATTTCCACTCTAATTGAATATTTTAAATCAGAGTAATACATGATAATGTTCCTCACCAAACTTACAAAGAACTGTATGTTTAATTACATGTCGTATATTTGAGTTTTCTTTCACATATATACACACTAAAAACCAATGAGTATGAGACACCTCTTGGTAAATTACCACTGACATAGTTTACTACGGTAGAAATATTTGTGACTTACACTGATCTAAACAAAATAAAAAATTAAAACTATCCTATCTATATTACACATGTTGCTGGAGGGGTAGGACATAAACTAGTCATAATAAAGTGCATTGAACCTTTCAATAAGCTGTGCAGCCGATAGCCAGCTTTTTCTCATCATATACAGCTGTTATACTGTATGTTAAGAAAGTCATACAAATTCATTATGTAAAACAACCTCAGACTGTATAAAAAGGTCTCAGGACACCGTTACAACACATTGCCAACAGCTGATATGTCTGCTGTGTTCGTTACAGCTGATGTATGAATTTCTGTGTTTAGGTCCTCACTAAAACTAAGAATAGATTCCTCATACACACCTGCGTTCAAGTGTTGTAATCCTTTCCTCCATGTCCTCCCTTTGGCAAAGAGCCTGAAAAAAACATTGTTAGTCAAGACAATGTACACTTTTTAACTTTTAATGGCAGACAGGTATGTGATAGCTGATGGTCACATAAGAACTGAACTAGGTTACAACAATTTATGGCATATCTAAGCTGTACATTTAAATCCACCTCAAATTTGTTTCATGTCTCTCATTCACTTCTCATTTTTTCTGGAAATGATACATATGTGTACTTTTGCATATTCTACATATGCCGATACTCCACAATGTCCTCAGAGTTGAGGGAGCTCAGGGTTTTGACCAGGAAGAGACAGATTTGCCAAACAGACCTCTTTCACTTCCCTTTGGAGCTTCTGATTGGCCTCCTCAGACTTCGTCACCTCCCTCCTGGCGGCTGCAAGCTGTTCCTCTATTTCCCCAACCTGATGTGACACCACAAAGGGACACAAGATGACACAGATTGAACCTACGTGAGTCAGTGTTAACTGCCACAGCACCAAGTGTAAACAGACATGACAGCGATAGGTTACAAATGTGTCTGGTCAATGTTAGACTCTGTACATGCAGGTTTGAGAGTCTAACATCTAACACACAGAATGTACGTTTGTTTTCAGTTGTGTCTTCAATCCTTCCCTCCTGTCTCCATACAGGCTGGATGGTATAGACCAGCAGATTTTGTCATTTAGTCATCTGCAGATAAACACGTTTGACCCCTTACAGAGGACTTTGTCGTTCATACTGCTATGATTAAATTCAAATGGTATGTTATACTTCAATATACTGTACAGCAGGTGTCTTTTCATCTCTATTGCAATTATCTAACATGCCACAAGAGGGAAGAGTAAGTCCTGTAGAAGTACTCACACAGTGGATACCTAAACAAACATCTAAAATTACAGCTATGTATACATAGAATATATATGCATGCCAGAACAGTTTATCTGAAATGTATCAGCTAACAGTACAAAACATTTTTTAATCCCCTGAGGGAAATTGTTTAGAATGGAATAATAGTGGACTAATAGCACTCACATCTTGACAGGAAAGAAGAAAGAAAATTTCTTTACTAGCCAGATGAGTATCAAGTATATTCCTCTTGAAACATTTTCAATTTATCTAATGTGTACATTCCTTTTTAAGCTTTAACTTGGTCTACTTAATTTGTGGATATTTAGAGTTATTGACAGAAACTCTTCTGTGGTTTGAGATTTATATGTCCCTGCTTTTAGAAACTGTCTTTATAGCGCACTGGCATCTGGTTGGCCACATGTCACACCTCCTCTCTTTCCCTCAGCTTGTACGTGATTGTCAACAGTCAAGTACAGACTGAAATGCCCCAAGATTAACCAGACCACGTTTTGGCCATGACGGCAGTGATAGACAAACTCACCTGCCGGCACATGAGGGCCAGTCTCTCCCTCAGCTGTGAGAGTTCAGCCCTCTGTCGCTCAATCTCTCCTTCTCTCTGTCGTTCAAGCTCGCCATCCTCCGCGTTGGAGGAGGGACCATTGGGTAGTCGCTGAAATGATGAACGTACAAAAAATGACAGCGATGAAGAAAGAATCAGTTACATTAAATGAGCTACCGGCTAGACAGATTCACACTGACACAACATGGTACCCATACATCGCATTTCTACAGACTTATACACGCAGAGTACACAAAAATAACTGGAACCAACATGCATAAAACCCTCCCTTACATCTTTCCCGCCGTCCACCCCTTGTTGACGTCTTTTAATTTGGTCTCTTAATGAGATTACCTGGAAAGAAGCAGACAATAGGCAAACGAGAACAAATTAATGTTTTTTTCTTTTCCATGTTTTTTCACACCAACCATAAATACCACTTGCACACAACTTTACCTCTTGAGAAGATGCTGCAAGTTGATCTTCTAACATGGACACCCTCTCAAGGGCAACACGAAGCCTCTCTCGTACCTGTGGGGTGAAGCAACAGTATATGAGTGAGTGTCATATGAGTTGAAAGATCATCACAGCATTTGTAAATAAAAGTTTAAGTTGCATTTGTGTGGCTAAATTGGATTTCCCTTGTTATTCTATTGTAGTACATCTTGTTGACTTTCTGGATAAAGTTTTAGAAAGAACCAACTGAACAGTTCATGTTCACGTTAAGTGAACTAAAGTTCTAGAAATGCTCTAAAGTGTATGCACACTGAAATACCACTAGCTTATGCTTGCTGTAATTATTCTTCCTGTTTATGCTTGGCATTAAAAGATCTTTTCCTTTTGTGGGGCCAAAATCCAACATCTGACATATTTGTACAAACATTTATGGAGCAACATTAATTAATTAAAGGAATTTTATAGTGTGTTTTTCTGATGACTGCTGTTTATCTATGTTTTGTTGTTTATTCGGATTTTATCTTTTAGTCTTTTATCTAAATAATACACCATGTTCAGCATCTAATTTCAACTGTGTCCTTCTACTGTTTCTAGTGACAACAGAAAGGAGTGAACCAAGTTTGTGAGTTGTAAGCAGTATATTATATGATAAACACAGGTTTTACATCAGCAGTTTGACCCACCTTCTCATCTAGGGCCTTGTGGTGCTCAAATAGAGACTTAAGGGCCTTGAGGACCTCCACCTCACTGGAGACCCCTGCAGGGGACTGAGCTTGTCTTTTAACCACAGTCATCCTCAGACTTCGCTCATGGCGAGACACCAGACACTCCAAATGCTCCAGCAACAACTACAGGTGTAAATGGGTAGAGGGAATGTCACAGGAAAATGCAACGGTGTCAACATACAAGAGAATTTGGTTTTCAAGGACAGAGACATAGAGGATGAGGAAGTCAAGAGAATAAGATATAGACATGGAGAGAGCAGGGCAGGGGGTGGCAGAGAACAACTGAAAGAGAGAAGACTCAGAGAAGATGCAGATAAGTGTAGGGTTTTAGGAATGATAATATGAAATTGGGTGGTGAGCCGAAGAGCGCCGAATAGGAGAAAGGGACAAGGAGTGAGTGGGAGAGATAAGGAGAGCAGATAAACTCAAAAAGGGAGTCACGAAGAGAAAGGAAAATTGAGGAAAGAAGAGAACAAGAAAAACAGAAGCAAATCCAACAGTGTCACACCCACTCACCCACAATGGGTGAGGAAGATAACACAGAGGCTGTTACAGTGCTAATAAGCAAAATGGCCGCTAAACATCTTACACGTGTGTTGTTTCTCTCTGCCTTGAGCTCAGCAATCTCCTCCTCTCTCTCCAGAAGCTGCTCCCGGCAAACGTTCAGCTCTTTAGTCAACACAGCGAACTCCTGTGGAACAAACAAGCTGTGTTCATGGGCAAAAAAAAGCAAACGGTTTAAATGTATGGTCCTATAAGTTACGTGGTCTTTGCACCCTTTGATCTGCAGTGAGATGAAAAGGACAAATAAATTATTCAGGCCACGTGTAGCCAGATTTGATGAAAATAAATAAAATTGTCTGCTTTCTGGGCACACAGGCATAAATGCACACACAAAGCTAAAAATACTCATAACCCCTACAGAAACCCAGTTTGTGAACCACCTGAGACCATGAATGTAGGAAGACGTGCATGATGTAAACATACATAATAATCATGTAAATCACTGACACAGCTTCCACCGTCACTCCATCTTACTCATCCGCCTCTGTGAACTCGCTTTCACGGATGGATTACGTCACACTGTTACACAATAGCTCTGCACTGGAATGTACAAACGAGACCCCCAAAAACACAGCAACGATATGTCATCTACAACACCGCTGGGGATATGTTTGCAACTTCTGCACTGTGCTGAAAAGGAGTACAAACAAAGGAGTGCATGCTTTGCTTTACAAAAGCACAGTGAACAAAACTTGGAATAGAATCCATGGTCGATTTCCTCCATGTCGCATTAAAACACGTGTAAAACACAACACATGGCTTAGAGGGATTTGCTGTTAATTAAAATAAAACGCTGTGCAGATGATGACAGTCAGGATTACCTGCTTTATGTAAAAAAACTGTTAAAAGCAGACACATAAAATGGGAAAAGATGAAAAAAAGAGCCAGAGAGAAATCTATACAGATGGTCACACAGTGGGTCCATTGGATCCTGCCCTTATGGGACTGTTTCTTGTTTGGATGGGGGTCAGCTTCTCAGTGGGCTTCCCTTGGCCCCTTATCTCTTCTATTTTAGCTCACTCAGTGTCCTCCATTCGTTTATGTGAATTTATAGTACTGCTCTATGAAATAAATGGCAACTGAGTCATGCAAGTACAACACACTATATAATATCATAGACACTTGTATATTACGTTGTACTTTCACAATAATTTAGTCAGTTTAATGTCAAATCATTGTTTCAGCTCTACAGAACATATGTATTATGCTCCATGAAAAGGCTTTAGTGTCCACAAAAAGCCTGACCGACTAACTGCCGTGGTTGTGACAGGAGCTCACATATGCTGCAAACACAGTAATGTCCTACAGCTAGCTGCTGTATGCATACAGTACTATAATCATAATACACACGTTTGGAGCTGGAGATTTGTCCTGGGCAAACAAAAAGTTGCTTATATTTCAACTGTAGTGTTAACTCACATTATCAAACCAGAAGGGAATTCTTCAAACATCAAGCATTTATTTAAGTGAAGCGGAGGCCTCTAAGAATTATCGTCTTCCACAATCATTAATCAACCACTAACAACATGGTGAACTAAGAGAATAAATGTCATTACACATTCAAGGGAAAACTGGAGATGCTACTTATACAAACAGTCAGAAGATGATAGGAACATAAACCCACTGCATCACTGAGAACAGCATTAGTGAGTAAAACCGAAGATGCAGACAGGGATGTATTTAACATCCACTTTCTAGTTGGGTCTCTCTGCGTGAACTGTCATTGCAGTCAGGCTTAGTGTCTCATGAGGTAGCTTCACAATGACACATACTCAGAAAAACACACTTTCGATGTACATAACTAGACTGTGGTGGCACAGAGCAAACAATGTTTCCTAAATGTTGCTTTATACGCCTGCATGGCCAAAACACACTCCTTCATGTTAGGGACTACATATACATATGCAGATTATAAATACACACACACAGTTTCTGTGTCTCACTAAACTTGTGATGACACTCTTTGACAAATTATTTTTTCTTACCCTAACCATCATAACGAAATACCCGAACCCTAACCCTAACCCTAAACTTTATCCTAACCCCAACCAAAAAAACAAAACTAACTCTAAAGTCCACCAAATGACGGCATCCTTACAAAGCTAAAACGGCCTTAGAAAAATGGTATCTGAACAAAATGTACCTGTGGTAGAGCAATAGATAGCTGCCTCTGAAGTGAATCCTTTTCGTGACCGAGCTCGCGGAGACGGAGCTGAGCCGTGCCCAGACTGTCCTGTGTCTCCCTTAGGTTCTCCAGCAGCCTCTCCCTCTCTGTCAGCATGTTGACCATTAGAGACTCCAGGTTCCCCGTGCTGCCCCCTTCATCACCTCCACTTCTGGGCTCTCTCCCGCTGAAACCTCCTCCTCCCAGTGCACCTCCAGGACCTCCAACTCCTGCCCCAGCGGGTGACGAGGGGCCTCCACCAGTCCCACTTCGCCCATCCTCAGAAATGGTGGGCATCACCTCGCACATCATCATGAGACCGCGGCTTGTGTGTCAAGTTTATAGAGTAAACTAAGCAGGATTGTGCATGCAAAATGTCTCTCTTCGTGGCTTGGGTTTTTATGAGGTTGTACTAAAAGTTTAAAGTACAAAATATAAATCTTTACTTTCAGTTTTCCAAAAATATCATTCCTTTGGTCACGTCTATAGCTTCCTGTTTTTATTGCCTTTATGCTGTCTTTCAGCACTTACTTCTGTGAGTCCTTGTTCACTTGTCTTCCTTCACAAAGTCTTAACCTGCATGGTAAGTGATGCTTATGTGTTCCTGTGTTATGCAAGAAGTATCTGCGGGGAAGCCGTTCTGTTGGTGACTAGGACTGGCAGAGGGTAAGAAACGGAGGAGGGTTATAGGAAAAGGAGGGATAAAGGAGGGTTGATACTCCCAAATTGTGTCCACGAGGTAGAGCTCCTCACAACACCAGGGGTAAGAGCTGTAAAAGAGAGCAAACATTGCATTAGATCCTCGCCAATACACTTCAGTGAGTGTATAAGAAATTAGAAGGAGATCTGCAGGCATTCACTGTCAACTGATGGTTGGCACTTAGCATTTAGACTAAATAAACAATATGTTGACTTAGTACATGATAGTATGATGAACATGAACAGTAACATTATTAGTTCTGGATTACATCTACTGAGAATCTTTAGAATCTCAATTTACAATAAAATAAAATGAAAGCTTGGTTAAATTCCATACACACTGGACTGTACAACTTAGGAGACAGGAATGAAACAGCCTTGTAACTTGGCTCTGTCCAAAGGCACCAAAATCTGGCTAAAGCTGCAGTTTTTATTCAGTTTTATATACATTGTGTTTTTGACAGATTGGTTAATTAATGTTTTGGCTTGTGTTACCTTGGGGGAGTTTACCTGTGTACAGTTGAATGCTGAGCTAAACAGGCTGCTGACCACAGCTTCATTTGAATGGACAGAAATATGAAGAACATGGTAACTCTGCAAAAAGGCAAACCTAAGCATGCTTCCTATAACCATTACTGTAATATATGAGTTGCTGATAATCTTGACCACAATTTGTTCATATCCTCATTTTTTCTAAAACACTGAGTAAGAATTTGTATCCTGAGCATATGATCTCACACTACCAATATCCCTTAAATCAGTTTTGTCATTATATATATCGCCTGCATTTCTTAAATTATCTTTTTTCTAGGTAACAAGGCCTCTGTCCCAGCCTGCAAACTGTCAGCCAAAATGTTATGGATTCATGCAATCTCTATTTTTATAGCGCCTTGTGTCCCTCTCTATTTTCCTTCTATATTCTTCACTGTCTAGTCTACAATACTCAAGGGCTTGCACTGCCCTTTATACTTTTAAGTGGTTTATACTGATTTAGTGCCCCATGCAGGCTTCTTTATGTCAGTGAGACTGGGCAGCTCACTAAAGAATTTCTTTGTCTTACGAAAACCAGCTATTTTACAAATCAAACATGTTTAGATCAAATGAGCCTTGGCATCAGTGCAAATGCGTCTTTGCCAGTTGTCTTCTCCTTATTCTCATATAGACATTCAGGCCCAAAGATGGAGACCGCTTGCTGGTAATTGGAGGCCTGATACAGCTCTGCGTTAGTTGCTTGTGCTGGTGAGCTGGCTAGAGCACTTGGCATCCTCATTGTGTGTCCCACTAAAAAACAGCTTTCCTGCTCCGCTGATGGATAATCATTGGCGCAAAACTAAACTGACAATGACAGCAATTTCTTAGAACGAGATGAAAAAAGATTTATGTTTACAGTTTTTAACATCTCTGCCTTACTTAGGGTTGCAGAAAAAAACTCAGGTTGTGTAAGGTGAGCATGTAACCAAGAGCCATACATAACAGTGATAATCTCTGGATCCCAACTGTTTTGAAACTTAACAAAGTAAAAGTTGCTTTTTGGGTTTTTTTTCCACAAGTATTCAGCAAGTATTTTGTTGTTTAATGATTTTGGCATAGTTTTTAAAAAGATTAGGTTTATTGATTGAACCAAAGTTGTGCATCAGGATTTTTTGTTTTCTATAAGGAAGAATATCTCTATGACAAATATTTACCACTGTGTTCATATCTTTGTTTACCTGACATGCATGCATCACTTATTTGTCTCTTTAAAAACATTTTGTTGATCAAACTTTAGTAAGAAGACTGTTTATTAAGGAGACTGGTGATTGATGCTTTCTGATCCAAACTAGCTAACATGTGTTCCTAGAGTTCATTTGAGCTGGTAGAGGACCTTAAAGCACATTAAAATGCTTTTAAATACAAGGTGTTGTATAAGGGTTGTTAGGCATACATAACAAACAAAACTTTGTCTTTACCAGCAGACGTTCATTAGCAGAGGAGGGGCAACAGAACAACAGGGTAATGTAATTACTGCAGAATGTCATATACGGTGTATTGTAAAATCGCTGCATGCCCACAGTTACACTTGTGTTGCTGTTTTGCTTCTGTGTCATAAAATGAGTCTGTGCTGTAGAAACAAAGGACTCCTGGTTCAGTGCGAGCAGAGCAGAACTGTGCAGCCTGCAGTTTTGACTCGCGCGTCAGCTGTGAGGTCACTGGGCTTCAAGACCTAAGAGTTTATGTGTGTTTGTGTGTGAAAGAGATGAAGCATTAAAACAGCAGTGGATTCATCGTACAATAAAATTAGAGTCTTATGAGAATTATTGGCTCCTTGTCCTCGATTAATTGCATTTCCTATTCCAAAGGAAATGGGAACTTGAGGGCAGTGGAAGCATGAAAACAGTGATCTGGTGATAATATTGTTCCATAATGTAGAGATACAGTCTACATAAAGTAGCTGCGTTTGATCCATTGGGGGTAATGGCTGAGCTGATATCACTGTGTCACCACATTGAGTGTGTGTGTGTGTGTGTGTAGGCCTCTCTGTGTGTTTTCATGTGATGATTACCCACATCATCAGCGTCAGCGCCATCATCATGAAACTGTACCTTGGAGGAGACGCACTAGTTGTATAGTACCGGTTGTCAGGTGACCAATCAGAACGAGCTCCCCAGTTTTGCTGTGGATCATGTGACGCATGTTAATAAATATTCTCTGTCTCCGAAAAATGGGCAAAGGAAATGTTCACGGCCTCATGTTTGTGTGCGTGTGTGTGTGTGTGTGTGTGAGGACAGCAAAAACAGCTCTCCTCCAGTAGGCACTGGGGCGGGGAGAGGTGTTTGCGGGCTCCGACAATGAGAACTAAAGAAACAGGGTGAAAACCCAGTGAAATGTTAAATAAAGAAATTGTGCATTCAATAAAAGGCTGATAATATAGCGAGCACAATGAAAGCGTCTCTCTCTCCCCTTCCTTCCTCCAACACCATGAAACGGTACCCCCTGGGCAAGAAACGCATCACTGGAATCGATAAGTGATTGTCGGCAGCTGGTTAGAGGGAATGAAAGCACAGCATCCGGACAACACTCTTCTATTTGCACTGGCATGCACACTGCATGCAGGAAAACGGGGGAAATGATGAGGATGACAGGTCGACTGGTCTGTGGCTTCCTCCATTTCTGGATGCATGGGAGGAAAGACCGTTCCGTGATAGAGGCACGAGCGCACACGCACGCGGAGATCCACATTCTTATAGTAGGAAGCTTGGTAGCTTTATATTGGAGTGATCTCTGATTGGTCCCTAGTGTGTTAAAAATGACAGTGAAAGCGAGCGATAAGAAGACAAATCCACGTCTCCTCCATCCAGAGATCCTGGGCCAAGTGATGAAAAGCATCACGTCAGGAGGATGGCTCAAAAATGCACATCGCACGTTTTCAGTAATGGGTCTGCCTTCCCCAGACGTTATAGAATCAGTAGTCCACAGGCCCAGTGACAGTCGTGAGACGAAGGGGAGGCTTGACTACACTGCTCCCAACAAAGAGTTTAGTTTCAGCCATGATTAATTACAAGCAACAAATAGTAGGCCAATATTCACTGGCATCTACCCCCCCCCCCACCACCACCTCTCTCCATCACCTCACCTAACTGTATGCAAACGGGAGCGAGCAAGCGCGCCCTAAATAAATCGTGCTGTGTGCTGCCAACACACCTGTCAATACCTTAAACCGATACAGGCACCCAGCCCTGCATTAAAAATAAGCCTATTTGTTTCTATTCAAATGGTAACCCCCCCCCCCCCCTTCCACACACACACACACACACACACACGGGCGCGCAACACACAAATGCACATACACCACCCCCCTCAATCCTCAACACAGTGTTAGATAGCCTACTTGTTATCACACGTATGCACATACACACATGCGTTTTAGATAATAATAATGCACATTTCCACCGCTGCGTCTCCCTGGATATTATCATCCTCCTCAGTGAAAATGGGGTTGCGATGGGGCGGTGTGAAGTTGCATCCCTACCACAGTCATCGTCGGGAGCCTTTAGTGTCCATGTTTGATGTTAAATATTCCTTAGGTCCATCCGTGCCTCCTGTTTCCGTGTCCCCCACCCGAAACCGGCGTAAAGCGCAGTGTATGTGCTCGTTTTTCTGCCTCTCTGTTCCACATGTAAACGGCGAGGAGGGGGACGCGGAGAGAGACGATACGCCACCTTACCACAGACTCCCCCTCTGTTGGATTTGAAGGTAATGGGTCTTAAAGAAACATTCTCTCAGCATTCTCCGCATCTCTGTGATTTACGCGCGCGGCACGCACCCACGGGCACTCGCAGGCCAATCAAACACCCGATTAATTATAAAGCATGTATATCAGAGATAAGTGAACGCTGAGAGACCCTGTGCCTGAAACTCCATCCTATTGCTATTTATAACCGCAGCTTGAGCACAAATACACTTCCTTAAAACAGTACCTGTGATAACTAGCGTGTCAAGTTATTTTATAAATAATAAACCAATTTTCTATCTGCAGTGCATTTTTGCAGAACAGACAGTGGAAGCGTGGGCTGATGCTCCAGAGGCCAAATATCAGACCATGACCAAAATGTCATTATTAAACACATTTAGTATTAAACACATTTTCTGCCAGCTTATCTTGTAACTGTAAAGATATGTTAAAAATCCAAGTTTGTATTAAATAATTACGAGGATCCCATTTTACCAGTTTTTTCACACACACACACACACACACACAGTATGTTTGAGATATGACAACTGCAGAAAACACAAAACAAGATATAAAATATTGTGGGGACTGTACTGACATTGAAATGTGGTAAGGGAGGCATGCCAATTATATTCATATCAAACATTCAAAGCTAGTAGTTCTACATGTGAGGACTTATAGCTCTTTAATGCATTTGTTAAATGTGGTTGTTTTGCATTTAATTCACATCCATTCTTCAGCAGATGCGTAAACTGTAATGTCTCCAAGACAGCTGTTAATGTGCACGTTCATACTAATATCACATTTGTAAACAGACAAGTGGGTCTGTGCGTGTTTGCATGTACGTGTTTGTGGCTCAGTAAACATAAGGTGGTGCTGTCTTTAAGAGAAAGAGCCTGGGAAGGGGTGATGTAATGTGTTCTCAGACAATGATGTCATCCACTGAGACACGGCAAGGATTTAAAGTGACAAAGCCATTTTCAGTGTCTCCATGTAATTCTGCATCAGTCTGGTCAGAGAGCAGCACCCATGCATCCGGGGGGACATTCATTGAGGAAAAAAATAACCATAAATGCGTTTCCTGCACAAATAACTGCACGGGTTTGCACATTGATGAAGCTCACAGTATGTTTATTAATTAGGATATTTGCCATACAAAACACATTTTGTTACAGTGACAATAACAGGGTTGTATTGCCGTCATAGTTATGTTAGATGCACATTTGGAGAGGAATTAAAGTGTTAATCTCCAACACTGGACATGTATTCGACTGAAACTAGTTACACGATATTTGGTGTTTATCAACAGCAAGAACACCACTGAACTTACATACATCACTTTCTGTTCTATCTATTTCAAGCCACAAATTATGAGAATGGAAATGTTCAAGTTTATCAATGTTTATGTCTTTTTTCTGATAGTGTATGTTCCCATTTTACCATTTCTAACTCACACGTAGGTCATATGGATGCTGTTATGGATCATATCTTTTAATCTCTTTACATCATCCATTTATTTACCATAAATTGCTTGACTATTTTTTGTCCTTCCCAAGTTCATTCATTTAAGCTCCCTAAGCTGTTACTGAATTTGCTTCTATAAACTTGTCCTTAACACTGTCACTCGTGCCTTCCCAAAAGAGGCACTCCGGATAACACTTCCCCCCTCACATGCAGAGCTGGATGGAGAGATGGAGTTGTCGTTGCCTCGTTCTTTGACCGTCTCTTTGTTCTCCTCCTGTAAACTACTAAATGTCTTCCCCTCCTCAGACTGCTCTTCATCCATTTTCCTGTCTGACTTTTCCTCTCTTATCTTTTCACATTCCTCCAGGGCCTGATGATACTCAACATACTGAGCAGACGCACCACGATTAGTTTCCTTGACTTTCAACTGGCGCTCTTGACTTGAGGAACCTTCCCTTCCTATTCGTTGGATTTCTTCATAAACTTGCATCTCTGTTGCTGGACTGGCTGGGCTAATTAACTCTGCTGTGTTGTGGGATTCCAGTTTTGAATGTTGGAGTTTGTTATCAGCTGAGAGGCTGCTTTCAACAGCACCCGATGACAAAATACAACTGGATTCTTTACTGTCTTGATCACAGAACCTCCCAACGATACTGATCTCGTCATCTGGCAAAGATTCTGTGATCAACAGCTTTTCTTCCTCCTCTGGCTTAGATGATATTTGGGAATTTACATTCTCATTATTCTTCGTTATATCTGTGTCTGAGATGCTGATGTCACATGCAATCTTATAGAAGAGTGAATGGTTCTCCTTCATTTTCTCCAAGCTTTCGCTCACTGTGGACGACATTTCCATGGAGTCAATCCCATCCTCAGCTGGTTGGTTGTCATGGTCAAATGTCTCCTCGTTGTATATTGAGTCTGTACCAGGGATCTGCAAAGGTACGAACCCTGGCCACTGGTTTGTGGAGAGGAACCATTTAGTTCTGAGGTCAGAAGATGAAACATTGTTTTCATCAACAGCGGCCGGTTCTTCAAACGTTTTCTCATCCTCATTATTGCATCTTGTGAATTCCTTCGCTCCTTTTTTCTGGTAGAAAGTCATAGAAGAGATATGATATGGTGAAGCTGGTCGTTTGCTTTTAGTTTTGGCAACCCCTGTTCTTCCACCGTGATCTTCCAGCTGTGTGTTGCTCCAAAACTTAACTTGACTTTTATATTTTTTCCCACGTACATCTCTTTCATCTTCTCCCTGAGAGGTTTGACTAGAGAGCTGAAGTCCTGCAGGACTTTTGATGTTATCTCCACAGTTTCCATGGCCACTATTGATGTCACGCCCTAAAAACGGGGAACAGAGCAGGATTTGCCAGTAAATTAGTGCAGAAATGTCAGCAGCAGATATAATTCTGTCAAACATTTCTGTAAGAACTAACAGTTATTAACAGCTTAACTTATGCAGCTGCAACTGAAAAGGTGCTAATTTTGTGTGGTGAAATGCAGTGGGTACCTAATTTCATCCTTTGCTTTTCTGTTGTGTCAGGGGATATCTGGTGACCTTCCTGTCGCTCACCCCTGGTTGGGAGTTGATTGTGCGAAGTAGCATTCTCTCTGACTGCACTGATGGATAGATAGATACCCTGATTGTAAATCACTCACTAACATTTAAGTACAAAAATTAAACAAGGGATCCCACCTCCGTATGACTCTCTCTCGTATTCGTTCCACCCGTCGGAGTTTGGCCTCTCGTTGCTCAGACGTCAGACAAAGGTCAGAGTTGATGTCAGGGGTCAATAGGGGAGAAGGACAATCCTCTGCCTGTTCCAGCAAATCCACATTAGAATATACATCACAATGACATCTAAATATAAATGCATTTTCAACATAGTACTGATTGGTAATTATTCAAAGGATCTGTTAAGAGTCATGGAGACCCCAGGTCTTTTTTAACAGTTGAGTCTCTGGGGTCCAAATGTAAGTATTATTACTATGCATTAATGTGAGAGAATGAACTGTACATTTATTTTAATTAGTATTGGAAAAAAAAATATAGAAATATACTGTATATTTGAGAATACCTACATGTACAGTTTTTTTTATGGTACAGTACAGTATAGTACTTCTGTATAATGATTTTTATTTGTACTCATTTTACACATACAGCAGTTGGAGCCACACAACAATGACAACTCAAAGCCTCACTGTATTACTAAAGCTGCACAGAACAAAGAAATGTACGTTGTTCATCTGTTTCATCTGTCAGAATATGCAGCATGCTTTCATTGTATTTTCATTTTATTTCACACTTTCTTACTCTGCTTTTAGAGCCTGCGCTGTCATTTCCTAAACCTGCTTGGTCTTGAAGTTGATGCCTTGAGGTCTCTGCAGCTTCGGCTCTGCTCACATCTGACTGTGACTCTTTTTTGGAGGACCTCAGTACTCCCTGATGCAGCTGTCTGCTTGTCTTTTTAACATCCTGGTGCATGTGTGCTGAGCACCGGTTCTGATCAGAGCTTTCCAGCAGCAGCTGTCTAGGTGATTTGTTCAACGCTTTACGCTGCTCAGCCAGTCTTTGCTGCATCTCAGGGGGGATCTGCTCAGGAAGTGGAGTATCAAGCTCGGCTGGTGGATCCTCAACAGAAACCCGTCTGGCCACAAGAGAGGAGGGCAATACAGCTGTAACAACTCGTGTCACCCTTAAAGGAAAGGGGGCCTGAAAAAATTCCGCGGTAGATTAATATTTAAGCAGTACAGTATTCGGTATAAACACAATAGTAGGGATTCAGTTATACACAATCATTTGTCAAACCTCCTCTCGAGTTTCTGAACTTTGCCTTTGGGTCTGGGAACCTTGAGCTGCTAAGCAAGGTTTCTTCTTATTAGTCAACCTCTCTTGATGTTTCTTCATTCTCTCCATCTGTTCTTCTTCACTCATTTTTATCTTCTGTAAAATATTTAGCCTTTTTAGAATGGGTCACTTATAAACTTACATGCAAAATGTCAATCCATTATTTGCATATCAAAGACACAGCTAAAGACTATAATATGCTTAAATCCCAGCAGGAACCTATATGCATGTATATGTGAACATGTGGGAAAGGGGGGTTGGGTGGCAGACTGAGCAACTTCATTGAGACGTGAGCCTCTGCTCCCCCCTCTCGCCTAGAATAGGAACTACAACATGCCCTAATTGCAAGAGAGATGAGAGAATCAAAGAACTGGAATTTGGCTGTGATTGCAATGAGGAAAAATCTGCTTTAACTGCTTCTATATTTAGTGCATTTTGGATCACACTGCATGCATCCAGGTTTAGTTAACTACTGCAGCAAAGAGGAAATTATGAAGAATCAAACCTTGGTTGATTGGCTTATTGTTTCTGCTGGGAGCCACTTTGAACCAGACTGGGATTCTGAAAATGAAATGATAATATAAGTAACATAAGGAAGATAAAACAAGGGGTTGATAGAGGGGCTGGGTGGGAGTAAAGAGTGAAAATACAAAACAACCCATTGGGATAATGAAAAAACATTTAGTTCATTTAACAAAACATTTCTTAAAGCTGTTTATTATTCAGTGTATGAGAAAACACACATAGCTAAATAGTATAATATTGTTATATTAATTGATTCTTTTTGCATAAAGTATAGCTGTGCAAACCAGATGCATCGTTCTGTGCTTTCACATTAAGGAGATCTGGCTGGCTGCTCCCTCGTCTGTGTGTGAGATCAACAGCGTCGCTGTAGATTCCCTGAGGCATAAGCGTAGAAAAAATAATAAACACAAAATAAATCTTGAAAATGTTCTTCATTGATATTGGATATTTCACACCTCAGATGGCAACTCTGTATAATCATAGCCTGGATTCCTGCTCTGATAGCTTTCCTGTAGCTCCTGAGGTAGTGGCGGGCGGAGTGGTGGCTCTAGCTCCACATCCTGTAGGGATCATTATCACAAGAGATATGATTAAAACAGAAAAGCTATTATTGTTTATGGCTTTTGTTTGTGGTCTGTTTTTTTGTCATATTAGAATCTATTCGAGACAATTGCGGCCTGCCTCACCTTAATGTCAAATCTGTACTCCACATAATCCAAACACTAAGTGAAGGCAGAACATTTAGGTTTGTGCAGAAAAGCTCCGACATGTATGACAACGATAACGTTAAATCCTTGGTAGACACATGTAGGAAAGGATCTTGTCACCAATGCCAGCACATTTCACCTTTGTCTCTAGTGATTAACAATTTTATGTTTGTTAAAACATCAATGAACAACAGACGGGAGTTGTACCGTTGGCAGTCCACTCTGCAGCCTGTCTATGGGCGAGCCAGGAGACCCAGGGTGCGGTTGGAACTCTGAGGGGGAGGCAGAGAAGGTTATTTTGCTGACACTGTTTATCTATTGTCAACTTTGCCCACTGATGAACCCAAAGAGAAGCAAGAAGCAAGTGTTTGACTGTTTAAGACTTCAGAACTAGAGTTTGAGTAAGGTGTCAACTCAAAACTGTGACTGTTCAGTCATCAGTTAAAATGTTTGCTGACATAAAGCTGAGAATGAAAAAGAAAGAATGGACGCAACATTCATTATTTTACAGTGCTGGTTTCCTACCACCTGAGAATGGTCTCCTGCTATTCAGACTGATAAGATGTCTCCATTTTACATACACATTGCATTGTAATAGTTATAATTCAATAATTTCAGTAATTCTGCTAGTACTAGTAGTACTAGTACTACTCCCATCCAGGAACTCTTCCATGCATCCGTCCATTCGTGAATAGATATTTAATATTTGTAGATGATAGTATTGATGTGTTGTATAACATCACACCACATATGTTATATAACAGTACAAGGTGCTTGATACAACCAAGGTACCAACATAAATCAAAACAACTTTGTGTTATTGTTTATGTGTTATTTTTTGTAGTGCAGCTTTTCTTTTTTGTTAAATGTCGCACAATTAAATCCGAACTTCACCAGTCTATTGACAGAAAGATTACGTGAGAGTAAGACGATGCTCACTGTGGTGTTTCTGTAATCCCAGCAGGAGGCGGAAGTGGTCCCTGTTGACCTTCAGTCCAGCAAGGATGTCCTCCATCATCCACAGCTCCCTTTGAGCCTGGGATTGCTCCTGAGGAGAAAAAAGTCCTCATGAAATATCACATGAATTTTACTAATTAAGATAGTTAGGTCTTAGACCTCAAAGAAATGTTTGAAAAGCTGCTTTTGATTTTGGATTTGTAAACATGCTAAAAAAGAGAAATATTCTGTAAGTTTTAAAATACCTGTGGAACTCCAAAGTTACAGATGTGCTGAAGCTGTGAGCGGATAACAGACAGTTCACTCTCCATTCTCTCATATTGACTCCATACCCTCTCCATTTCCTGAATAACAATATAGAGACATCTTAAAAAAACAACTAATCATTCATTATACATACAGATCCCCAAAGATTCACAATTTCCCTTTCTGTTTTCAATAAATTAGTCATTCTGCAAGATTTTAAAATGCAGCAGTTTTGTACATGTGTTTCCACTGTTTTTCTCATTTGCCAGCAGGGTCTTTACACACCAATGATACGTCACACATTCTGGCCCGGATTGTGACCAGCTCTTCCTGGAGCAAAGACTTCTGGGTCAGTGCTTCTTCTTGGACTCGGGGCCCCTGGTTCTGCCACTCCTCCAGCTGCAGCCTGGACACTTCTAATGCACATTGAACACTGTCCTGCAAAAGGGAAACAGTTGTCACTATATGCAGATGTAAATGAATAGAATATAGTAAATATAGAATATAGGATAAAAACATTTGAGTGTACTCGCGTGGATTGGGTGCAACTCAAACCACTAAAATGTATTTTTGCATTTTTAAAATTGCATTTAATACTGAAAAACATCATAAAAACAAATTCTACTTGTGTTTATTGTTTATAGACTGTGTAAACATGCTCAAATTGCACACTTGTGGGATGATCACTGACCTTATCCATTTGTAGCTGTGCCAGCTCTACAGACAAAGACTGTAGCAGCTTGTCACAACCACATAACCTTGTCAGCACAGCCTGAAGAGAAAAACTCAAAGTTCATACTAATGTCATGACAGAGAGAGACACATCTAATATGATGATAAATTACTGTGCTGGTCTCTGCTGAGCTATAGGTAAAAGGTATAAATACTTACATCTGCATCACTTTCTAGGGGTCTGATGGGTGGGGCTTCCCTCGGGTCAGGCTTCAGGGCCTGAAAAGTGTTAAAGTTATCATTGTATTGTTTTAAAAGTGCCTTAAGTATATATATATATATATATATATATATATATTTATTTATTTATAAGAAGAGCTTTCATTTTTCTATGAAATTCCTTGTGCTCATTACTCTCGACACATTGTTTGAGTAGTTGTAGCTTGATGCTGAAATGTTGAGACAGGGCTGTTGGTGAGATTAAAAGAGACAATACAATTCTGTGGCATTGGTTTGTTTATAGCTGTATATATGTTTATGTAAGAAGTATCTGTAAGACACGTTGCATTAAAGCTTAATTGTAAATAATCATAATCTGATAATGATAAAAAAACACACAATGTGTTGGTTTAATGTTGTTTGTATACAACAATTATAATAATTATATTAAAAAAAAGACACTGCAATGATTAGTGACAATACAAAACAAACAAACAAACTAGTGACATAGGCCTAAAAGTACAGGACAGTATCACAGGTGCAGCAAAAAAAGCTAATACAGTTAAGAGTTAACAATTAGACAACATTACAACACAGAAACAATTTTCACATAAAAACTGAAAATTACAACACACAACAACAACACTGACAGTTTCAAACTTGTATCACACACGACAGCATAAGAACACACAGCGCAGCGAGGCGGGCTGTACCATAGCTGGAGGTAGCACACAAACAGATAGATGACTGCGGTGATGGTGATGGTGGTGGTGATGGTGGTGTGGGTTGTGAGGAGCATGTGCGGCTCTCGATGAAGGGGGTAAGGGGGGCAATAAGTCTGCATGTGCTCCTGTCGAGTAGCTCTGACGGTACAGCATGTAGATAACATCAAGTAAGAAAAGCAGAGTAAACAGAGCATAATGTTAAATTTACTGTAATAGCTGAAAAATTAAATCTAACATTCTTTTAGCAGTTTCACCAATCAGGGGCACCTTTCTAATGACTGTGAGCTGTCATCATTTTACTGTAACATGAAGGGGTTTTTAGTCTCTGTGTGTAGCTGTAAATGTATTGTTCATATCACCTTTGCCAAAGGTCTTCTTCCACTCGAGAGGTGATGGACGGAACCATACGTAGGTGTAGGCTGTAAAAAAACAACAAAAAATGACTTTATTCTCTTAAAACCCTGATGACATCACCAGTGTTATTTCCCTTTGCAAGGCTAAAGTAAAACATGTTTTTTGTCAACGGATTTGCTGTAAAACAACTAATTACACAATAATAAAAGTTGTATTAGTCATGGATAAAAATCCATTATGGAAATAAACCCAAAATGTCCCCACCTTGCTAAGATTTTGCCACCTTTCTGTGACTGGAGTATTAGGAGTGGATTTGAACTCCAGCTTAGGTGAGGCAGGTGCATAGTACAGAGTCTGTGGTACCATGACCGGGTCGTCGCGAGGTCGAATGTCAACCCTTCCCACTGGAGTATGAGGCCGTGATCCCAGCTGACCTCTAGAAGTCAGAGAACCTGTTCCCACAATATCTGTTCTCGCAGGAGAATCCTCCTCTTGGTTTGGACCACAAGATCTTCTCCGGCTGAATTCAGGCGGGCTGGGTGATCTGTAGAAACCCCAGAGAAAAGAGAACCAAATGCTGGAACATTTCTCAGATTATTTTTCTCCTTTGAGTAAACCATGGGGATTTAATGATGTGTGATTCACACACGCATGACTTGACAACCTGCTGTTTCTGTGACGCACACCGCGGCTCCCCCTCTGCTCTAAGTGCGTCCCCATCCTTCCAAAGGTGACCTGACTGGGTTCGCTCAGAGTCCTGCTGACGTGCCTCTGTTTTTGAGAGGGCCCCTCTCCATCAGAGGGGGAATTAGTGAAATCCACCGATTCACTGCTGCCTCCTATTTGTGTGAAATCCTGATAGCTAGAACAACGCCTGAAAGGATCACAGGTGGAAACATGCATGCATAATATTTGCAATCATTAAAACGTTTAGCATGTGTTGTATGACACCTCATGAGCAAAGTGAATAGTGTCATACCTGTTCAATGAGCTGTCTGGCTCCATGGCAGCCGACTGACTGAGGGCTCTGACCCAGCCTAACATATCCTCCTGAGTGTCAGCGCTGAAGAAGTAGGAGCGCATTCCCTGGTGCACCACCTTGTTTTACAGATGTTATTCAATTATATATATATATAAATATAAATAATTATTCCTGTTATAAATGTTTCCAAATGCACTTTGGCCCAAGAAGAATCTTCTTTTGGTTATACTGAAAGCCTAAATTACTGAACCAAAAAAAATGAGTAACTACAATACTGCAACTATATTTCTTGTCATCTGCTTATATTCGGGCTGAAAGAATGGATTTCAGTAAATATACTTTATACAGTATTTAATTATTTTATCTGTATTGCTATAATGTAGTTGTAATATATCTTATAACACATATATAAATACATATATCAAATAAAGAATCAAATTAAATTACCTTGAAGGTAAACCTTCTGTTCCTGCATTCTCGTGGTGTACAGAACAGGATTTTGTAGCTTGGGAGAGGGATGCTGCCCAGCACAGATTCTTCTCTACTGTCTGATGGAGGACACAAATGAAGGGAGCATAGGAAGAAATGCTTTGTTTTACATTAAGAGCATGGGGAAGGGTTGTGAGTAATCAAAGTGCTACACAAGCTGAGTACTTTACCTCTATAGTAAAATAGGCAGTAGTTGGAAAGGACAAACCATCTTCTTTTCCACAGTTTTAATCCAGAGCTATCCTGCAAAAAGGTGTTTTGAGTTTGTTATGGGTTGATCTTTGCTTAACTTGGTAACATACTTGTGCAATGATATTTGTAAGCAGATCATAAAACAACCACAATCTATGTGGAACATTACTTTTTTGTTTAGCCATCCTCTGATGACCACAGGACAGTTGGGGTCTCTCTTGGCAGCCTGACACCTTTTACCAAATGTTTGCACCCTTCCATCACGTTCCTGCAGATGTCAAAGGGAATAATACATTTGTATCTGCTATTTATGCATTAACAGGGTCATCACAGGCCGTATACATGTGCAATTAATGACACGATGACCTAACAAACTGGAAAACAAACCTTTATGACAGGAATGTAGGAAATGGTGGCCACACTGGAGGCTTGACTTACTCTATCCTGGTCGTCCATTCTGCAGGGAAAGAAGATTCATAGACACATTGAAGACTGTGAAAAACATTAGATACTACATAAAGTTAAGAAGATGTGAATGAGGATATGAAATACAGCACTGAGAAGCTTAAGCTGTAGCTTCAGTACATTGATGTATGTATGTCATAGAAAACAGTACGCATTAAGACCACTGCAGCTCATGTAGATCAATACTAAATTAATATTTTACAGAGTTGCAGTCAAATAAAAGCTTATGTATTTTAACGGCTTCCTATTATACATCGATTTATTCTTACGAATACATGTACAAACACACAAAAGTGTACAGGAAGTCAAATCAATAATAACATTTTCAGATCAGATAGTAAATATATTCACATAACACACATAACCAGTGGTGAACAATAAGTTGTTAGTCTGCCTACGCGTGAATGAACTACTGTGCCTGCTGCTTGTTGCTGTGGCTAGGACACTGGGCCTTACCAATACAATGTGAACCAGTCCCTCTCCCTGTAGAAGCAGTCACTCCCATGAACAACACCCTGTAATCTCCAAGTACACATATGCCAAATTCCCATATAGTTGAGATGTTTTCCTGTCAACTGTTCATTCTCTCAAAGGTTTGACGCCGTCCTTTCCCACTTTCAGCAAAGCTCTCCCACCATTCTATTCTGAGGCGTAACAGGCGCATCCCCACTTTGAAACTGACAGGTGACAGCTGCATCGCCGTGGTAGCTGGGAGGGGCCTGGGACAGTGTGAAAAGCAATCTGGCAGCAGTGACGGGCTGGCATGAGAGACAAGATTTGGAATGTGTCCCAAAGTACAGAACTGTAGCCTAGACGGCTAAAGACAGAAAACCAAAATAAAAGGGTGGTATGTTGACTAGACCAATATGTAGAAGGGGTGGAGCTAACTTTATCTGTGCCATGTGTTTTCTGTAGAGTCAGAATCTCTTCAGGATACATCAGCATATTTGGTCCCTTAGGTCACATGGTCACATGTTTCTTGCACCTGCATCTGCTGTATGACCCAGTGATACTTTTAAAAAACTTTATTAGGCTCTGATAAACCTTTTTACTGTAATACTACATTTAATGTATTATAATAAATTATTTGTATTCACTTTTAACATACAGTTAAAAACACATGCACTATTTTTGTGTATTTTATTCTTTTTCGCTGCTCTCAAATACCTAAATAAGTCACATACAAGCCATATATGTGACTTTCAGATTCTGTTTAATTTAATTACTGGTCTATAGCAAAGCCTTACCTCAAATAGACATTTATAAAATACCTTTTTAATAAAATACTTGTTGTATAGAAAACTGTTTATGTATAGATCTTAAATAAAAATATGTTTAGGCATATTTTTTAAAGCACTCTGTATGTCCTGTAAGATAATCCCTCCAATAACAAACTTTTTAAACAGCTTCTCTAAATTCCACCTGCTGTAGGATCCACTTTGAAACTTCGTTTTACAACTTATCCAAACTGTACCGTTATTGTTGACCTTCATCAAACAACACAACAGATGAACTTGTAGATAGACATTCACGAGACACATCTCGCACTGAGCCTCCTCAAGAACTCGTGGGTGACCCAGAGGTTTGACACAATTTATTATCCACAATCTATGTCAGTATTAACCACAGTCCTCTGGTGAGAAGGAGAAAAAACAATCAAGTCTTTGTAAGAGACGAGAACGCAGACTAACAATCTCACAGCCACTGGGGGTTATGTGGGTGTTGCGAAATATTTAGAAAATCTCCTTTTCAGTCAGTGGGGGTCACTTGCTGGGGAGAAGACTTAAAATGCTAAGGAGAGATGGAGGGGAGGACAAATGGTGGGTTTGTGTACCACACAGAGTGCGCTTTGTGGACTCCGCAACATCATGTGAGGTTGGGCACTGAGCATGTTGAATACATCATGCTGGATAATAACCTGCCTCTCTGTCAACAAAAACATTTGCATGTCTCCTACATGCTCATGCCTTTGAATGTCAACAAAACCATCACTATACATTTGACCTCCCTAACTATTGCAGCGAAGAGAGCTCAACGTGGGATTTCTGTCCAACATCTTATACATATTACACATCTTATGTTGGGTTTTAGGAGACATAAAAGTTACTGGGTAAAGACAGATGGAACATCACAGCTTGGCAAAGCTGAGAAAAAGCCCCCTGGTAGGTCTGTAATGTTTCAGCCACAGATAATACATCACATTAGTCGCGCTGCTTCACAATCCTGTTAAATCTGAGCAACAGTATTCTATCTGTTATGTATAAGATGACAAGAACATTTATCACAAATATTACTGGGATACAATAAAATGTCACAACAATTGTGTTTAAATACTACTGAGATTCACATGAGACATAATTCATAATAAAGATGCCATATTGCTGTACCTGGCTAATTGCGCTCGCCTGCTGGCTGTGTTGGGCTCCATCCCTTGGCAGGCTTCCTTACAGCATCTCTGCAGGCTTGGCTGCCCTCTTCTTGGCTACCTCAAGCTCCTGTTGCCGAAACAGTCCCAACACTCTCCTGCTATACGCCTTTTCTCTCCTCGTACCTGTGAAACTCCTTTTCTGTTTCTCACTCTTTCACTCTGTCCTGACAGAGTAACAGCGGTGTTTGTGTGGATCACCCACCTACGCTGCCTTTCAACAGTCAGTCTGCTTTTCAGTCTTCTAACAGTGCCGTCTCTGTGAGCCCCTTCTTTGTTTGCCCTGCTCCTCTTCTTCTTCTTCTTCTTCTTCTCCTTCTTCAGATCCCCTCCCTCTCACTGTGCCCCCAGCAGCTTCTCCGTCCTTTGCTGAGTGTGGGTTTGTGACATAGGAATTTACAAAAAACAGCTGTCCCTCATTCTTCTGCTTGGACATTTGCATTATTTGAATTTCAACTCCTCTATTCTTTAATATAACTTATTATGATGATGATTAAAGCTTTGGACTTGGATTCGGTCAGTCTTAAATTATCTCAAAAAGGTTTTATCTAAAGCAAGTGGACCTTGGTTTGGTTACTTGAAGACGTCGTCAAGAAACCAGTCCAGTTGCTTTGGATAAAACCGTTTTGAGGTAACTATGACCTGGATGACTGAGAACCTTCACAGATATTCAGTCCTAAATTATTACCATAGCCTGAAAGGCCAGACCCCACAATAAGATAACATAATGAGAACATTTCCACTAAAAAGTGGTACTGTAGCTTTAATTTATATCCACTTACAAAACTATTAAAAAATAGTTTACATTTTGAATAAAAAAGTTATTTAAATTGCTTATATATTATATATATAGGCAATAAATTAAAAAAAGAATTATAAGGCAATCTAGAAACATTTCACAAACGCACTGTTTAATCTGTGGTTCACACATAAATGCTGTAATGCAGCATTTAATTATCAGACAAAATCACATTGTCTTATAATTGGTTGGTCTAGACTTAAAAGGTTTCCATAATTAGAAAAAAGCTTTTTCCCCAGGGAGCAGACTTTTATTTAGCTCTCCTGCTGCCCTGAGTCAGCATCTTGTGGAGTTCTTTAAGTTTTCTCAAGATAGAATCTGAAGCGCCCCCAATGCGTTCGCCTTTCATGCAATACACAAGAAATACAGTAGCAGCTAATCCAGCTGTAAGAAGACAGGTGTACAGTGCTTTAGGGTGAAAGGAGAGACAGGATTTTACTTATGAATAATATCAAAACCCAGAAAGAAGGAAAAGCACATGAAAGCTGGTTGTGGGTCACTACACATGCCTCTGGAGAGCTGGTATTATTTCTGTAGAGAGAAGACATCAAAGGCATTTTAAGTTCTATTAGGTGAAAAGCACAGATAGGGAAGAGACAAAGTCAAGTGCAAAACTCCCGACGAGCTGGAGTCATAAGTTAAATATATGAGTCATGTGGTAAAAATCTTCTAATTCAAAAACAACAAAACCCTTCAAGCCATAGCTCAACTTAACTAATAATAATGAAATTTTATTATTAGTGCTTCACACGTACAGGACGTTTAGTTTTAACCAGTAAGGTCATGACCTCAGATGCCTAAGATGTCCAGTTCTCACAGGGGACAAATCTGTCTTCTTCCAGATATTTACAACCTCTCCCATTTAGCATACTAAAATCGGCCCAGCTGACTGTCTGTCTGCGCACCCTGTGGGGTGCTCTCATACAGGAAGCAGGAATATTGTTTCAAAGCATCTTGGGAAATGTGGTTCAATTTAGGTCCTATAACAAATGTTGGCAAAGGCAAAGGACGCTGAACCAATATAAACTTCTAGGGTTTCCTCGTTTAAATAAAGTAATTATGTTTTAGTCATTGTTTTTCACTGAACATAGTTGTAAAGTTACATTGATTAAGTGATATAATACAAAGGCATAATACATAATGCTTCATGGTAACAAAATGGACATTTTTATAATTACTAGATACATTCTACATTCTGTAAAAATATGTCAATGTAACTTGTGTAAACTTGTTAATGTAGCTTTTATTAATGTGTTTACAGTATACAAATACTGTAATCTAGATTTTTATCACGTTTTTCCCATTTGTGTACAGACAACAGGAATCCAGGAGGTGGAGCTCATCAATCAATGTTGTATACAGTGGGGTGCGCATGTTTGGGCAACCTTGTCAATGTTCATGATTATACTGTATAAATCATTGGTTGTTACAATAAAAAATTAAATTAAATATATACACACACAGTGATATTTGACAAGTGAAACAAAGTATATAGGATTTGCAGAAAGTGTGCAATAATTCTTTGAATTCTATATGTGCTTCAATGCCTTAATATAACGTTTAATGTAAAATGCTACATGATAATTTATCAGATGGTCAAAGGCTAAAGCAGGTAATGCACTGATCCCAGGGTTTTGCCAAATTACAAAATTTAACTAGGAGGCCATTAATCTGCCAATGCCAGGTGCCAATTTTCTCATAATTCATGCATAGTTTCTATACTTCCATCACTATCACAGAACAGACTGTACACTGTAAAAATAAAATAGTAAAAACAACACCAGAAAAGTTATTTTACTTTTTACATAACGCCTCTAATGATGCAACTACCTACATGTGTGGTGTAAAATGTGTGCATCTAATAACTGGATAAATAACCATGATGCAATATGAAATTCTAAACAATGAATATGACAAACAAATAATAGAACCTTCAAGTTAAAAAGTGTGGCAAGAAAAGAAAAACAGAAAATTAAAAAAAAAATTACCCAGGCTCCTCCCCTAAGTCACTGCTTATAGGTCAGTATAATATAGAACAGATAATCTTAACTTTGTTAAAAGTAAACATGAAGTTGTAGCCAACACAAATGTAATTCAACAATGACAATGAAGTATATCAGTGTTCATTGGTATTTATAATGCGCACATATTGTCTGGGTTCATGGACACACAGACACACAAGAACCATAACACAACCTTTTACACTGAACCATACTGGGACTTGTTATTGTTCCTAAATTAACTGACATGTGTTCAAATGGCACCAACAATTTATGATGTGGTCAAATGTCACAAAATGCATTACATCTGTCAAGTGTGTCCAAAAACCTCACTTGGGACCACTGGAGCACCACTTGTCCTGCTTAATGGTGAATGAAAATGATGTGTGTACAGTGTGTGTGTCCTGTAAAATGTAACGTGTAACTGATGCTCCCGCCAGGCTATGTTAGACAGTTTAAACATGGGCCAGTAGCCACACGACAGTAAATCAGTTGGGACAAATAGTGTCAGAATAAACGAGTGCTGCACATCATGATTAGGTTTGTGCTACCACATTGAGGAGCACACAGAGGAAAGTAGAACTAGATATTGAACACAACATATTTAATGCTGCACAAGTGGAGCAGATTTTTATTTACTTTACCGTCAATATTGGGTCACCAGGAAGGTTTTCAATTTGTTATAAATCATACAGTATATATTGAATGATTACATTTCTATTTGAAGTTTTTATTGACTTACATTCGGAGTCTGTATCGCAGCAAAGCAGGGACACTCTGCCCCCTGGCTCCTATGTCATACTATATCTGTCACTTATATAGCTTGTGCCTCTTTGCTAATGACACAAACTTAGAGGTACCTCTCGCTCACACGCCAAGCATAAGCTCACAAACCCTGATACAAACATTCAGGTGGTGGTGATTATTCCAGGATCAGGGTCTCTTTTTGTTTGCTTTGGTCCTGGATGGAATTTGTCATATGGTTTAAATTGTCTCAGCTGTAAATCTTCGCTTAGACTCATCACAGGAACCACAGCATAAATCACACTGAGATGTCTGTGATCACAGGTCAACTTCAGTAGTTATATATATACATACAATTATGTAACTACGTGTTTGTTTGTTCTGTTGTTAGCAAAACAAATATTTGTTATATTTTATTTTTAAATGTATGAGGTGCATAATAACGCGTAAGGACGTGTTTCAACTCAGCGTCCCTGCAAATTAAATGGCAGATCATAAAAGTTAAAAAATATTAGCACTGTGGCTTTAAAAAATAATATAACAATATGTGATAAATGAGTTGTTAAGCTTGGACCAGCCTGCAAAATATCTCTTCTTTTGAAAAAGTACTTCATATTCCATGTATTTTTTAAATATGTTGTTTTCACCTTTCTTCTCTCAATCCTATTTTTTTGGACATTTATAAGTATTATTGCGTTATTATTATTATGGATGGATGGCTCATCACGTATTAATGGTATTACTATTTTACCACTATTTAAACATTATTATTTTGTTAATTTTCTGTTACTGTCTTTTACAAATACTTTTTTTACAAGATTGCTTTAAAATAGAAAATTATTAAAATATATATCTAAATAAATATGTTTGTGTGATTAAATTAATAACTCTTTTGGGCAAATTTATTTATTTTTAATAATAAAAAATATTAGTCCAAAACCATAAGAGTACAGACTCACACCGCTGTTGTTGTTTCTGCTGGACATGACTTTCATTGTACAGTATGTAATAAACTGACAGCAGATAAGCGCATGAAATACGGGCTTGCCTCATGTGCGTAGTTAATCATCTTGGATCCTCTTGGCGCTTGGTAAATGAGGTTGCATGTTGCACTGGGCCTCAAGAAGTGTGAATGTTTTGTGTTTGTTGCCGTGCGCCAGTTTTAGTTCCCGTAAAGCTTATACTTTAGGTGTGAAGGCAGCAGGAGTTGAGGCCCACCTGTCAAAGTAGGAAACTGATCTTCAGGCTGGAACCTCTCACATATCAAAGAACCCCCCTTTAACCCGGAGAGGAGTGATTCTCGATCCTCCTCAACGCAGCTAAATCCAGAGACTATCAATGCTGAGAAGACTTAACACTATATGCAACCTTATCTTAGCAAGCCACAAGGCTTCCCCTCATTAAGGAATTATGCCAGAAAAATAAGCAGTAATGTAGTTCAGGTTTATTTAAAAGTGGTATTTGTGCAACATTCAGTAGATTTTGTCTCTTGAATCTGTTTCACAAAGGTGAGTCTGAACAGCTTATAATGGAGAATTATTAGTAACAGAGTTTATTAGTAACATGTCAATCTAAATATTACAATAAGTACATAAATACTATACTGTAGATATACAATATACAATAAAGAAAGAAGTGTTTAAGGTAAATGAGTATCAGAGAAAAAAGTTCACAAAAATAGAAAAAATATTTCTCAAAAACAACACACACACACACAAGATTACGTTTCATTCAGATTTTCTGAGAACTCTGCAAGAAGACTGAATTCCAATCCAGAACCCTGGAAGAATCTTCTCCTTAAAAGTTGTCCTAACTTTATGCAACAGCTTAACCCGCCTCTCTTCTCCCTCACCAGCAACAGCATAAAAATTCATGATCCCTGCAGGCTGGTCGATAAAAACACCTATTGTGGAGCAATGTGGGACATCCATTATGTCCTTGTTTACACCATTAAACCAGAACTGGTAACATGTTCCTGCCCAACACAGACCCCAGGACTCCTCATTTTCTCCGAGGCCGCTTGGGCCAGAATTTGCCCTCCTTCCGGCTCCTTCATAGGAGACTCCGATTACCACCCACCCTGAGTACTCCACCTCCCAGTAAGCCCGCATGTTCCAAATCCCCTCTTTGCACAAAACCTTTGAAAAAAACAAAATAAACAGGATGAAACATTTTATTTTTTTTTGTCTTGCTTAATTGGTGGCTTGTATGTAAATACCTTTGTGACTCACCTGTGGAGAGCACTCATATCTTTCTGGTCTATCCAGGACTGGACAAACCTCTTCAGTTCGCCGACACACATTACAGGCGCTGTCAGAAATCCATAACATCTTATTGGCTGTCTTATCATCCAAAGACAAATTTATCCAGTCTATAGGAGAAAATTAATCAATTGTACTTGATTTATACATAGTCTCAGAAAAAATATTACATAAAAATAATTTGAGAACCAAAATGTACACATACAATTGATGAGCTCAGCTCTGCTTGTTGGCTCTGGGATATCTGGCACATAAATGTTTTCTGTAAAAAGGAGAAATTAGTTTAATATAATATAAATTACTTTAATTGTAGCAAGAATTTTCATTTTTGTTGGATTTACTTTTGTTTTCTGAAAATTTAAAGGCAAAAGTTAAAGCTGCAAGGAGTCTCACACAAACACACAATGCAAACACTCAAAAACAAAACAATCCTGGCATCTGATATTAGAGCTGATGCAGAAATTTATATATAAGTATTTTACCTGAGATGCGGCTGATTGTTAAACTAAACTAATGAAAGTGATAATTATTCATTTAAACAGATTATGTGTGATACTATAAATATTACAAAAATCTCATGGCAGAAGTTTGAAATGTGCCATGTGAAACTTTGTTGTTGTGAAAAAACTGTATTACAATATGCCAGTGTTGTAAATTTTGAGCAAGAACATAGATATTTCCATAAAATAATTAACGTAATACACACAGCATCGACAGTCTATTCTGTGATTTCAGAATTTTAAAATAGATAGTTTAACAAAAAAATAAGTATGATATATAAAATAGGTAGGGCAAAAAAGTATAGGTAAAAAAGTGGTTGTCCAAAATATGTATTTGCGATAGTTTCCTAAAATGTGATGTTTTTGAAATTCTGGCTTCCATGTAGATACACGCAAATTTGTTCAATAAGAAATCTAAAATTTTTTGTTAAAGTACAGTATAATAGTAGTAAGTATAACTGAGCAATCAAGTAGTGAAACATGCTTATTGATTTATTTTAAGCACAAATTAATACCTGGCAGTATCTTGTAAATCGTTCATCTGCTAATACGTAACGTGTTTCATACATTAGTGTTCCGTTTTTATTCTATTTGTGGCATTGCGTCGTGGAAAAAGCATTGTACCTGATTTGCTGGTCTCTGAGAGGATTACTGTAGCATTACGTCTAGCTGGCATCTTGAGGCTTTAATCCATCCACACATCCAACCACTTCAAATTGCTTTAATGCAACAAATCTAAAGGTGCAAAGTCTCAGTCTTCCTCTTGACTTTTATAGCCTCTGTAAAGATGAGCTAGGGGGCTTTTGGAGTGACTGGAGGAGGTGTTGGGGTCAGAGGAATGGGTTCACAGCAGGGGTTGTGAGGACACTTGACTTTGACATATGGATTTGAGTAAGGAAGGCTAACACAGGCATTTGACACCCATGAAACTTCAGGAGTCTTTCTGAGAATTCTTGCAAACATTGCTGAAATTAGGATTCAGGAAATGGTCTGGTCAAAGTACCTCCAGAAGCTAAATTGAAGATGGTAAACTGTGTATCAGATGATGATCTTTAGTCCTTCTATTATTCATCCTTTATCATAACTGCTTGTCTTCAAGGATCACAGAAGCGCTGAAGCCCATCTTAGTTGTCACTGGCTAAGAGGCAGCGTACACCCTGGACAGGTCGCCAGTCCATCACCGGGCTGACACACAGCCAGACAAACATTCAGACTCACATTCACACCTATGGGCAATTTACTCACATTTAGTCACTAGTTGACTTCACATGCATGTCTTTGGACAGTGGGGGAAGCCAGAGTGATGGGCAGAATGAACTTCCTGGGATGTTTCTGATCTCTTTTGTTGTTTTTTTTTACATTTGGTAACAGCTAGCCTGTTATAAGCTACTAGTCCTGCTAAACACAGGCCTGAATCCAGACCTGTGCTGAGACAAGTCGCTGGGACGAATTATCCGTGCAGCTAATGGACCAGATTGGGCCAAGACTAAAGGAACTCGGTGATGATTCACTGTAACTGGAGAGTTTTCAGCTGGCAAGATGAAAAGGCAAACAGGTCCCCGCTACCTTCCAACTCTATAGCTTCCAGCTAACTTATATCTTTTTTTTACAACCAGGTCCTTGCTGTAAGTAAATTTTACAGCTCATGTGTAGCATATTCAGTAATACCCCAAACTGAGAAGGCAAGTACAAGGAAAGAAAATGTAATATTACATGGCATAAAAATTTAAATCTTGGGAATTCCTTCTGTACATGGTCGTATGTTTTGTTGCTGCTCTTGTGTTCTTATACAGATTTAATAAAAACTGGACAAAGTATAAACAAAGTGAAACAAATTCAATTCTTTATTGTTTATTTAAACTTTTGCATATTGAACATTCTGCATACATCGATACCAAACAAGGAACCGTACAAACTGTTAGCAAACAATAATAATGGAGGAATAAAAATATATATAAATATATCTGTATAATCCTTATGTGGTCCTGTAGTTTCAGGAAAGTCCAGAAGAGTAGAAGGTCAAAGAATTCCAACCAAACCCCTACCTTACAGCAGTTTGTTGCCTTTATGGAAACATACTACATTATTTATTGTTTATCATCCTCTGAGACACTATATGTAATGAATAAATTATATCTAGTGTCTATGATTTATGCAAGTTGAGGAGTGTTAATAAATATGACAGTGGCAGTGCAAGACCAGTGTCCAGTGGTTCTCAAACGTGTTATACTGGATACTATCTCAAAAACATAATTAATTTAGACACACGTGAGCAGACAATCCAAAAGCACAGGTCGGTATTAACGTTGCCAAATTGATTTTTTTACACTTTCTCAAAGCCCTCTGGAATGGAAGGATTCAAACAAGTCCAGTTAAAATTAAAAAAACTTTTTATGAGATAACCATGCCAGAGGGCACACACAGAGCTCCAAAGCTTTGATTTAGTTTAGTCATTTCTTTTTTTATAAACAAAAAAAAAATCCCAGGTGTTCCCGTTTATCAATATGTACCATACTTTGAGAACCACTGGTCTAGTCATGTTTAATTTAAACCTGCCACCGTGGGAGCTTTATTACCCCAACCCTTTGTCACAGTGGAATCAAAATACTATTTTCAACCCTCCTTTAGCCAGAGTCTCACAATTCACTGATTGTTGGATAATGTTTTATGATGTCAGTTCAGTCCTTCATTCCTCTTTCTTTGTGATCAAACAGTGAGACTGTGTCCCCATCCAGAAGCCTGGCATCACTTTTTCCTTCAAGGAGCTCTTAACCTGCTGCAATAGGTGAACCTCCTTTCCTCCTGTGCCCTCTTCTCCCTCCTTCACCTCATCCACAGCATAGAAATTCAGGATGCCAGCAGGCTGATCAAGGTATACACCCATTACAGAGCATTTAGGAATCTCACTGATCTCTGTACTCTGGCCATTGTGCCAGGCATGATAGCTGGAGCCACTCCAGCCGATACCCCAGGACTCCTCGTTCTCTCCCAGGCCGCAGGGTCCATCGTTGTTCCTCCTTGCTGCCCGTTCATATGCAACCCCGACCACGACCCATCCTGAAAACTCCACCTCCCAGTAGCCTCGGAAGCCTAGGATGCCTTCTTTGCAAAGAACCTTTTGGAATGTGGATATAAAAAAAACATTGGAGCACAACATGCGATTCGTTGTAGCTACCACGAAGGAGGGTTTAGAGCGGTCTCGCTTTCTCCATATTTGCAATGCCAAACCACTTGGCTCAACACAGCGGACAGTCATCTGGTATATAATACTATATTATCTATGTTTACAATCAAAACAAACATCACATGGTGATGATACATTCACTCATTCACTCATTTTCCACCATCTATCTTTAATATGGCAAATCATAGGAAAATACATTTTAACGAGTGCAATTGCACACCAAAGTGATTTAACTACTTCTCTATAACATACCTGTGGCGCATACTCGTATCTCTCTGGTCTATCCAAGACAGGACAGGTGACATCATCAGTCTTACGGGCCACTTTAGCACCACCCTCTGTAATCCACAGCATCTTATTGGCTGTCTTGTCATCCAAGGAAAGGTTTACCCAATCTCCAAAACAGCAAGAAACAATGATGTAAAATAATGCTTGGATCAAATTTTAGTCCAAAACAGGTAAGTGTTCTTACATTTGATTAGATCCGCTCTGCATTTCGGTTCTGGGATGTTGGGCTCATAGGCAGGGATCTTCTCTGAGGAGTAAAGTCAAGTATAAAGTTTAAAGAGCAATAGGTTACACACAATTTTAAACCAAATAAATTCATCAACTTGTTTTACCTGAGGGTGTGTTTCCAGCTTTGTCATTTTTTGCTGCATAAAAAAACAAAAATGCATTATAGAAATCCATATTAAGCAGAACGTACTTGGTTGTTATATATACTATAGGTTATATAGTACGTGTCAGGTGTGTTCCAGCAGGTGACGAAGTGAGCCTTTGCAAAACAGTGTATACTTAGAAAACCATCTGCCTCTGTCAGATCATCACATCAGCAACTGCATGCTTTCTGGAGCCAGTGTTTGATTCATGCCGGGCAGTTGGAATTACCAAGACACCTCACATGCTGCAATGTTGGCTTCAGTCACACTAGAGCGCAGCATGACACTTAAAGCACTTTATCAGATGAGAAGAGGGACATGATGTGCTCAACCTAATCAGAAAAGCTGAGGATACTACAGTTGTCGTGTATTGTATACTGTTTGGCCTGATGGGCGCGGAGTATGTGTAAAGATAATGACTTGCAACATGCTTGTTGCATAACTTGTTGGTTATCCCTTAAATCAATACCATAGGGGAGTCTCTTTAATAAAATAGAAATACAGAGAGTATGTTTGCATTCCAATTAGTTTTGATTGCGGTATTGTGTGATAATTTAATACCAACTTAATTGGTAATAAACAGTTACATAACAGATTTAGCCCTAATGCCCATTTGGTAACCAATACTTTGGTCATGTGTATGCATGCCGTCTTCAGGTTTTCGTTATGGACAGAGCTGTAGACCAGGAGACACTTAATCCCCGAAGTATTAGGATGTCAACATGGACTAACATAAGTAATGCGTTTTATTTATATCAACAAGCAATGTCACCTCTAAAATAAACTATCTGTTTCCTTCACACTTTTAAATCAGCTTGTTGTCTTTGGCACAGAGGAATAGCCTAATGAATGAATTTTTAGAAAAACAATTACAGTAATGTAAGCTCTGTAGGTTTTGCATGCGCTGAAGCAAGTGTGGCTGCAGCGTCCCGCCACATGTAAATCCACCTGTCATCATCATCCACATTTTTAAAACTTAACCGTTATTTTTACGCCATGCACTATGGATGTCACATCTAAATGAGCTGATATTTATATCCTAGTTGACGGGATGCAGAAAAGAGAACGTTTGAGAAAGTAAAGCCACCTGCTTGGATATAACACGAGGTGATGAAAATAAAGCTTTGTCTGCCCCAATTATTACATACAGAGATTAACAGCAGAGTAACAGGTGCTTTTTTGAGACATTTGGGTCACTATTTCTGACAGACACAAGCAGATTTTCATGACTTTGCATTGTCCGTTTCTGATGTATTTTGTGCCAAGTGCAGTCCAGTGCAATGTTGGGGAAAGGTGCAGATATTTGGTTGATTCAAATGAAGCAACAGGGAGCATGTTGTTGGTAATTTGGTGAAAAAGATGCTTTGTCTTGGTGATGACAAAAGACTCCGCAGAACTACATCTGTCTTTGGACACTTGTCTTTAATGAGAGAGCGAAAAATACATTTGTTGAGCAAAGATATGCATGGGCTAATAATGTTTATAATCGAAACGATCAGTCTGAGAGACAAATAAGTCTTATGTGTTGTATGTGTAGCCCGTGCCACATCAGAGCACGGTGTTAATACACACGACCGACCTCTCGGTTCACCTTTAGTCACTTGTAAACCAGACAACAGGTTGCTACAACGTGACTCCATTTGACACTACACACACTCTGTACTCCTTGACGACAGAGTCTTCTGTTTAGTTTATTACTAAATGCGCCCTTCGGTTTATATTCCACTCCAGCCAGCTCTTTCACACTTTGAGCTTGTCCACAGGGACCAAAATAGGAGCGTAGCTAATAGCTTAGGCAAATCAGTTCATATGGGAAAACCTACAGCCGTTATAATGTTTTAAAGTCAAACTGCATTTTACTGATGAATATATATATATATATATATATATATTAGGGCTGTCAATCAATTAAAAAAAATTACTAGTTAATCGCAAAGTTTTCTCTAATTAAAATAATTATATATATATATATGTATGTATGCAAACTAGCACATGTTGGCTGTAGATCTCCCCCCTACACATTCCTACTTGCTTTTTGTAACAATAACGTTACACAGCAAAGACATTAGAGAGTGACTCTTTAAGACAGAATATCGCTCATTTTCCAGAGAAGTATTTGTACAGTGTAAAGACAAGTTAAAACTCACAGTATAGTTACATCTTAGTCAGTGCATTTGAAGACCCATCATCCTTTAACTTTAACTTAACTTTACCTTATAACTTCCTCATAAAGTTATCTGTAAATTAGTGTATTTTTCACACACAGATGACATCTGACCCATTCACTCAGGATCTATCTCATAGGACAACAAAACCCTCAGCGCTACAGACACAGATTGGAGATTTTATCAGTACATCACATTTTTTCTTAATATCAAAATGGGTCATTAGAGTTTAACTTCTATCTGTCAATAGAAAATAAAGTTCACCTTTGTCTGACTTTCGGGTGTCGGAAATGATTCTTGTTGTAGCAGGCATCTTGATACCAGCTTCAGGTTGAACTAACTGCTGCAGAAAGGCTCTCTCAGTCTGACGTCAATGGTCTCTCTGAGTATGATGAGCTGGCTCCACTGTGTGACAGTTATGACACTTATATACCTTTAATGCAGGACAGAGGTGAAGAAATCAGCCAGTGGTGAGGATATGAGCGTGAGATAAAACTTGCCAATAGGAAGCAGGGGAGCAGAAGGTTTGTAATTTGAGCTGTGTATGTATATTTTTCCTTAAAAAGGTTATCCCGGTGCTCAGATGTCTGCAGACGCTCCATATGCTCCAAACAAACCCCGCCTACTCTCCCTACATCACTTCACATTGCGCAGTGACACCACTGATGCATTGATGGTGGATGGGATGGTCCGCAACAATTCAGAGTATGCAGCTGCAAAGATTTAAATCTGAGAGTTTCTGCAGTTAGATGCCAAGCAGCATGACGTCCAACAGGTGCAAATGTGTGCCTTAGGAAATGTAGTCACTGTATATAACTGTTCACAATTTCCAAGTGCAACATTTGTAGTCTGCACTATATGAACGAATAATCGACTGTCTGTATTTACAAAAAGTATTTATCCCTGTAAATATGTATTTTAAAGGGATATTACTTTTGTTAGACCTTACAATAATAACGGAAAGTTAAAGATGTAGTAAGTTAAGAATGTATGTAGAAATCAGAGTACAATCAACCTACACACAAATGTTTTGTTGTTAACTAATCTAAAATATATGATTTATTTATACAATGGTTTTACATTTGTGTACACACACTCTATAGTAAATAGGTGACAACTGTGGTTCACTTGACTCGAGGCTTCTTGGTTCATTACCCCAGGCTTAGTTACACTCTTGACCTGATTTATCACCCCAACCATTTACCATCACAAATGCCTTGAAGTGCATGGCACGGGTTAAAAGAAAAAGCATGTCACTGGCCCTAAATTCTTTCTTGTGAAGAGCTTTCCATTAGGGATGAGTGTCTGAGGTGTTTACTGTTTTTGGCACGCTTCCAGATCTCTAGTCAAGGCTGTCTCATTTTTCTTTGGTTCCTGCCTGCCCAAGCAAAACGACTGACTGGGCCACTGATTGCAGGGTTGCCCCTACCTGCCCAGTGGACTTTATAGTAAATAAAAGAGACTCAAAGGTGGATAAGCAAGCAAGTCTCCTCCCTAAGGGCACCAGGTTTGTAAAACACTGCTGACAGATGAGCTAACTCTGCCAAAAGACTCTCAGGGGGGCAAGGTCATGTCACGTTCAAGCGTTCTATATGACACAGTGTCTGGTCTTTCATACATCTCATCCTTGTGAGAAAGTTGAAGGGATAGAAGTGTTTATCTCACTTTTGGTAAGATGTAAATGCCACGGAAAAAACATCTATCTAGTGGAAATAAAATTAATATTTTATTAAATTTAAAAATGCAATTACACGCTTTTCACACTCGTAGCATGAATGGACGTAAGACAGAAAAGTACCTGTGAGCAAGTGAGTCAGGCGTATATATATAGCCCTGATAGGTATATCCTGGTTTAACAGGCTCTATGGCACACCCGTAGGTCAGTTACAGTATCCTAGCCAATCAAAATTTCTCTCAGGGAAAACTTTAACACTCCCTTTGCTGAGGGTATATAAAGAAGCAGTTTGCATCACTGCAGCAGTACGCCACTGACATTCCAACATATGCCAACATTCAGCAGGGCCAGAAGTGATGTGTAAGTTGTATGCTTCAAGATTTAAACATTATTTTGGCATCTTAGAGCAGCTCTTAGTTAAAATAGAAAAAGAGAAAGAAATAATAATAACTTTACACGAATACAAAATTACAAAACAAAAGTAAATAAAAAGAATTATACAAATTAGAATAATTCAGTAAATTCATAATAGTAATTCATAATAGTCAGTAAAATCTATTTATACTCATATTTACCTGAAACAATAGAAGACATTTTTAAATTATTATTATGCTGATAATCGACAAACAAACACAAATCATGAAGTCCAGAACACAAAATCCTCAGGTTTCCCACAGTGCACTCTGACCACACACATACACACTTACACTATTGAATGATTTAAGAATCCGTGATAGAGAGAAGCCATGTTAAATATATTTAATGGAGGACAAGTAACATCCATTTTGTAGGGCTACACCGCTCTGCGCTATCCTCAGGTGCTAAGTCATGATTTATAAATACAAACTTACAGCACAGGAACATTACTCAACGTCAAGTGAAGCATTCAAATGTGAACATATCTTTAGCTGCTCTGGGTCTTTCATTCTTTACTGTTAACACTGAGTAAGTGACCCAGAGGATTAGGCTGGTGACATGAAAGCAGATCCTGGGGCAATAAACACGATTGCATATGAGCACACAAATAGAGACAATGAAAAAGTGCAGATGTCAGAAATAAGCTGGTGAAAGCGTTTTTTTCACACTAACATGAAAAAAAAAACAGTTATTTATTATAATTATACATCTGTTTGTTTACCAAACAGGTCAGGAAAACCCCTCTCATGTTGTGGGTGACGAAAACCCTGTCTTTGTCTCCCCCTGTTGAGTCTCATCAGTGTAAAATAGTTCAGAGTAGTCACTAAATTAAAAGAGTGAAACAGCGCCGGCCTAGGGCGTAATGGGTGGTGTCTGTCAGTCTGTGTGGTCAAAGATGGTATTGCAACCACACTGAAATAATAAATATTTATTTTTTTCCAAATGTATTTACAAAGATTACTTGTTGTCTTATTCCAATAAAAAAAGAAACAAAAACTTGAAAACAGTTCAAATTTCACAATAATATGAATATGACACCATTACCTCCCTGTATACCTGCTGTGTATCACCCATCACACAGTGCAATAATTAGTCAGGTAATAGTGTAAAATCAGGCTGTTACAGCATACAGGCAGACCTCTGTGCTGAATTTCATGTTTAAATTAAGCAATCAAATATCAGAAGAAATAAATAAGACTCTGTCCTGGAGTATATCCACTTTGAAAGAACAGCCAGAGAATATCAGTTCTCTCTAAGTTAAAAAGATTTCAACACATGACTCTCACAGATTTCTGTACAGCTCAGCGGAGTTACCAACTCTCAAAGCCAAGTAGGTGAGACGCACACAGCTGAAGCAATAAATTCTACTTAAACAACTTTTAAACTGACTAAAATGTTTACACATCTGTAGGAGAGCAAAAAAAAGACTACAATCCGCTGTCAAATATATGTGTGAAGGTCTATGAAGATTTCAAATCTATAAGTAAAAGATGTAATTTCATTATCAGATTGTAGACTTGTTTGATAGCAGGCTGTTAAGCAAAGGCTACACTTTTTTGCGGCATGACGCAAAGTCACCAGCCACACACTCAAGTCTCCTGCTTAAAGGTCATATGAAAAGTCAGAGTCGTCTGTAAACTTGATAAATTGAATGTGCTGTCAGAACATCTCTCACCTCCTACTGTACTGTACAAACTTTCCCCGTGCCTCTGGGTTTGTTAAATGCTATATGTTTGAAACAGGTGTTTCATCATTTATTTTGAAAATCTTTGACCTAAATTATTTCTAACTTCTGTATCTCGTGCTTATGTCCACAAGATGGAGCCACAATGTCAAACAATCAGCCCAATGTGAGACTGAGTGCAGTCAGCCGAATGTTTGTGCCTTGTTTTGTCATGTCATGAGTAAAATGACAAGATGATGATACATTTATAAGATATATTTATGTTTTTATGTTATTGTTTCTGAATATTTTCCTGCTAAGCCATGAGGTTTAACAAAAATGTGGTGAGGCATGTATAAAAGAGAAAAAAATGTAACCTTAAAACATTAAATATATAATATTTATTATGTCCATACATCCGTTTTCCTAACTGCTTGGGGTAACATTTGCGGGGGGTGGACTGGAACCTATCTCAGCTGTCGTCGAGTAAGAGGCTGTGTACAACCTGGACAGGTTGCCATCCATCACACATGTTTATAGTATTTAATAAAGGAATTTATTATTAAGTGAAGCAAGCAGGAGTCAGTATTCTCTGCCGGGTCATATTTGACCAGCCACAACACAGATGTTACTTATTTAGAAAAACAAAACAACCTTCCTTAGCTTTCAGGAGCCTTCAGAAGTTGGTAAAATGGTGAATATTTCATGTTTAAAAATGCCTGTTTCATGAAGTCCTATTCCAATGAGTAAACGCCTCCCAGTGCAGTGTACAGACTTCACCTGTGCCTCAGGGTTTTTTAAAGGCTACATGTCTGAAACAGACTTTTCATCATTTATTTCTAAAATGCTGTCAGCTTGAATTCCTTCCATGTGAAACAACATTGAGTTTTAAATTTGTTTAAAAGTGTAATGAAAGAACAGCACTAATAAACTATTTGTTAACATTATGGATTAATCATTGTCTAATCACATTAGACAAACACTTCAATTACACATCATATTGTGTATGCATGCACCCACACCAACTCTCATTGTTATGCCTTAATCTTTTCCTGTGATTCAATTTCCCCTATCAGGAAATTGTTGCCTCTTTTCCTTTATGTACTTCACTGTCGAACTAGGGTTCTTTCATTATTACTCTGCAAATACCCATAAGCACTATGTCATACTAACCTGTCAGTGAACTCCTACCAGTTTATTGTGCTGCAAAACTAGCATCAATAGCAACAGTTCTGCAAAATCTTCTTATTTGCTTTCTTTTCTCTTAATTTGCCTTCTCTTCTACTTTAAATGCTTGTTAAACACATTGCACTGTGATTTATCACAGAAGATGATTTCCTGCCTCAGCAAAGGGCTTAAATTAAAAGGTTGGATGGTTCTCGCTAAACGACCAAAAAGGAAGTGCATTGCTCTCCTATATTTACAGTATCAGGCCACAGGAAACGTTAAAATCCACTGTACCACATTGTCAAACTGAGCTTGGAAGAGCTGCTGGCACCATGCTCCTCACAGATGGGATGATCTCTAATTTAAAAGACTTTTTAAAAGACTATAAGCACAAGTGTTCACAATTCAATGTGTTTATAAAGTAAACATGTGTTGATCATTTGGTTTTCTTTTGTAAATAAAAAAGAGTGTCAATGATACCACCCGTTTAAAGCAAGGATCAAATTAAGTAAGTGTGATCAAGTAATGACTACAGTACTAGAGAGTAATTATAGTTGTATGGTAGGTTACAGTCCTGTCTGTCTTGCATCCTCTTTCTATCTGATTGCTTCTTTCCTAGACACATTTCAACCCCCTTAGCTATAGATAGGATAGGACCCAATGAACTGAGGTGCCTGTCCCCTTTCACACGTTCACAGTTTCAGAGCAGCAGGGATCCTGTTACCCTTGTTGTGGTCCTGGCTGTTGATGCAGGCACATTTCTGATAAATGACGGAGGAGATGATAGCATGTAAAAAAGACTTGTGAAACATTTGAATATTCAGGAGGCAGAAACTTCCTCATAGGGTAACATTATAAAAGTAATGTGGCCAGCTGACCATTTACGGCAAGTCTGTCTTTTACTCATCTTTGTGCCACAAATAGTACCTTAGAACCATTTAGGAAGTTGCAATGGATAAGTACATTTACCAAAGTACAGTATTGTAAAGAAATACAGTAGTGTGTAATTTTGTAAAACATTTATTTGCCAGAAATATGCTCCAAAACGTATTTCTATGTGAAGAGGTGCCATCCAAGCTTCCAACAAAGTGCAGAGATATTCATCCTTAAAAGAGTTAAAGCAACAATTGCTTTTCTCACCTGTCAATGAATTGTGTTTATTGTTTTGTATTGTTTGTTTTTTTCACTATAATTAGTAAGATTATCTTTTAGATTTATATTGATAAATAAGAGCAGAGAGGAGTGATTTCCAATCAATAGATAAAGTATGAAAAATATGCTAATTTGCTTTTTTTTATATGATGGACATTCATATAAAGACACAGCAACTCATGTTAACTTTGGTTAACATTAAGTCTAAAACAGCTTTCCTGGTTGTGTCTAGAAGAAACAAACCCTGTATCCAGCAAGTACTTTAGCTAAGGTTGTAAAAAGAACTGCATTCAAAGGCTGAAAGACAAGTTTTAAACTTCTTATGTGTGTCTGTGTTATTCTTAATTTACTTCTACGTCCAACCTGAAATACATAGTACAGTATCAGATGATAGACTAAAAAAAACTCAAAAGTTATTCACATATCCTCTGAATGTTTATCCTGTACTTAGTGTGGGTGTACGGTGCTGGTTGACAGATTAGCTGGACAACACACAGCAATAGATAAAGTGTCAGGAAATGGGTCAGGTGGTGGTCATCTCAGTGTATTCTGTATTTCTCCAGTGAACATTAGAGCTCAAAAGGTTTAGACAGCCCATTAATCTCATCATAAATGTGTAAGACCCCTTTCAGCACTACCTCACCCTCTTTTCCCCTCACCTTAGCACGCTCTCGCTCTGAGTGCTTCTCTTGTTGAACTCCTTAAGGGTGTCGTCAGTCTCTCTCCTTCACTTCTTGCTCGCTGGAGGGTGTGGGTGACTCGAGTGCCAAGAGAGCTTTGAATAACACAGAGAGAGAGAGAGGGGAGAAATAAAAGGAATAAGCACCACAAGCCCTCAGTCTTCCAGAAGCAAAGAGAAGACACAGGAATAACCATGCCTGAGCCAGTCCCTGCAGGTATGGAGATACTCTTTGTGAAAGTATAATTCATTTTAATTAGTCTAGAGACTGAGTTTCAGTGGCTGTGTTGATGCTTAAATGTGGGTAGTCTTGCTTGGAGGGAGGTATATTTGCTTCCAAGATAATATTAAATATGTAATAATGTTACAGGTGAGTACAAACTTTTTAATTTTAGTATAAAATAATAATCGAGCCTTATAAAGTGCATGACAGAAAATTACAGTAATAAAAAAAATACAGAGTAATGTAATAGGGTAATTGTAAGTTATATCATAAGTTGTAAGCAGGTGACAAGACAAAGTGGTTTAGTTTAATACTCGAGTTACTATTCTGAGGGAGGTGTGATGAGAAACAGGGGATCTAGAGTCACAGGTCAAGCCCTGCGTGACCCACAGTAGTAGAACATGCTGTGTCTGTGTCTTCAGTGAGAATTTATTAGGGACATACACCAGACCAATACATCTTTTCTGCAATTAATTCTGCCTTCATGTAGGTGATAATGGTAGAGTTGGCTTAGCCTCACTGACAAACTAAATAATCCAAACACCTGGAATAATAACATGACGCAATTCAGCAGCACATAAACCACCTTCCAAAACACTTGCTGTTCAATAAAACTCCAAAACGTCCTGTTTGACACAGCTGAATAATTCACAGGAAATTGTTGTAAATAGAGCAGAAAACATGATGCAGGCGCCATTTAAACTACTGGTGCTGAACAGATAAGGCCTCTCATAAAAACAAGCGTTTTGCTTCTTTGCCTCCTCATTATCTGTCCATGAAAATGTGGCCTGGTGGCTCAATGGGTTAGGCGTCAGACTGGGATGCAGAAGGTTGTGGGTTCGAACCCCGTCTGACTCCTA
>JAUMHF010000011.1:6409120-6452517 GCA_032359275.1 Microctenopoma steveboyesi | reverse complement strand
ACCAAGCGTCATCTGATGTGATCTGACACTTTTATAGTTGCTTCTTAACTTAACATTATGCTGTATTAGGAAACTGCAAGAAGAGCTCAGCCATGACATCATCCAAGACATCATCGTCCACACATCCATCTCAATGCCGTCCAACATCGGAAGGCGTGTTGATGGTCTACTTACCAAACTTTGCTTGTGTATCACAGACATGATAATGATGATCAGTCAAAAAAATGTTTGGGTAGCACAAAACCCAATTTTTGCAAGTGAAATTAAAGAGTTGTTACTTATGTTCCAAAGCTGTTCCTGTCTGCCACAGTCACATGGCATATAGCTCCCAGAGTGGTGACGTGTTCTGTATTCCCACTGACTAGGATTAGATTGGAAGGAACAATGGTTATGGAAGTGTTCAAGCCAATTATCAGCTGAGAAGGCCAAATTGTTCAATGTGGCATCTCCCCTCTGGGACTATTCAGCCAGTGTAGCAAGAGATAGATGGTGGACATTGGGTTTACAGAAGAGAAGTTGCTAGCCACAGACTGCACTAAAGGCAAGACTGTTTGGGGAAGCTTGGGGAAGTTTGCAGCTGAGCTAAAATTTCATCTGAAATGTTGCCTGCTGAACCAAAAGAGAGGTCAAGCAGCTGGGTTGAGGTCATTAAATGTTAAATATGGTTGCTGCCTTGGATGTTACCTCCATAAATTCCTTGGGAAATGAGTCCAGTGCCTCTGCTCCTACATCTATTATATCCAGCTGTTTAGGTCTTCTTTTACGTTTAGGAGTTAGAGTCATTTCAAACAATCAAATGCACAGAATGCAAAAGGACATTTTGACTACACACTTGCAACTGCGTTTGATATCATTTTTTTATGTCTACCATTTCTATTTTTTTGATCCCCAGCCCTGACTTTAGCTTGGGTATTGCACCATACTGAGCTTTGCCAACAGTGTGTCTATTAGAGCAGAATTTCTGTGTGGGAAGTTCTTATCATACCAATGCTCTTTAAAGCCATGCCCATGGGGGTATAGTGTGTGTGGGGGATTATCATCACTTGTCCAACTGCAGTCTGTTTTGGGGGACTTGCACCACGATAGCTTATGAGCGTTAGCAGGATGTTTCTTTCAATTTGCTTAAAAACAGAGAGTGCTTTTGGATGTTAAGAGCGCAATCTGGGTGGATTGCCTGGATGTGAACTAGTCTTAGGATATCTTTAGAAGGAAATGTAACAAACTTTGATACAATAAACAAATGATAAATTAACAAATGTCTCTGAAGTCACACTCTAAAAATAATTGCCCCCTTTGAGACAAGCAGCTTTGCAAGATCAGTCCAAATAAAGTAATCAAGGTCATTTCAAATAATATTTTAAGTTTGGTGATTAAATATGTAGTAATCAACACATCTGATTACATTGGGCTCTGACTGATAACAGCCATGATCTTACCTGCATTTCACTGTGTGAATAATCCTTTTGTAGTTATTGCCCGCTTACCTTGTTTTACCTGATGAGTTTACACAAACCTATGGTACAGTATAACAGCAACTGTTATACTTCCATATGTTAAATGGGAGTATTTGTTTCTCCAAGATCAGGTACAGTAGTTGAAGGCCAGGTACAAATGTGAGGTTATGAAAATGCAGGTATAATGATCCTATTTGTTGTGGTGTGATAGTCACAATAAAGTAAGATTACTGAAGATGTTTTCTTCAGTGGTTGGTATATTGTTAATCTGTTATGATTTTTCTAAGAAAGGGCACAAGGCATGACCTTGCATAACACCACTAAATGTTAGGGCAACTAGAGATATTTAAAGATTTGTACCTTGAATATCTAGTTTTTGATATGGGTAGAAACTGCTGATGTATGAAGGTTAACAGGTGCTCCTGCTATAAGTAGTATACTTAGCACAGAGAGACTATACCAACACATCCTAGACCTAGACCTTCTAATTTGTTAATAATATTTTGCTGTGGTAATTATACTGTATATCAACTATTGTGTATCATGTTTGCTTATGAAAACATGAAACATGGATCAGTGTTTTATTGTTCAGAAGAGAGTGTGTTTGTTTGAAAAAGCATAATTAACATAAAAATGGCCATGTAATGTTATGGTCTGTGAATATTTTTGCTACTGTGCTGTGAGTAAAGTTTAAGTCTGGATAAATGTGTTTAATATCAGTGTGATTTGATTTAACATTGTTGTTGTTAAGCCTGATAACACTGCATAGGCAATACATGTAATATTTTATGTCAGTACATTGGACCAGTGTACTGAAACTGTTTACTTGTCACACTACCGCCCTGTGTCTTTTAGTCCTTTTAGCAAAATGCTGCTGGTTTGGTGGTTGCAGTGTTTTCTATTTTCAGTGCAGCACAGTTAGTGTGTGTAGCTGACTTTTTCACTGGGCTTTCTCTTTTGAACTTCTGATTGCTACACATTGTGGATGCCACTACACACTTCTAATGGTTGGACTCCAAAAATTTTTTTTTTAAAGTGAAGTAGAAAATTATTGAATTTTTTCACTCCTTATTTTCAGAGTCTCAGTCGACTGAGCTTACCGGGCTCTTTGTTGAGAAACCTCCAGAAAATGTGTCTGCTGTTGCAGGTTGGCAAAGCAAATGGATGGATCAATAAGTCCAACATGTTTAAATGGGCTTAATGAGTTTACCTATGTTTGCCAATTGCAGGAATGGATGTGACTTTCATAGCCAAGGTTGACTCAAGCACCCTGGCCAGAAAACCGACCATGAAATGGTTGAAGGGCAAGTGGCTCGACCTGGGCAGCAAGGCTGGGAAACATATGCAGTTCAAAGAAAGTTATGACAGAAATACTAAGGTATGTGTTTGAGAAAGACGTGTGACATGATCATCTGTCTAAAATAACTGGGTAATATTTAGTTGTATTTTTCTCTCCAAGATCTATACTTATGAAATGAAGATCATCAAAGTGGTCCCTGGAGATGCTGGGAGCTACAGGTGTGAAGTGTCAGCAAAGGACAAGTGTGACAGCTCCACCTTTGAAATCAGTGTTGAGGGTGAGTGAAAATAGAGTTTGGTCCACTGAGGCTGATATATTCCATCCATGCTGTTTTGATCCGATCCAACCATAATTGGCGTTCTCTGCAACTTCTCCTGTTACAGCTGCACAACAGGAGGGGCAAGCGGATATTTTGTCTGCCTTCAAGAGAGCGTAAGTACATTGGGGTTTGTGTTTCAGCCAGTAGTACTGTATGTGCGCATGTGAAGGGAAAATGCATGTAGGCTATTTATAATATTTTCCAGTGTGTGTGTGTGTGTGTTTCAGCCCACATACTACAGCACTGTACACATCACAAAAGTAAATTTAATATCATGTCATGTTAGAAGATATTGATGATCTTCTGTATACTGTCTGTTTATGTTTCCATGCACACAGGGATGCTGGAGAGGATGAGGGAGACTTGGATTTCAGCGCTCTCTTGAAAGCCGCTAAGAAGTAACATGCTAAACACTATTTGGTTTACGGAGCATATAGTAATGTTACTTTTAAAAAATGGTTTTAGCTTTGTTGGTACTATGTGTAAACATATCCAATTTTTCTAACTGACAGGAAGAAACCTGAAAAAGTGGAACCAGAAATAGATGTGTGGGAATTGCTTAAGAGTGCCCACCCAAGCGAGTATGAGAAAATTGCCTTTGAGTATGGCATCACAGACCTGAGGGGCATGCTGAAACGTCTGAAAAAGATGAAGGTTGAGCCCAAGCACAGCGAGGGTAAGTCAGGTCAGGTAATGAGTAAAGGGAGAGAGTGAAGAAGAGAAGCATTTGAAATATGAAGGAAGTGAACTGGGAAGTGAGATTGTACCTCAGGGAGATAGATGAACAGCAGGGAAGAGGCATAGGCAAGAGGAAAGATACCATGAAACAGGACAGTGAGGAATAACAGAAGGAATGTTTTTTTTCTGAACTGATGACTTGTTCAGTCCTTATTTATCCCTTTTCCTTTCTGTCTGCAACCCAAGCTTTCTTGAAGAAGCTTGAATCTTGCTACTCAGTGGAAAAGGGCAAGAAGATTGTCCTGAGGTGTGAAGTAGTTGATCCAGATGTCCAGGTCAAATGGTTGAAGAATGGCCAGGAGATCAAAGCTTCAGCCAAGTACATGCTTAAAGACACAACCATGTGCACACACATCAGTGATTTTTAGTTCACACAGACGTTTTTAGTGTCTTTTTTCACCATGCTAAGCAACACATTTTAGCTCAATTAGACGGGAGGGTTAGGCTGTATCATATTAATCAGCAAGCTTACAAGGGCTGGGCCGTAATGTCTTAAAAATATCAAGCTAAAATTATCAGTGCTACAAAGTCATGCACTGTAATGATGCTACCATCGACATGTTTTATTTTTAGCGGGTCATAGGAAGCCTCCCAGTGGATTAAGGAAGTTGCACTGCAAGACATCTTATATCTGTCCCATGTATACTATACACCCTGGGGACAAAGACCTCTAAAAATAATGATAAATATAACAACCATTTAAACGTTGGGCTCACATAGAAAAGACCTTGTTCATGGAAGAGATTTTATACATCAAATTGATCTGAAATAGATTGTACACAATTTTAATATTGTATATGACTATTGTAGAGGAAAACATAAGTCAGAAATAATAATTTTTCTACTAAAACTTTAGTAGAAAAATTTAGATTTAGGATTCATCGGAAAGATATTTAATTGTACACTTGCACACTGTTTCTCCCATAAGCTCTGACATTTTTTGTAATCTGTAACTTTTTAAAGGTATGTCATGGAGGCAAACGGCAATGTCAGAACGCTCACCATCAATAAGACAACCCTGGCTGATGATGCTGCATATGAGTGTGTGATTGGTGAAGACAAGTGTTTCACAGAGGTGTTTGTCAAAGGTGAACTTTCTTCTCTCTAACATGTAAAAGTAGAAATACAATAGTAGCATGAGTAATATTCATGTACAACTTACCACTGAGTTTCTGCTGAATTTGTGAATTGTCTCCCTCTCCTCTATTCAGAACCCCCTGTGACCATCACCAAACTGATGGATGACTACCATGTGGTCGTAGGAGAGAGAGTTGAGTTTGAGGTTGAGGTATCGGAAGAGGGCGCCCACGTCATGTGGTCAGTATTTATCACAATATTTGCCAAAACTGGCTCAACTAGCTTGACTCAACTCCAGAGTTTGGCTTTGATACCTGCCAGAATACTACTTCCTGTTCTTCTGCAATTCAGCCTTTTGTCTTGTTCATTTGAAAAATGTATGGAGATAACATCCGAAATCTTCATTTTTTAATTTTAGAGCATCTAATCACTGATCTCTTCATCTAATCACATCGATTTGCTTCTTGTATTTTAAAGACCCCATCTTTCCCTACATGCATGTGCAATGCCATTTATCTTAAAATGTGAAAGACTTGTTTTAATAAAAACACTAGCAAATCATCAGTTAGCATATGCTAGCACTAATCAAACCAGCCAGCAGCGCCGTGAGATATGCTCATATTATGTATATTTTCTTAGGTTCTTTGAAGATCAAGAGCTTCACAAAGACAAAGATTCCAAGTATCGCTTCAAGAAGGATGGAGTAAAGCACACACTTATCATCCAGGAGGCTACACTGGATGACATTGGAATGTACCATTGTTGGACAAATGGGGGGCATACCAAAGGAGAGCTAGAGGTGGAAGGTACCAGTGCAGTACTCATTCAGTGGTTATGGTTTCTGAATTTCTAAAACATCTGTAATGGAAAACTATTAAGAGTAAGGTATTTGTTTATTTTTATATTAGTTTGTTAGATTTAGGTCTAGTTATGCTTTCTGTACATAGAATATTCTATGTACACTTGGCATATCTTGTCTGCATTTTCTGTCATTTAAATGCATTCAGTACAGTGCAGAGGATGCTGCTGAATTTAACTGCTGTCCTCAGGGCTTAACTCCTCTCTCTACAAACAAACTAACAACTCATGGCAGTGGGTGTCAGGATGTAACCATCATGCGCCTTATCCTCCCTCTCACCCTACTGTCACTTACTGTGTCTCCTGCTTGATCTGTTTTCTTGCTCTTTCCAAATTCTTGTTCAGAAAAACAACTGGAGGTATTGCAGGATATCGCTGATCTGACAGTCAAGGCTACGGATCAGGCTGTTTTCAAATGTGAGGTGTCTGACGACAAAGTCACAGGAAAGTGGTACAAAGATGGAGTGGAGGTCTTGCCAAGCGATCGCATCAAAATGACTCACATTGGAAGGTACAAAACAAGAGCAAATGTATGTAAACATATAGACAAAAATGCTAGGATATTCACACAACTAAGAACCAATGTATTAACCTGAGGCAGCTGTTTTTCCCCTGGTCAAACCTTTGTTTGTTGTTTCAGGTTTCACCGACTGATTATTGACGATGTGAAGCCAGAAGATGCTGGAGACTACACATTTGTTCCTGATGGATATGCTCTGTCACTTTCGGCCAAACTCAACTTCTTGGGTGAGAAAAACAGAATGATTAAAACATAAATCATCATAAGCTTGTGTAATATACTCTCAACATACTTTCTTCTTTTTCTCAAAACAGAAATTAAGATTGACTATGTGCCCAGACAAGGTAGGTAGCCTTAAACTATACAAACACTTTCAAATCTCGTGTATAGTACACATCCTAATAGAACCCACTTGTCTACGTTCTCTAACCAGATCCTCCGAAGATCCACCTGGATACCACTGGTAACATGGTATCTCAAAACACTATCATTGTGGTGGCGGGAAACAAGCTTAGACTGGATGTGGAGATCACAGGAGAGCCCGCACCCACTGTTGTATGGTCAAAAGGAGAACAAGTAAGCACGTGACACTAAAGGTCATTATTTAGTACATAACATCGAGCTCAGTTAATAAATATGTTCCTGTTTAACAGAATAATGTATTCACTCTCATTCTCTGTCCATTAGATAGTCTCAAATACAGAAGGTCGTGTAAGGGTGGAGTCCAGGAAAGACCTGAGCTGCTTCGTCATAGAGGGAGCAGAGAGAGAAGATGAGGGTAACTACACCATCTGTGTTACCAACCCTGCTGGAGAGGACAAGGCCATGCTGTTTGTGAAGATTGTGGGTAAGTGCAGAGTTTACCTTAAAATATGGTGAAATAGAAAACAGCTCTTCAACCGTATTTTTTTCTAAAAGGCTGTATTAAACTTACTGCACTCTTAATTTAGATGTGCCTGACCCCCCTGAGCATGTCAAATGCATCTCAGTGGGAGAGGACTCTGCTACCATTACTTGGGAGACTCCTAAATTTGATGGTGGTGCACCAATCAAAGGTAAATGTTGGGTTTGTCTTCGCTTTTTAATTCTTTGCGCAACACGTGAAAAACTTTATTTACTGTTTATTTACTGTCTTGAAATATTATCCATGTTTATAGCCACTGTTTCTGGTTATCAGGTTATCTCATGGAGAGGAAGAAGAAAGGTTCCTCCAGGTGGACTAAGCTCAACTTTGATGTATATGAATCAACTACATATGAGGCTAAGAGGATGATTGAGGGTATTTTCTATGAGATGAGGGTGTTTGCTGTCAACAGCATTGGCCTTTCTCAGCCAAGTCTCAACTCTAAGCCGTTCATGCCTATTGGTATGTTTCACAGCCGTCTCTAATTGTACTTTCTCAGCTACATTCCTTGTCGCTACTTTTGCACGGCTACACCTACAGTATGGGCAGTCTACCCAGAAAGTAATTCTCTTGAGTCTGCCTTTCTGTTAACCCCAGCCCCAACTAGTGAACCAACACGTCTGACAGTCCATGATGTGACAGACAGCACATGCAGCTTAAAGTGGCTTGCTCCAGAGAAGATTGGAGCTGGTGGCCTGGATGGTTACATTATTGAATACTGCAAGGAAGGAGGTGACCAGACTGCAAACGTGCACGTGAAAAATATATCCCAATAAAGTTATAGGACATAAATCCCGTTCACTTTGATTTACTTAATGTAATTCTCTTTAATTGTAGCCACTGATTGGGTGGTGGCAAACCAGGATCTTTGTGAGAAGCAGGGATACGTGGTGCGTGGACTCCCTGTGGGAGAGAAGTTCAACTTCAGGGTGGTGGCAGTAAACATTGCTGGGCGTAGTCCTCCTGCTACCCTTGGACAGCCTGTCACAGTGCGTGAGATTATGGGTAAGTCAAACACACATCAAACAGTCATACTGAAATGTATTTATTATCTGATAGATACAATAAATTTAAGTGTTTATTATGCTACAGTATAACATGGTGTTAAAGAGTTTTGTTTTCTTGCTTTAGAACATCCCAAGATCCGCCTTCCTCGTGACCTGAGAACAAAGTACATCAAGAAAGTTGGAGAAAAGATTAACCTGACCATCCCGTTCCAGGTAAAAAACATGTTTAGGATCTGTTCCATACATTGAAATTCTTGATAGGTCATATTTAGTTTATCAGTGAGAATTCCTCCAGTGACGGATGTCCATTATTCACGTTCTGCAGACTTCAAACGCCAAACAAAAACAATAATGACACATCTTTCAAAAGAGAACTTGCACAAAATCTGTCTCGTCTTGTACAATAGAATATTTTAATGTCAACATAGGGTAAGCCGCGCCCTGTTGCAACCTGGTATAAGGATGGTCAACCTATCGATCCCAAGATAATCAATGTCCGCAACTCCAATGTCGACAGCATCCTCTTCATCCGCGCAGCAGAGAGGGAGCACTCTGGGAAGTATGAGCTTGTTTTACAGATTGAGAACATGGAGGACAGGGCCACTATTGACATGAGGATAGTTGGTAAGTGTCATGATTAATGACATTTATCTTTATTATAAAAACACTATTTGTAATTGATCACAGTTTCACAATTGTGCATTAATCTGAACAGAAAAGCCTGGGCCTCCTCTGAAGGTGCGGGTGACAGACGTATGGGGTTTTAATGCAGCTCTAGAGTGGGATCCACCTAGAGACGATGGCAACTGTGATATTACTGGATACACCATCCAGAAGGCGGACCTGAAGACCAAGGTGATAAAGACAAAAGACAAGTAGTGTAGTGTTTCGAACACTACTCGTTTGTGGTCTTGTGTTGACTGTTTCTCTCTCTTCAGGAATGGTTCACCATTTATGAACATAACAGAAGAACAAACTGCACATCTTCCGACCTGATCATGGGCAATGAATATATGTTTCGTGTCTATAGTGAAAACCTCTGCGGCCTGAGCGAGGACCCGTGCTGCAGCAAAAACACGGCTGTCATTTCTAAGACAGGTGTGACAGTACTTGTGTGGATATATGTACATATATTATGTACAGGTTGTGGGTGTACACGTCTGTATGTTTGTATTTGCAGTAGAGACTTGAGACATCAAGTGAAATTTGCCAATCTTCTACTCCACTAATGAAGGCTGACTAAGTTTGACTGTCCTCCCACCCTTCTCTGTAGGACTTATCCACAAACCGAACCCCTACAAGGAGAAAGACATGACTTGTGTGCCCAAGTTCACTCAGCCCCTGGTTGACAGATCTGTAGTTGCCGGTTACAGCACTGCCATCAGTTGTGCTGTCAAAGGCTTCCCAAAGGTAAATAGGCTCGTTAAAATAGCCCGGGGAGTGTAAATTTCAAGAGTAGACAGACAATGCCACTTGTCATAAGTAAACCAATGTCTGAAGTCTTCTGTGAGGGCGACTCTAAGCTAGCAACAGTTTTTCATCAGCAGCTTGATAGGACAAGTTTATATTTTGTACATATATCTATATCTACATCTATTTTTTTTTGTATCAAAGCAATTTTGCTGTACCTGAGTATTTGTTTGTATGCATCTGCCTTTTCTGTGTCCCACTTTCTGTAGCCTAAGATTATCTGGATGAAGAACAGAATGATCATTGGTGAGGATCCCAAGTACTTGATGCAGAACAACCAAGGCGTACTGACGCTGAACATTCGAAAGCCAAGCACCTTTGATGGAGGCAAATACTCCTGCTTGGCTGTCAACGAGCTTGGCCAGGACGAAGTAGAGTGCAAGTTGGATGTCCATGGTAAGAAGTGAGAGAGGAGGAGTATGAGAGAGGATGAAGGAAGAGGAAGAACCTTACTGATTGATTTGTCTTTGATTGTGCTAAACATAGATGGTTAGTCTTGATTATGTGAAAGACACTAAAAGCTAGAAGCTGTCTCTGAAACTTCATAAAAATTTACCCTAAATTTAAATGAGAATTAAAATATATTACAACATAATAATATACATGTTACATTCTGGCTTATTTTACCAAAACCTAACTTGAATCCTTGGTTGTGTCTCCTCACAGTTGCAATAGATCCAGAGAAGAAGTGAGAAAACTGAACAGCAAAGAATGTGAAACGACGTGAACCAAACAGTGAATGAAAGTTGAGTGTCAGTATGTAGAGCACACAACAAAAGTGTCAAACGTGAATCCAATAAAATGTAGTGGTATGTGCTAAAAATAATTCTTTATTTTAAATGTATTTCATTTCTCTGTCTATAGAAAAGTCATGCACATGGTGGTTCAGTTCATAGTGGTCGTTTATTGTTTATCCATCCATCATTAAGAAAAAGAAGTAGAGAGGCCACTGACCTCTCAGGATCTAAAATACATGGCACATTATTATTACAGCTGTCTCCAAATGTAGGAAGCACCTCTATGTATTTTTGGCACATGTGTGGCAGTCCTCTGCACTACATCTCCCTGGAGTAGGGTGCCTTCCTCCTGTATATTGCCACTCCTATGCTGAACAACAGCGCCACAACCAGGACACCAACAGCCACTGCAAGAGCTTTTATGACACCTGTTGGGAATGACAAGCCACTTTAGTAAATATAGAATATTTAGAAAATGTATATGCTTAAATCTGAGTCTGTGCAGTTTGCAAATTAGTTGTAAACACACTGCAGTTCATTATTCATGTTGTCAAAATACATACATAAATCTATAGATATATAGGTAATATAGAAGCACAAATCTGCACAGGTGTGAGAATATAAATCAAAACTGCACCTGTACTTGACCACTTTCTCCTCATCCCACATTCACCCTCCCAGTCCTCTGTTACCACATCATGCACCAGCTTGGTGAACACAGGCAAAGGGCAAGAATCCAATCCTTTGCATCCTGGTGCAGTTTGGCGGTAGGGGTCACGCGAGGAGTCATTGCGATAGTACATGTCTATAGAATAAGATCTGGGGAATGACTTAAATTAATACAATGAGAAGACAGATCATTGAAATTATTGTTACAAAATTTGTTTTGTATCATAATTTAATGTGGACACTGTTGTTTTGTCCAGTCCAGGATCTCAGCTGAATTCCCTCAGATTTAAAAGAAAAACAGAAATGTTCACGCTGTACATCTTGGTGTGGCTACTTTGAGTGGTTATTCAAATTGTGTTGTGCTTCAGTCATCTGACCTAGATAGTGTACATAAATATACAAAGAGAGCAGTTCATGTTGGATGAAAGTCATTACCCATCATAGTCCTGGTAAAATTCAAAGAGTTGACAGGCAGCGTAAGGAGGAAGAAGGCCGTTGTACACATCCAGAGCTGCCTGAAGGGTGAAGAGTGTAGAGTCATGCTGGAATGAGAAACAAACATCACAGAAACGGGGAAGTGAAAAGATGGCACAGTGGATTATAACTGTGTGTATGCGCCTAAATACTGAACTTACAGCTGAATACATAATGAATTTGAGAGTGCTCCCTTGCTCCACAGCCTTGGAGAAATTCCTCAGGATGGCATTCAGTAAGACTCCTGGTAATTAACACAGTGTCAGTAGTGCAAATGAACATTTCCCAGACACGCACACAGTCCTTTTGACCTTATTGAGCATCTTGTCTTAACATTATAATAATTCGTCCCATTAGCTCATATGTGCTAATGTGCTTTTGAAATACCCAAGCCAACATTTTACACTAACTGAGTAACTAATAGGAATTCTCACCAGTCCTGTGATAGACTGGTGGTCTATCCACGGTCTACCACACCTCTCACCTAAACACAGCTGGGATAGACCCAAGTACTCTTGCAACCCTTAACAGGAAAAGTAGTTGGATAATAACGGTTGGATGGACAAATTCCCACCTCCCGAGAACCTGGCTTTCTCTCTCCGCTTGTGGCTGAAAATGCTGTACGTGACTTCAAAGGATGCTATTCTCTTCAAAGTGTCCAGAACGTCTCGGCTGGCCCACTGTGGGAGAGTTAAGTTGTGGATTCTCTGCACAAAAAATAACAAATTCATCACATTACACATCACACGAGTCACAACTAAGAGGGTTTTAATGGTTATAATTCCCTGATTCTATTACCTACGTCTATTCTTAGACGTGGTCTGTAGATAACAAATGCTCATTTTGCAAATGTGAATGAACATATCCAACCTGGCCTAGAATCCACCTATCTCATAAAGCTTTAATTACCATTTCAATATGCTGACTTATTCATGTCTTACTGTACGTAAAAAATGGTTTCCCCACACCCCTTCCCACTGTTACCACATCTCTTTTCACATGTGCTGAAGAAAACAGAATCACCTCTGTTTGCCTCTGCAGCTTGTGTTTGGACAATATCAGTAAGTGAAACCTGCAAACTGCAGGTAACACATAATATACATGATTTATTTTGTTTATGTGTGGTATGTGCTTGCTGTGAAATATTAAACATACCTGGCAGTTAAGAGTGTCGTAGACCCTCCAGATTTTTTTGTCTACCAGTTTGGACACAGTGTAGCCTGTGTGGTTGGAGAGTTCCTCCACAAAGCGCTGCGTGTTGAGGAAAAGAGTAAAAGCATCACTTCAAAAACGTATCTCCATACAACACTTCACTTATAATTTTCATTTCTATTATTACACTTTATGCCATTGTCTTTGCAGGTACACTGATAAAATATCTCTCGCGTGAGTTTTAAATTCAAAATGGAACACATTAGCTGATTAATGTAAAGCATCAGTACAGTTTATTGATGTAGGCTACCGATTATTACAAGTTCCCCCTCAGGCGACACAGTGACTAATGGCACCGTTTTGGAAATAACTTGCAGGTACTGTGCCTCCAGCAGAGGGTGTTAAAATTCAATGCTGGAGGCCTTGTCCTGATCTAAACACAACCTTAATAGGCAGCACATGGGACTCGGTTTAATTAAAACCTTTTCGTTGTAATTCTTAATCTAATTCAATCCAACCGTTAATTAGCGTCTCTGAGAATGTGAGAGAAATTGCACTGTGCAGCTTTCTGTAGGCACTCGAGTCACCGTGACTGAGAAATTAACTGAGAGGACATGATGTCTACACCATAACTAACACGTCCACTGGAGGTGCCAATAACACTGGCGCCAACAACTGTGAAGTATATATTTTAATGTTTTACACAAATGTGCATTTCACTGAAAGTTTACAAATCTGGGCATGGAGATGAAGTAAAGAAAACTAACAGCAACTGTGATTATATAATATATAAAACCACAAAGTTACAAGCTTTTTAGTGGCTAACAGGCACATTAGTCATATAAAAGTGATGTTTAATGAACTGCGCTGTGAGTAGAACATTTCCGTCATTTAACAGATGCTGAGGATGAGTTACAGTAAAGTGTGTTGTAGTGGAGTGTCTCCTTTCTGTGGCCAGTTATACCTGGTGATCCCGGAGGAACCTCTGATAGGGCTCGCTCTCAATAGTCTCCATCATCAGTGCTCTGAATCTCGGACAGTCTTTGCTCGGAGACCTCAACAGCTTGAGAAATTCAAAGTAGCAACACAACGCCAGTAACAATAATACACATTTACTGCAGTTACAAGATGTCTTCTGTGCACAATTATGTTCATTTCACACCTAAAGGTAGTGGGGGGTTCTCAGCTGAGGTGAACACAGGCAGCAAAGAAAAGCTCACATTAACTTGCACAATTTCTAGTCAGCTCTGTATGGCTACTGTGTGAAAGGAAATATTTATGCGGCTCAGCAGCCCACCTTGTCCTGGGCCCTGGGGATGGTGTGCACTGGAATAGGCCGCCACAATAACTGGGGCATGATGGGAGGCGGACGTCTGGTTGGGGGGAACATCCCAGCGAGGCAGGTCTGGGCACTCATCAGTGTGCGGTCGTAGTCAGTGCTCCGCACATATATCTGTTGATAAAAGGGAGAAGCGTGGCATCAAAAAGCATGCATATGTGGGCAGTAGGTTTGACTCCAGTTCTTCTGAGGTTTAGTAAGCTTTTTATAGAAAAGGGAAACTCAAAAGCATTGCATTTGAATTTCACATGATTCAGTTTCTAGTTTTATGTAATAAAGATGCAAGATAAATGCAGCCAGCAAAGCAGCAGTGTATCATGACTGAGATGTATTTATCCCAAGTCAACTGAGGTATTCTCTTAACATGAAGAGGAGGAGAGTCAGTAAAGATGAGAGAGAGAGAGGAGGAAAAAGATCCATTTTGCTGTGATCTCTTCTGACATCAGCCTTTGCTCGTCTATATCTCTCTGTCACCCCGTGTCAGGTTTTTGCACACAGTAAATCACGCTGATAAGGTTGGATGTTCCTGTGATGCAGAGAGTGCTTATTTTTTCCCTCCTTTTGTCAAATTAAAACAGACGTGGCAGCACAAGGAAAGGTACGGTACAAGTTGACTGAGACTCAGGCGACAAATCGCCAGTGACAGGTACTGAGAAGAGTTGTTATCTTTGTGGTAATTGCACATTATTTAAGGGAGGCAGGAAAGCACTGAAGGCAAGAATAGAGAGATGGGAAAGGGGGTGGGGTAAAGAAGAGCGAGACAAAAAAAGGGAAGACAGTGAGTGTAAAAAGAAAAGGCAGGAAAACAGAAATCAGCATGCTGAGCATGCAGCCCAGGGGCACACTAAACAACACGCATGCTGCTAACCGTACTGTACATGAAGCCCAGAGGCGAGATTGTCCCACATGTTACAACATATTACAAGGCCAAGGCAGTGATAACACCAACACGAGTCATGCTAATTAACGGAGAGTATGTGGTTACAGCCATTACAGACGGTTGCTGGCCACACATGAACACACGTTGAAACGAGGGCACACATGACAATAGGATTAAGTGTCACTAAAGCACCCGGACTCACAGGGAATGCCACTTAACTAGCGCTGGGGAAAAAAGTCACACACATATGCATTAACAATATGCATACACAGAAACACTTGCCTCTTTGTTGTTGTAATCTTCACTGAGAAAGTTTGCATAGCGCCTCCGTAGGAACCTGCCCAGCTCAAACTGCTGTTTCATGCCCAGCTGAAAGGAAATTCACCATTGTTGTTTTTTTAGCGGAGTCTGATCTTTCCAGATTTGGCAGATTTAAGGTCAGATTCAATGTTTTTATATGAAATAAACTTACACAAATGTTTATTCACTAAAAACTGACAGATTTCTTGAACAGAACATGCAAAGTCATAGTAAGAAGAGATCTAATAAAAGCTCTGTGCTTTTCTCAGGACTGTGGATTTCAAGCATGATACACACTTAAAAACTCTTCATATGTGGTTATTTTGTTTGCCCAATCTTGATTGACAAAATAATGAATACACCCGCACACACAGAATAACATCGGATACCTCAGTCAGCTGTCCAAATCCTTGAGCCCACACCTGCTCCCCATGAGGATCCTTGGGATAAGCCTCAATAGGAGATCGATCACCGTGGCGGAACACCTTAAAAGTCATAACAGTTACAGCCCCATGGAAAATACAGCCTGAGACAGAACTCAGAAATAAAAAGCTGTTCTTTTGCACAGGTCAGTCACAGATGGGTAATTTTAATGATGTCATCAAGACTCAAATACTTAGCTGCATCTGTTTGTTTATTAACCTGACGACTGACTTTCTGAGCAGTGATGTGACACATGAGTAGATTAAAATAAATTACTGTATGAACACATCTGATTCAGTCAACAACTCATTTGCCTGCAAAACAACCCACAAAGCCACTCGTTGCTTTTTATAGGAGCTGTTTTGAAGTCAGACTTTCCTGAGACTAAAATTAGGACTTAACACTGAACTTAATTAAGGTTGAAAATGTCAGATAGAGTAGGTTAACAAGCGCATTTTAACAGTTCTCTAGTAAAAAAGAATGAGGCGTAAGTTAAATAAAAATGAAATATACTCACACACCATCCTGGTAATGTGCATAGAGTGCTGAGTGAAGCCCTAGATTTAGAGCACCTTTTATTTTACTTTTTTGAATGGGGTTTTGGTTAGATATTTAAAATGATGTCTGTAGCTGACACAAGGTCAAGAGATGTTCATGTTTTATTCTACAACATAAAAAATGTCAGTAAAAAACCCCACTTATGATTTGATGGGACTGTGAGTTTTAAAACGGCTGTTGCTAAATCTAAAGAGGTTGTCAAAAAACATTAAAGGTCATCATGCAGAGCATGGAATGCTCACAAATTAGATTTTACAGCTTTGCTGTGTTTATATACATGAACTATTTTAACTCAGTTGTTCCAAATTGCATTTATCAATTTAATGCGTTTTCTAAATGTAGGCGTGACTGCCATTGCAGAGATACGCACCTTAAGTAAAAGTTGTTTTTTTAGTGCCTAACGATTAGAAATATGACCTTTCAGACCTTTTACCATCTCTTTTTACCATTCTTTTCTCCCATAATCTAAACATGGTCAAAAACCCATTGGTTTTCTGTTGAGGGAACCAGGGTGATGCTGACTTCTGGGTTGGCCTAAAAAAGTACGCCATCCCCGCAGCATTCTGTGCTCATTAGTGTGCCAGATGTGAGGCTGTGTTTACCAAACAATAAACAATTTACTCCTGTTTAAATGTTGTTTGGAAATGTGATGTGAATTCCTTATGTCCCTTTACTCCTTTACTTTGGGACTTACATTGGTAAACTCTTTGGCTGTATAACTACATTTGATTTATGTCTTCTGTTAATAGATTTGGAGTTGAGAGCACCAGCAAACACTGGAAGGTATTATTATTTATGTATTTATCTGTAGCATTTTATTGTCATGGATAGAAAATGATAAAACTAGATATCATGTGGTAAACTTAACTGCCATGTTATCCATGAGTAACAGACATCTTATCATATGATGCAAGTCAGCAGTAAGTCGAAAATGTAATAGAAAAGCATCAGTGATTTTCACTTTAATCCTTCAATAGTCTTTGTGATTGAATTACAGTGTAAAAGAAAGATATGCAAAGAGGTTTATTACCAAAATGTGTAGTGTCTTGGTGAGATAGGCTTGACACTGCTGTTGAGGCTCAAAATAATCCTCTCTCACAAAAATGTGAGTATATAATTTACCAATGCTTAGTGAGCAGGAAAATACTGTGTTATCAGCAACAACTTACAGTGGTATCACACAACGCTAGTATATTTTTTAATTCTACATTCAAAGTAATAGATTTTCAGTTCTGAACAGCTAAATGTGAAACAGAGCTACAGTGTTTAATACCATCATTATTATAATTAAAAGAAAAAAAACTGGGTAGACTTACAGCTACGACAAACTTCAGCACCCGACATTCACTCAAGCAGGTGCAACAGAGAAGGAAGAAACATCCCAAAGTTTTCAGGAACAGCCGCATGTTTTTGACTTGTCGACCTCTACTTTGTTCACAGAATTCTCCTTTTGTTGTAGGGGGAAAATATGTGAAGAGATTTTATTCTAAGCGCTATTATGGAGAGAATATGATAAATACATTTATTCAGATTCATGCACGCAAAGGTTATGGAAAACATGACTTTTAGGTCAATTATATAACATAAAACATAAAATATGTATGCTTAGTCATCACTTTGAAAATACTAGTGCTGTCCTGAATTCATGTCATCTTAATTTAAACATTCACTGGGAATGTATGAATGTGTGCTGTGCAGCAGAGTAGACGCACAACAAAATGCCCTGTCAGAAAGCGCTTAGCAGATGATGTAAATGAACATTTGCACTTACCTCAGCATACGTCTTTACACATTTTGCTGTTTTGGTCAAACAATTCACAGACAGGAGGGAGCTGATGTGCATCCCAAAGCTTCAGTCATACACAGATTGACATTTAGTGCATGTTCCAGTAAAGTGCTTTTATAGCCCTCCTACCTGACCTCATCTATCTCTTTCTCTCTCTCTCTCTCTCTCTCTCTCCCCAGGGATCTTTGGTCCCAATCTACTTCATTGTCAACTGCAGTCCAAATCAGTGTCTCTGCCAATCCCCCGCTGTGCAGTGACATGACAGCCAACCTTAGACAGACATCTTTTGAGTCAGCTTCTGATCTTGGCCCCTCAAAATGTGGATAACCCCACTTTAAAGCCACAGTCACCTATTCTTAGAGAAACGGGACGACAAACAAATGGAATAAGTGTAGACTCCACCACCTGGTTGCTCAAATTGTAAACACACACGTACACACTTACACAGTGGCCCACACTCATTATAACTCGTCATGTCATCTGCTGTGGGTTTGCCCCTGAAATTACAGGGCCTGGAGACTTTGCCCTTACTCGGCACACATGTAAGTATCTGTTAGTGTCAAAACAGCTTTATGGGATATGGAGGGGATTAGTGGGTGTGAAGATTTAGAGCTATACTGTGTTGACATCTTTTTTTGTATATCAGTGTAACATGGGAACTAGGTAACACACAGTACAGTAGTCAAAGAGGACACTTGTCAGTGTGACATAGATATTTATCTTCAAAAAATACTAATAATAAATAATATGCACAGTTGGCAGCTTGTAGACAAAACCTGTAGAGAATTCAGTTTAACTTTGAAGTTAACAGGAATACTACGTCCACATCCTTACGGCACTATGATGGTTATGGGGATTATTAACAAAGCCCATTCTCTGTTGGCCAAAGCGCATTAAAAGCACACAAGCTACATTCATCATGCAGTAAACTGCCGCAAAATAGTCACCAACTAATACACCATTTACTCTTGTTTAAGCAACATATGACTAATAACCTCGTGCCAGAGGCATTATATTTTGTGTTGTCCATTTGTCCATACAGCCCCCCAATTCTTTGGCATTTTGCTTTGAGTGAATTCTTTTAGATTTCATAAAGTTCTGAGTCTGTAATAAATCGATTAGATATTGGGGGCCATAGTTTATTTTTTGCATTTTTACAGTTCCTGCATCTTTTATATTTTCGGTGCAAGTGGCCATTAGATGTGATTGGCCAAAGGTCAGTGATTAAAGTCACAGTCACCTTACGTTCATTCAATTCACGAAGGTGATGTCGTGAGGGGATTTCTTAAAATTTGGCACAAATTATCACTTGGAGTCAAGGATGAACAGCATAGACTTTGGTGGTGAAGGGTCAAACGTCAAGGTTGCTGCACACTCATGTATGTCCTATTCTCATCAAAGTTATAGCTCAGAAACTACTAAGAGGAATGTCAGCAAATACTGGATGATATCTCCCTAGACTAATGCTTATACCTATTAGAATATTGTTTAGATGTGTTTGAATTGCACCAGCAGAGGCAGACAACTGCAATGTCGTAAGAAAAGAAGAAATATGTTAATATTTGTGCCTGGAATGTGACAGCAGGAAATTGTGTAACAAGCACTTATAAAACATCTGCTTTTGTAGCACTGTGATATTCATCTAGCCATTATCTTCACCGCTAGTCACCCAGCCATCACTGTTCTTTTTGTTGATTAATTTCTATTCATTTTGTCAACACGTCATCCTATAGTGTTTGGTAGAAACCGAAGTAAGATAGAATGTACATAAAACACTGTACCTCAAAATACGGGGCTTGAGTATATATATTTAGGTACTTTCCACCACTATCTCACAGCTATCTCACTGTGTAGTAATCATCTCACAGTTTAGCACACATGCCCACGTACTGTGTACATACACTGTACTCCACCTACTTCAGTTTGGCTTTGGTACATTTTTTTAATCGCTCAGTGAATCCACAGAGCTACATATACAAAAGGAGTAAAATGTGGTTAAAAGGAAAGTAGTTGGGACCAAATAACATGCACACACACACACACACACACACACACACACACACACACACACACACCACTATATGCACATTTTCTGATGAAAACGCTACAGTTGATACGCACTAGTTCATTGAGGGGTCACTACACATGCATGCACAGACTCTTTCTCTGTCTTTCACTCCCACAAACACACTGTGATACATAAACACACACAGACAAAACACATACAAACCATCAATTTTCCTCCCTCTCCACCAAGTGGCTGTAGTGTTTTTGCCTTTGTTGAAATAATTGCAGTGATTTTCAAGACCGTTGTCGTGGCAACGCAGAGGTTGATGCATGTTGACAGAATCTGTTGCAGGGTGACGGAGAGACTGGAAAAGAGAGATAAGAGGTGGGAGGACAAGTGATGCGCATGCGATGCGCATGTGTGTTTGTTTGGGTGTATGTGAAGGTGATGGCGGTGGGGGTATACATGTGCTTCTTGAATGCATTATGGGAAATCTCTGCCTGATAGAATGAGGCCCAAGATCAGGAATGAACAGTTATGAGGGTATTGTGAGTGGAGGAGAGAAAGAGAGAGAGAGACTGAAAATCAGGGTGCTATTTTAGTCCAGGCGTTGTCATGGAAACTGCAGCCTCACTACAAATGGAGACATGCAGAACACATGGATCGTCAAACAATTGGCGTGCGTAGGGCCCAGCGTGAAGCTACGCCACGCTTGTGCGACATCGTGCCATTTCAGTGAAATTCACCCCCCACCCACGCTGGCACCCACCCCGTGAGCCACATACCAGTGGTGTCTTCTTCATCATCCTGAATATCAATGGGAGTGGTTTCAGGGGGTGGGTGAGGGGTGATGCAGGGGCACAAACATTTGAAGTCAGGGGCTCAGTGACAGGTAAGGATGCACATTCAGACACTGAATAGCAGGTACACGTCCTCTGTCTTTTAATTAACACACTTTTTTCCCCTTCCCTCCTTCATCTAATACCCCTCCACTCTCTGTCTGCGCTCCATCCTCTCTCTTTCCCTCTGCCTCCATCTCTCTCACTCTCTCTCACTGTGAAGGACGGAGATATTCCCACATTTCTCCGTTGCTATAGCAACTCCGCAGCGAGAACAGGGTAGAGAGGATGCAAGCGTGGAGGAGGACTATGAGGGGAGGATGGAGACATGGTGGGGAGGGGGGAGCGAGGTTGGGGATTGGTGAGTGTGGAAGTGGCCTAAGATGAGGGGATGTGTGAACAAATGCTAATGCTAACGGTAGCAGCAGCCGCGGCAGAGCAGCCAAGTGTTGGGTGAATTCCCTGCTCGTTGCATCAGGCTGGGTGCAGACTCTCGTGTCACCTTCACACTGCAAAGTGGGAATTTATGTGCTGAATATGTTGCTATAGTTATTGATGTTGTCCACGAAATGTTACACAAGGACTGTCTTCACTCAGCCATTTCACTCTCCCGTTTCCTCTGTGACATTAACCAGCTCAGCAGAGCTAGCATTCAGTTTTTCATTTCATTTCTCGAGCATCATTTAGGTATATAAAAACAAACAGACCAGACTCCTACCTGCAATGTTTCTTTACAGTAGGCAGATTGAAGCTGAGCTACATGCTTTTCCCCCAGTGATTCAATCAGTGCAAACCAGTGCAGGTCAAATGACCCACTAGACAGGAAGATGTATCTATGTGGAATAAACACACATGGGAAATTCAGAGCTATTGCATATTGATGTCATCACCCCATTCAATCAGTACAGAATGCAATTCCATTATGTATTTCTATATGCATATGTACGTATACTGTAGATATATATCGAAAAAGCTGTTGGACATGTAAAGCTGTGCGGCCGTGTGGCCTGCTGACAAGAAAAGCACTCACAACCTCATTTTTTCTCAATATAATTTAGTACGTGTTTGATAAAACTCAACAGATAGAGCCTAAAATATTCTCTTGCACATGCCACTGATGTATAAATGCCTATGCTCTTTAGCATCTGGCTGCAAATCAACTCATCTCTTTACAGAAATATTGCTGCCCCCCCATGAGACAAAATGGCCTTCTTTAGGACAAACGGAGAATCAACAAAATGGGAGGACGAGAAGGTGAGAAATATGCGTTTGTTCTGCCTTCCTTTTTTAAAGAGTTTATTAATTAAGTTGTGGTGTTCTACTGGGCAGAGCAAACACAAAACAATGTTGACATACACGAAAGCATTGTCAATAATTTGAGGCATCAGGTGCAATAGGCGTATTGTGAAACTCCAAAGCAATAACAACACCTTATAAAACACCACCTTTATGGACTCTAGAAACCTAACTCCACTATGTTATCCAGTATCCATTGTGCCTTTTTTTGGAAATATATGTACTAGTTTTTTTGCCAGATATTAATACCACAATCATGTTGCATCTGGCTGTATAATTTAGTTAATATTAAATTAGAGCAGGCAGCTCTGTCCAAGGTTATACACCTACCAGCAATGTTTCAAGCTCAACATTTAACATATTACATTACATTAGTGCATTAGTCGCGCCCTAATGGGGGGGTGGGTACACACCCTATCCCTAACCCATAACCCTAACCCTTCTATCCACAAGAAGGGGATTTAAAAAGTTCTATTTTTTAATAAGAATCTATTACTATTCTTATTATTGTAAGAACATGTATAATGCATGCATTTAATTAATTTATTTAATTGAATATTAATGTAAAAACTGCCAGGTTATTTATTGGTGTGGTACATAAACTGTGGCCTGGTAGCTCAGTGGTTAAGGCTGGATGCAGAGATAGCAGGATCATTTCCCAGCGTCCCAGGTGTGTCCCTGAGCGAGACACCCCGAGCGCCGCCTGTGGCTGCTCCCTCCAAGGGGGATGGGTCAAATGCAGAAGACAAATTTTGTTGTAACATGTAAAAATCTATCAAGGACAGATTCTTTTTCTTAACGATATCACTGTAAAGTTGCAACCAGTGGATGCTCCACAACATGCTTTGTGCAATTAAAAAAAGATTAAATATGTATGTTAGATGTGTTAGTATGTGTGTTTTCCAACTTTTGGACAGAATCAAGATCTCTTGTCTTAGTGTTGGATAATTATTGTTTTTTCAGAAAATGATAAATTATTCCTTTAATGATCAGTGCCAGAGTTGAGCATGTGAATACTGCTGAAGCATTAACTGGGTAAGTAAAAGTTGCTCTATTATTTATAGCGCCATTAAAAGCCATAAAAGCCGCAACATTAACCAAGCAAAAACGTAAAAACGTTGCCCCTATCTGCAGTTATGGTAAATCAATACTCAAGTGAGTATAATAATCTAATAACAACATCAGCTCTTGTGGCTGAAAAGTGTGTTTGTGTGTGGGAGTGCCTGCACAGGGGAACAATTTACTACATACCTTCCTACAATGATTACACGGAAAGTGTCTGTTTATAATGTGTGATCGAAACAAAATATATTCATAAGAAGGTAATTACTTTAAATCTCCTTCCTCCACTAGACTACAATCAAACAGTCATTGGTGAGAGTTTTACAGGCAAACTTTTGCATTCTGCTATTTCTGGTACAATAATGATTAACAACTATGAAGAATAATAAAATACTCTGCATTGTTTTCAATCACAAAACCAGTATTTCTTGACGTGTGCTTCATGCACGTCAAGAATACTTCATAATTGCCCCTAGGCCCTAGGGGATAAATAAAGTCTTCTGAATGTGATTCTGATGAGCGTGTGATGTGAATACATAAATTAAAACATATGGAACACGTTGAAAACCCGCATTATAAATGTAAGCACATGAAATGAATCATTTCCTCATCAAATACACTTCGGTAGCATTTAGTGGGAAAAAGAACAAACATCGGTTTTTCCTTCTGGGTGACAGGTTGGTCAGGGGGTTTACAATCGGTCCTGAGTGTTGCTTGCTCCTGTGTCTCTCTGGATTGTTAAGTGAGATTTTGAATCAGATGAAAACAACATTCCCAGGTCAAAGGATTTGCTGCATGACTCTTAAGGATACTGGGGGCAGGGGGGAATCTATATATAGACAAGAACAGAAGCAAAGCATATTTAGTACAATGTGTGAAGCGCCCTGAGATCAACAATAGTACGCTTATAATTCACCATCATTTTGTCTAATTACAGTCAAAAGCTGAGTCTTTAAACAAAAAGCGTTCAGACAAAGGGTTCTGGTTACAATTTCACACAAATTAGGTCCAACTGGGTCACAGCTGTCTTTTGTGCATACTTTCTATGATACTTTGGATTCTCAATACAAGCCAAGCCTGCCAGTTCTATGTGGTCCAGTTTCTTATAAAAAATGCCTAAATAGGCCACAGGATCTATGCTTAGTTCTTCTTGCTACGCCTGCAGCCCACGCAGCTGTATCGAACGCACCCCTCTTGTGTTATTTTTTTGCTGCGGCCTTTAAAGTGTGAAGATATAAAAGGCTTTCACATTTTTGTGGCTCCTCAATAAGTGGAGAGGCAGCCCACAGACTCTGATACGTCTGTGTCACAGTGGAGTTTATGTTGTGTCAGGCTCCCCACAGACTCCGCAGTCTGTCTGTGGGCCAGGGGAGCTGGGGGAATCCCTGGAGAAACACACAGCTGTGAGGTTATTGGATTTGAAGTGAGACGATGGCATAGGGAAAAGAAAAGGCTACTGCAGTCACTATGGATTTCTAGAAAATGACTGCACCAGAACCATGAATAACAAAGGGAGATGTTGATGTACTGTACAGGGACACTGTCTCATTTTCAAACACTGGGTTTTTCTCTTTTCTTTTTACTACAATAATAGTGTGGAGGAGGCAATGTATGTTGATATATGCCTCATGTGGATTATGTCTGTTCTCGCTGCAAGGGATGAAACTGTCATCTTGCTGAAAATGATCCTAGTCCATCACATTATATTCATGCTAAGATCACAAGGTACTAAATGTATTTGCATTTGAGCTTTTCTCTTTCATCTCTAGTGCATGTTAATGTGTATTTTGTGCTGCGTACAAACTATTTGCTTACACACACATTTTGCATTCACCCCTACACACACGCACCTGATATGAAAATTGCTTCCTTTTTTTCTTTTCCAAATGACACCCACAGTTTCACTATTTGCTCACTACAGACTATATGAAAGCTGAAAAGCACAAAAGCTGGTTATCTTAAAGTGAGATTTGGCTTAGTATATTTTTTACTGTCAATTAGTAAACTTAGTTGTTGTTAGGATGTATTTTAAGCATTTTCCTAGAGAATTCTGAGCCCATATCTTGCTTCTATGCTATGACTGCAGCCCACACAACCGTATCAAACGCACCACTCTTACTGTAATAAACACAACTATTTTCTGCTGCAACCTTTAAAGTGTGAAGAAACAAAAGGTTTCCACGTTTATGTGATCTCCTCAATCAGTAAAGAGGCAGCCGACAGACAATGATATATCCGTGTCACAGTGGAGTTTATGTTGTGTCAGGCTCCCCACAGACTCCGCAGTCTGTCTGTGGGCCAGGGGAGCTGGGGGAATCCCTGGAGAAACACACAGCTGGGAGGTTATTGAATTTGAAGTGAAACGACAGCATGAGGAAAAGAAAAGGCTACTGCAGTCACTATGGATTTGCACCGTTTTATACAGTATAGTATATGATTTGAAATAGTAAATACTATGAAAGTGGGAATGTCTGCTGTTGTACCCTTACTGGCCACTTTATTAAGTACACATGTACAATCCAATACACCTCTTGATATAATGTACTCCAGTATGAATCTGCCACACATTGTGGTCTTCAAAAAACATAAAACTGCAGTCACCGTCCTGATAGTTTCAACAGAAACAGATTTTAACCTTGAAGAAATAGAATTCATGGCAGGGCTGCTGTTACTGTAGACTGATTGATGTATATCTTCTGCTGCATACACACTTATCCATCCCTCCACACGCACACTCGATATGAGCATTACTTTTTTCAAACATGACAAGAAAAGGACAAACTCAAGTAGTTTTACCATTCATATGTTTGCTCACTATTAGCACAAGCTGAAAAACGGCGAAAGCTTGTTATCGCAAGGTGAGACAGAGGATTTGGTTTAATGTATATTTTCTAATGTTATTTCAGTGTACTGGCCCTTTAACATTATGTCCAAGAAGTCTCATGTTGGCTGGAGTCTCTGGGGACCCGAGTACAAGCCATGTACAATTACATTCAAGAAAATTATTTTACATAGTGATCCCTAAGACAATTCAAATACAATCTCCCTGCTGTAAGGCCCAAATATTTTATGTAAACATATTATTCAGCTTCACTGTTATGCTTCATGGCTTATGCATTTCTTATTAGACAAATCCCTTGAGGTTGTTTCATAATGTGGAGTAGACTTGCACTGCGCAGTGGACATCTGTGATAGTCTATACAACTTCACCTCACCTCGGGGTTCAAAATTAGTTTAAAAATAACAAAATTTGGAACATGCAGATGGACTGAAAAACAGAATATTACACGGTGAACCGAGGATCCAGCTACATTTTGTAGCTTGTAACACTTTCAAGATAAGAAATAGTGATAATGAGTTGTTAAGAAACAGTGGCCTGCATAAAATATTGTTTTCCTTTCCATTTCCTCTAGTGAGCAAATTAGCGACTGAATAAATCTATTATTCATCTCATCTGCTATTAAAACCATGTAAAGGATTTTTGTTTTCATTTCCTTTTCCTTTGTGGCTAATTCACAAAACAAGATAATAATAATAAATAATAAAACACGACAGGCCATATGATTTATCAAAGTACTTTTCATGTGTAATGATTAGAGGATGTAATAGTGTGTGTTAAATGTATTAGATTACAATGACTGCACTTTTACACCCACTTCTTTTTTATCAATGTAGCTGTTAGGATTTCAAGTTGCAAAGACTCATAGATCAGCATTTATTTTCATAAGAAAATTAGTAGCTACAATGTTTTTTGGGTTTTTTTTTTTAACTCAGAGCACAAGATGTCATAGTGTTTAACCATTTCCTTATTTTGAAAGTGTTGGTCTCCTGAATTAAATGTAAAAGGAAAAGAAAAAATGTAAAATAGAATACAGTATAAACAATTATTGTTTGGACATTCTTCATTTTGTTTTATAAATGTTCACGCAATAACTTATTTGAAACATCACCATGTTTAAGTTGTTATTTCATTTCTCCTCAAGTTTGCTGTGGTGCTCTAAAGAATGAAATCACAACAAAGAATGAAAGCTGTAAATGTTTCTAATGGCAGAAAAACTCCGTACAGCAGATGGAAAAGCTGAGGTCACAGAAGTAGCAAACAGTTAAATAATATACCTCTCAGTCATTGTATGACAGTCATTGAAGTGCAAGTACGGCACATGTTGATTTTGTTATAACTGAAGAAATGCACACTGCTGCGCACTGTGTACCTGGATAAATACATGAAAAAAAAGACATTTAATGACAAACCGAGAATATCACACCCCAAGGTACAGCCAACAACTGCAAAATGTCGAAAGGAAAAAAAACAAAATCACTTAATCTATGGTTTGTTTTAAAGAAATCTATTTTTTAAACAGCCTCCAAAACAGACCCATATTGTTCTATTATTTATCAAACAGAGCAGCTTACCTTTAAAGGACCAAAAGCTCAGTCCCTTTTCTTGTCTTGCAATTTGTTGTCTCAGCAACGATAATCCATTTCATTAAGGAGTTTTGCTTGCAACAAACCAATAAATGTCATCTGGACTGAGGCATCCATTGTAAGCGATGCGTGGTGAAGACACTTTCACCTGTCGCCAAACTCCATTAATTCAACCCATAATATACAGTGAGGTACATTTGCCTAATTCGGAGATATTCAGATTCCGGTTTCAAGCTTGTGATCTTGAGCCACTTTTTCAATTGCATCAAGTGTATGTACAATGGCAGCCACTACACTAATATCCAACAAAGCCCTTCTGCATTTCCTCCAAATGTTATTAACAATGATAACTGTGCGTGGTGCGTGTTATTGCTGTTCAGAGGTACAGTATGAAAGGAACATTTGAGTGCTGATTAGGTGAGTCACCAACATGATAAAACATTGCTACAGTAATGTTTAAAATGTTTGTGCGGCGGTTAAGATAGACAGAAGAGACAGATACGTGCCCACACACACACAGCACACACGGAGGTATCTAATATGCTTTTTGAAATCTGACGACAGAGCCACCAAATGTAACACATCAAGGGAGTGGCCATATGCTGTGTCTTTAGCCTTCATTTATATTCTATTTGTGTCTCTGAGGGGCTACAGTTGAATCCTGCCCAGTAATCTGTTGGTTGGGTCTCAACACATTTATATTTAATGTGATTTGCCACCAAAACACCAAACTGAGAAAATACATGGACTCAATTTAGTCATATGATCAATCTGTAAATATTGTACGTATAATGATAGAAAGTTCCTAAGATGGATTATATGTTAGCATGTTTTAGGATAGTTGTGGTGTGCAGTAGAAGATGTTCCTTTCATGGATTAACCTCTGCGACAGCACAGTCTAGGTGGGTTTTCTTTCACACGTCATAATCATCATTACCATTACTATTTTCCAGTGTGTCTTTTCATCTAATAAGTGTGGGTTTACTGATAAGAAATAACATCATAACATCTCCTAAATTGTAAATGCTGTATATCTGTAGGTCTGAGAGGGCTGAAAAAAACAACATACAGAGTTGTCTTTCAGCTAAAAACCTTATTCATACAGTTTTGTAGATAATACTTTTATCCACAAAACTATATCAGTTTATCTCAATTAACTCATTGCATGTCCAGTTTGTGCTCAATTGCAACAAACATTTTTGATTCCCAGATGATAAATATATTCTGTCATCCAAAAACAGGTAATTTATTATTTTTGTCACCTTTTCATTTTAAAAACTAACATGAAAAAATCACCATGGGAGAAGCATACTAAGGGTTACTATGAGATAAAAGTGCCTTCAATGAGAATAAAATAGTATTTCTAAACATAAAATTTGCTATAGCAGGACTATCTATAGAATATCTATAGGAGAAAAACTGACAGCCTGTCTGAACATGGTAATAGAGCAGATGGAACAGATCATTACCAGAATGACTAATGGCTGAACCACAAACCATATTTTTAATCCAGGTCTAGCACAGAGACTTGCATAATGTCTCACTCTGTACTTACAGTATGTGGTTGCCATATTGAGCTGCCACAACCCAATATATGATTGATTTATTTCACACGTAATGATACATGGCTAGACAACTGTACACATTATATCAAACTAACAAAAATAAAGAAATACATAGTTGAAACGCAAGAAGCGTAAATGGCATTTAACATATGAAAGTTACACTGTAAAAATGTGGATCTTACAATTGCCATACAACCAGACATTATTATTATTAATATACTGTACATTTCCATTCATTCCAATCATCTTAAGATGGACGTTTAATCCCCTCTTAAATGCTGCTGCAAATGGATGTCTCATCATCCTTATCACAGCATTTTATGGCAATATTATGGTAACCATGAGCAAGAGGTCATATCAAATTGCTGTCTAAAAGCAAATATCTGGCTACTGATCTGATTCAAATAACACATTGTCAACACTTTATTTTACCCATACAGGTCTTTGCATTGGATTACTTTTGCATGTTTGTGAAACATATTTTACCATTCTTTGATGCTGGCATTTAAGTATCATAACTGTCAATTCAAATACCAAATAGCTGGCTTTTACAAAATACAATACACTCTCAGAACACAAACGTTTGTAATGATTATTACTGAAGCAACAGACAGAAGTTTGTCAAACAGAGATCTGCATTTACTGGACTACAACCTAAATGGTTTTTATGTCACAAAGCCAATTCAAAGATTCGCAATGAGTGTTGCAATTGAGCCCTTATGTTTCTGAGTAGTAGCCAAACTTAAAACATGTATCATAACCAACCTTCACTATTGTCGGTCCTGATTATTCACAAAGAAACAAACTATACCAGCTTATACATCCACCTCAAAATATCTCTGCTTCGGAGTCTGCGATGATACATATTTAAATGAAAATATATTTATATAATTTGTGGATTTTTCACAGTAGTTTGTACTGCACTGTACCTTTTTGTCCATCTATTTATGCCTACCTAATTTTCACCTTGAGGGAGTCTATTGAGTCACTTGAGAGAGAGTGTGGTTTGTGTTTTGTGTGGAAGAAAAATGTCTCTTGGATTTTGTTCTGCAACATCAATCTTCAGTGTGGTAAGTGCTGTGCATTTCTTTTCATCTTTGCTGGCCAACAACAATTTGGGGACTGATTGCTCTGAAAGGCTAGTTTTTCCCTATGAGAACACAGCTTGTAGAAACTGCAAAAAACATTTGCTTTGGCACAGATTTACATTGTAGCAATGTCCATTCCTTGATCTCCATGGCCATGATAGTTACTACAAGCACAAGTGGCCCATTGTGGTAATCCTTGGCTCAGTACACTGTCACGGATAAGTATGTGTTTGTGTATACCCATGTCCATCTATTCTCTCTCCTGGTGTAATGTCAATGCACTCCAGTGTCTAATCATTCTGCACATAAACCCAACATAAATCCCCTCTCTGTCTTGTGCACTCTCTCCATATATTCTCACTTTTGTTTTTAGATCTGAGTCTCTTGGACATTTTCCTTCGAGTTCCCCTTGAAGAGAAGAGGCTCCATTTGGGGATTCTGGTTTTGGCCCATGAAACCCTTGATTGATCCATGTAAGCCCATTGTAGGCATGGGGAGAGACATCGGTAGTGGTGGGGACATAGAGTTAGGGTTGGTGCCGTTGCCTGATGAGGTGAGCAAATTAGATGTAGAGATCGGGATTGGGGTACAGGAGATGGGGATATCCAAGCTTTGCTGGTTCTTGTTACTGAGGATCCCCCCTGGTCCCATCCCTTCGTTGCCAATACTAAGACCCATCACATTGTTGTTGAAATGATGTGTCTTGTAATAATGGTTGAGAGTATCTGTACGGCCAATGTTGGGAAGGTTGACTATTTCTGGATGATGCATTCTTAGTGTCCCTTCTCCACCAGTGCCAGAATTCATTGTTGAACCACCTGAGATTCCGCTTCCAGCTCCAGCTCCAATCTCGTCTTCTACATTGACAATTTCAATGGCTCTGGCTGGGCCATGGTGCTTGTGAAGCTGGTGCTGCTTCCGGAGTTTATAGAAGACCACCAACATTACAGCTGCCATAAATGTAATGGCCACAAAGCAACCAATGATGATCTTAGTTGTTTTCATTACATCATCTAGGCCAGGAATGTTAGTTACATCCATTGGAGACACAGTCACTGCGTTTTCAGTAGCTCTGTTGGCTCGTGGGGACAGTGAGGAAAGAGAAGAAAGAGAAGGCGATGCGGTGATGCCAGATCGGCCGTCTAACACAGTAGGATCAGAGAAATTTATGAAGGTCTCATTAATATACTGTTGGCTTGCCTGCCTCTCGTCTCCTTCTCCTCTTATTGTCTCCACTGTTTCCACAGTGACAGTGGTAAAATAACTGTAGCTGTTACTTGGGTCTGGAGCAGTGACATTGAGCACAGCGGATGCAGTGGTGTTCCCAGCGGAGTTGGTTACCATGCAAGTATACTGTCCAGTGTCTTGCACAGTCACATTGGTGAAGTTCAGTGTTCCATCATGAAGCACTGATATCCTTACTCGGTAAGATCCATGGGTCATAAGAGTGCCATTTGGAGTTAACCAATTCACAGAGGTCATTGAGGTTCCAGTACGACACTTCAGCTCAGCAGCCATGCCCTCAGTAACATTGAGGTCAGTAGGTGGCTCAACAATCACTGGGGCATAGCAGGTAAAGTGGCTCTGATCTAGTTCCCCAATGTACTTTCCTTTTAGACCTGGGGGTGCATGGCAGCGAGCACAACATGTTGTGTTGCTGGGAACTGTTTCTTTCAGCCACCAACTAAGCCACAGGACATCACAGTTGCACACCCATGGATTGTGGTTGAGATGAACCCTTTCCAACTGGTGCAAAGGGGTGAAGAGGTCATGGGGCAGGGAATGCAGGGAATTGTGGGAGAGGTTGAGCTCTTCTAAGTTTTTGAGGTCATCAAAAGCATTGCGTTCAATAACTGACACTTTGGAGTGCATTAGCCACAACTTACGAAGTGACACTAGACCCTGGAAAGATCCAGGTCGAACTATCCCCAGCTGGTTCCCTGATAACTCCAATTCCTCTAGTCGTACTAGTGGGGTGAGGTTAGGGATGTCCTTCAAGCCACACATGCCAAGATTCAGGAATCGCAAGTTTACCAGACCCTCAAAGGCAGCCTCCGAGATGAAATCCAGCTTCCTTAGTTCCCCAAGATCAAGACGACGTAAGGAGGGAACGCGGTGAAACGCAAATGCTGGCAGCGTCTCAATGGGGTTGTTTCGTAGCCATAGTTCCCTTAGCTTGCTGAGGTACTCAAAGGCTTGCGATGGTACCACTGTGAGACGGTTGTCAAAAAGCTCCAGTGTGTTGAGGTTAGGAAGGCCATTGAAAGCTCCCACCTCAATCTGCCGAATGTGGTTCTTGGAGAGCTGAAGGATTTCCAAATGCCTCAGGTGTTTAAATGTATCAGATTTGATCACCTGGTATGGAAAAAAGAACATTGTGACAAAATCCAAATTACTGTTGTCAAAATACATTTAGTCTTAATGTACAGCCTGCTCGTAGATGAAGTCATATTTACCTGAATTGAGTTCTCTTGTAGATTGAGGTATCTTGTGTTCTCTGAAATACTGTCTGGGATTTGATCTAGACTCTTCCTTGTACAGATGACCCGGCTCGCCTGATTGGAGCAGGTGCAGGGAGTGGGGCAGGGAGATGCTGCCTCTGTCAGCCGAGGTCCATGGTTGTGAAGCCACAACAAAAGCTGGACCAACCAGAGGAGGGGGGAGGGGGTACAGGGGCTGGTCACCATGACAACACGCATGGCAACTGAGTCATGACCCACCCCTATTGCTATGATGTTAAAAAATCACCTCCAAACAAGGGAATCTAAGTGCTTATTTTGATGTTCATATTTTATGCTTATATTTTGTTTTTCAATGTGTTCTTTAAATTGTAAAAGGGATATGTGCAATATTATATTCAATATTTTATTTGTCATTAATAGATTCTATTTTACTTTGCTCATGCTTCTCGGTCTATCGAACACCTTGTTCTTTTCAACAGGTCATTTTAGGGAAACCTGCATTTTTTTGGCTCCCATGACAATCATTGCTGTCAAATCAAATTTAGGGGAAGATCTGCTCTTCAAAATGTTGTCTCTGTGGATGTTGCTTCTCACTGGGGGGAAAGAGAAAAAAAGAGAGAGGAAGGAGGTCAAGTAAGTCCTCAGTGTAGTAGCTTTAAGATAGTATTCTGAAACATATATGAAAGTATTCTGGGGACTGAATTTACATCTCAAAATATTACAATGTCCTGTCTCCAGAGTGCATGACAAGCTTGGCTGGGCTTTCTATTCTAAAGAAGTAGCTCTAAAAATTGTGGCCTGTACTCTAACTGGTAAGTCAGCTGCCATTTTCTTCATAGGTTGAACTTAACATCTGGGTCATGGTCTGAAATGGCCACAAAATTCTAAAACCTCAAGCTGGGTCAGCTGTATAACCATTAGAATGACAGTCCCATCATCTATTTTATGATAGTGGTATACTTAAAGTAAGATACACACGGGCAGAAGTAGGAGCTCACATTTAAAAGAATGCAAAGCTGTTCAATACAATTACAACAATTGAAAGGATTCATCTAGACCTGAGGTTAATGCAGAGATTCATGCAATCTATCATGAGGCAGAAGCGCAGCATTAGAAATGAGATAACAAATTATGCCTGCATGCAGTAATTTTGCAATTAAGATATGAAGGAATGATTATTGACTCCTGAAATTTTACTGCAATGCACACGCTGTTTACGATCAGCCATGTGCAGTAAGACAAGGGACCAAAACACTAATATTGATGAACCAAACAGGTAAATGACCGTTCTATACTTTTCCTGTAAAACTATACTTTTTTTACAAAATGTGTATTTGGGTACCATTGGTTAAGAGAGCATCAAACACTTCATAAAACAGAAATTGTATCAAATAGTATCAGCAGACTCACTAAATTTAGAATGCTTCTGTTTGTTCCATTGTGATTAGGAAGAGAAAAAAAAAGTTGTCATTGTTTTCTTAAGCATGTTATGCCTGACACTCTGACTCTGGCAGTCACAAGCCCGTGTTGTCAAATAGGAAGATCTTTGTTTCCTGTCTCTTATATCACCAGTTTGTTTCCACTATGACTCTAGGATATATTTTCCAAACATTTTTCCTTCCTTAGCATCTCCTCTCCTATGCAGCGACGATGCATGCGCTCCTAGAAACACGGTTGCTGTGGTAACCTGTTCACTCACCATCTTGTGTTTTTACTGTCCAGTGCCCTATTCCACATTAACGTGTTTAGCTGAGCTTGATGAACACTTGCTTTACACTGGATTTCTATATGCAAATAGGCACATAGATTTCAATGTAAGCACAAGGAAACCTCACAAAACATGCAGGCAAACCTTGGCCTACAATACCGCAATAGTGGGAAGAAATCTGCCATTAATCTTAACGTCTACAAGATCTGAGGATTAGGTCGACATCAGTCTTCGTTAAAAACATAGCTCTGAGAACTCTTAAAAGTGCTATTAAGAAATCTCATAAGAGAGTGCAGGCTAAAAATAGACTTTTTTCAGATGCTCTGCACATCCCACAGACTGTCCCTCTTCCTGATACACACATACAGATATTCACGCTTCGCCACTGAGATATACAAAAAAACACATTATACAAATGCAAGCACTCTCCTGCACTCCTGACTGTGGTGAGGAGACACTGCTGTCCTTCCTCGGAGAGTTCCGATTTTATCCCCATCCACCAAGTAATTATGCATTTCAGTACTTGGAATCAGTTGAAAAAATGAAATTTTCAATGTGTATTCCAGCCGGCCAAAACGTATCTGATTCAGAATGGTTATAGTAACAGTGAATAACAGAAAATTATTCATCAAAAATTAAGCATCAACACACAACATCATTGATATTCAGCTGGATCCGGGAACTGATTTGTTTTTGACTCAGTGCCTCATACAGTGCTACTGTGGCATAAATGCGTTTATGATGGTGCTTTACTTTTAGGTTGTGTTTTTGTTCCTAGGGTGGAATCACATTCCCTAATTCCTCCTGTCAATGTTTTTGCAATTTAAAAAGTGCATAGATAAAGTTTCCTTGAAGAACAAAACGACTTTTATCGCATAGACATGTCGCAGTCGTGAGACAGTTAAACAGTCCATGCAAAGCAGCAGCACACAGGGTGAGACTGTATCATGGGAGAGACCTTGAATGTGCCGACGCCTGTTGCCTGGACCTCCCCATCTCTAAGTTTTTCACCACAAGAGCACACGCCGACAATGGCCTTTATTTTTAGAATAAAACACCTTGACTCATCTTAGTGGGTGAATTCTGTCGCCAGTGGCCTTCATCCTCATCCTCTGCTAAATGTGTCCTCTTTGTGTTTGTAACACGGCTGATACGTCGACTGCGCTGTATTTTTCCCAACCAATTTCACCCCCAAAGGTATTTCTCTTTCTCGAGCTTTGCCGTTTTTTTTTTCGTGTCAAGAGCAGATTGCAACCGTGTAGATATCGATTGTTCGATCAGACGTGAGCGAGCGCCCAGTCGTGAAAAGACAAATTAGCTGCAAGCTGCTGACCAGTCGCCACAAACTAATCACAACATTGTACCAACGCTCGGCCCATCCACAACAGAGTTATTAAGGTTTATGAAGAGGCAAAAAGCCGTCGTGTTGGCTGTAGGACGTTTCCTGTGCGCCTACACGAGGCCCAATTAGACCTTATGTATTTACAGATGGTCTGGATGAACACAAAGCATCACAGGTGCAGCAGGGCCAACATCATCTACTGTAACTATGACAACACTAGATTGATTCAGGACGTGGGAATCAGGGTAGGATGGAGCGCTTTTAACCAACAGGCTGTGGCGACAAGCAATGCTTCTAGGGAGAGAAAATTGCAGGATCACGCCAAACATGTTTCCTCTGATGACAGCTGTAGTGTCTCTAATATCACCTCCCGAGAAAAAAGACACAAACCGACCATTTCACCTGCAGCCGCAGCCCCGCTAATCTGCAATCTCCTCTCATCATATAGCCTCTAGCATAATATCTCCTACAGTTCCCTAGAATGGCCTTATTCATCTATGCAGCTGCGCTCACTACGGCGCACCTTCTCGGGAGCGCAATTGAAATTCTGAATAGGCCTAATTCTGCACATGCTGCATTACAAAATGGCTTGCGTCCATTCTCTCTTCGGGGTAATGACAACACCTCACTGCGCCCAGAAATAATCCATAGGTTCGGTATTTGTTGGGAGAAAATCAAAGGTCTGGACATGTGAAATACAAGGGTTTACATAACATGTCAATTATGTTATTTGCACACATTTGCAACGTGAACCACAGCTTTATTCCACTGACATCGACACTGACTGAATGTTTTGCTGGTATAAATTATTCACTTAAATGATTTTTCATCTGTGAAAGATTTGCACATGTCACCGTTCAGTCTTTTTCACCTCGTGACTAATTTCAGCATGCACGCACATTAGGTAACAAATGCAATAATTGCGCCGGCCATTTCCCTCCATTCTACCTGTACATCCAACATACACGTACCTTGATATCTGGCCGGCTGCTGCGTGAGGTCTATGTTTTCTCTCCTCGCGTCCCGATCGTCAGTTTTCCATCCTCGCTATCTGTCTCTCCGTTCCTCTTCCCTAAATTGATTCGCTTGTTTCCACGGCGGTGAGCTGGCTCTCGCTCTTCTAGGCTAGATCTGCAGCGCCAACGCAACGCGGGGAGCTACAGCGATGGCAGGTTAAAGATGATCAAAATCCACACAGAGACGGGAGGAGAAAAAAGAAAAAAACACAAATCAGATTATGGGTCGTTGAGGAAAATGATGTTAGTATTATCACATTTAGGAGCGAGGTCTGGGGCGAGTGCATTCATGCGCCTTATCATCCTTGGAGAGGAACGCAGGCAGCAAACGCGACGGCGCCCGCTGGGCAGAGCATTTTGCGTCCAGCACAAGCGTCTGTTTACGCACATTCCGTATGTTTCAGCCTGAATCCCACTAAGGAAGCGTTAGAAGAATATATGAAGGACCAATGAATCATGGATGCACTTGCGTTCTTCAGATGTTAAAACGGATTCAATTATAAAACCAGAGGAGGACTTCTCAGCAAATCTCATTGATTTTATATGATCAGCGATGCAACATAAGTCTAGACATGAGATTAATATGTAGCCACATATTTAATAATACGACTCAGCAGCACTCCACAATCAGCAGATTAAACCACTGTGTTTAGAGTTCAAGCAGGTTACACTATTAAGTGTTTATTATATAATGAGCACCACAAGCAACCATACATCTGCAGCAAGAAACACTTCTGGTTTGCAGAGTCTTAAGCCTATTAATGTCTTTCTTTATAATGAATGTTCACTGCAAGTACATATGTATTTTGGTAATGGCCATCTAAGATTAAATCTTGCAAACTAATGAGGTCTGATTACTGCAGACGTTGCAAATAAGTATTTATTTATTTATTCCCAGAGTAGTTCTCACAAATAGATTTAAATCTTTAAACAGCAAAACACTCCCTGGTGAAGTACGTACATTATTAAACCCAGTGTTTTTTTGTGAGCAGGTTCCAGGGTTTTGTAGGCTTGTTTTTTAAGGAGAGGAGTAAGGTAGAGAGACCTCTCTAGTGAAGTGATGTGAGATTTGTTCTCTATATCGATCTTTGTCACATGTGCCCATGTGTGTCAAGTGCATCAGACCCATCTACACCATCATTATACCCTTCAGCAAGTGAAGAGCTCTATTTTACTTTAGACTTTGTGCAGTGCAAGAGAATCATTCCGTGCAGCTTTGGATCCACTACCAGGACAAGTTTGTGGGTAAAAATAAATCTTTGCTGTGTCTCAGCTCACACTAAAGGTCAAAGGACAGAGAAGGCCAGTTATGCTTCAGAAAGACCCCCGAGATATATACACTCTGTCCTCCTCTCCATCCATCGTTCCCCCTCCTCCCCTCCCTCACCCTTCCCCTCGCTCCTACCCTCCCACTCCATGAATGCTGTAGTGAGCATTGTTCACAACCACTAGCTTTTGCTGAAAGCTGCACAGCAATGAGGTCTCTGTGCCTTTGCCTCTCTCCTCCTCTCCCCTCCCCCTCTTCTGCCTCTCTCGCTCTCTCTCTCCCACCCATCTACCTCTCTCCTTCCCTCTCTTTCTGCTTCTATCTCTCTCCCCCTCCATTAAATTTCCAGTCACACAGTGGTGCAGAGGATATTCCTCCTTTCCCTCTTTCTCCTTCTTCCCTCATTCCCTCTCACTCATGCTGAAATCTTAGCCCACATCCAGTCTCTCACCCAACCCTGGCTGCCTCTCAGTAGTTCTCTGACACTCTCGTCTTCTTTCTCTGTACATCTTTTTGCCTTTCAACCCCTGCGCCATTTAACACGATTCCATGCCAAACCCTCCCTGTAACTGTGCTCTCCCTCTTCCCCTCTTTTCACCCTATGTCCTTACAGTGTCATTGCACATTGAATCTGATATTCGACTTATGCGTGTGTGTGTGTGTGTGTGTTTGTGTGTGTGTGTCTGCAGGCACCTTTGAGCATATGTGTGGGAGCAGTGGAGTAGGGGGAGGCAGGGAGACATGCATTTGTGCACAGGAGATGAAGAAACACTCCTCGCTGTATTGCTTGTGTCATCAGTACTGGAAGACTCTTGGAGTAGAAATACAGCGGAGAGAGAGTTAATCCCACTATCCAGACGACAAGTGCAAGGCATTTCCAATGCAATCCAAACCCCATAAACTCTTAATGCTGTGTTAGGAACCACAGGGGAGAAGAAGGGGAGGGCGATGAGAATTTGGCAGCAACATGCTAGTGCCAAGGCATATGTGGCATGCTGATAGCAGTAGCGAGGTGCAGCTCACACTGCGAAGAGGCTTTGGAGAGGTGCTGATACACATCCATCACTTCCATCATTTTTGGGTTACTAGCGATGGGCTTCGCCACTCAGGAGGTGGGTGGTTGAGCAACATCCAGCATTTCAAAGCAAAGATTAAGAATGGTTATAGGAGTTGCACTGATGTTTGAGTATTAGTTATTTGTCTAAAGGCCCTGTGCGTCCAATTGGGATCGTGAACAAAGTCATATTTTTCTGTAGCTATTTTTAGAAATGTAGCTGAAAAAGTTGGATTGAAACTCGTTGCTGTCTCTGTAAGAGAACAAGAGAGATACAAAGGAGAGTTTCGAGTTATTCATGGTGACATTCCTGTGTGTTTATGTGTGTGTGAGACAGAGAGGGAAAGAAAATAGAGAGAAACAGTGTCACAGTATCTTAGCAACTGCCTCCATCTCCTTGGAGACAAGAACTGACATCACTTCCTGTCTGTGAGAACTCACTTTTGGTTTGTACACAAAAAAAACTGTGTTTGTGCATGTGAGTGTGAGGGCATGTACGAATGTGTGAGAATCTCACTTAATCTGAACTTAACAAAAAGAGAAATTTACTTCAGAACAGAAATTTTAAATATGTCCGTAATAGGTCATCAGTATTTGTGTCAAATGTTTAATATTTTTACATCCTGATAGCCAGTTTCATACAGCCTAAAGGTAAGTCCGTGAACGTATTTGGTACCCTACTGAAAGCCTTATATCACATATATGGAATATTCCTATTTTTGTTTTTCCACTTTTACTTTCACCAATATTCTGTGTTTGTGCCATCAACTGTCAGTATCTATGGAGTCTGCTGTTGACCAAGCACACTGAGCCTGTGTCTTAATGCAGAGAATAAGTCATCAGCTGCCATCTTGTGAGCAGTGGAGGGAAGTGCAACCAGAAATACGTTCTCTCTCACCTTTGAGTGACTGTGCCAGTCCATACATTTGATAACCACTAGGTTCTTTACATCATATTCCGCAAACTTTCAAAATAAAGCGACAAGCTATTGTTATATTGCCTGACACATTGCTAGGAGTATTTTGATTCCTCACACTCCAGAAAACTTATTGATATTGATATTATCCTGTACATACTTGTAATTTCACGTCTGTATGCAAATCATACCTTTAGGTAACAGAAAAAGCAACAGTGGTTTGAATCTTCTTATTCAACTTGCAGAAACGTGTATTCCCCGTAATGTAAAACTATATATCTTATGCTAGATATAACACATCTGCTGGTAAGTAATGATTTTGTTTTGCAGATGCACTGAGCAGAAACAACCAAAAACACTGAGATTTATGACCCTACAATGTGTGCACAATCCTGTGCAGTAAAGTAGACTGCAGAGCAACTGGTACTCTTCTGGGATTACAGAGAAAGAAATATACAAGCATCCTATGATTTTCCTAATTTACATATGTGTTTTCCACAGTGTGGAAAAATATGGGTCGTGAAAGAATACAGAACTAGATGATTATCATTCTACGCAGATATAAAGTAACAGTCAGCAATACAAAGAGCCAGCCCATCATACTGATCGGCATACGATTTCAAAGATACCCCACGGGAATCGCTGTCCAACATGTCACCAAGCTGCTTCAGCAGAATCTGAACTCTTCATTAAAGCATTCCTATTAAGGAACACAGTTTCATCATTCATCGTGTATCTAGAGTTGAGGAGGGAGTTGGGACACACGTACGTACTACACAGCAGAGACATCCCCCTGCTTCGCTGTCCTATAGAACAAATGGAACATTGATGAACTGATGGGCTGTAGTTATCTCTGCATACAAAGCTGGGACATTTTTTTTAAACTATACATCGTGTTCAAGTAAAGCAAGTTTTTATATAAACTGAAATGTCTCAACGCTTTTGCTCAGAGCATTGTGATTCCCAAAGGATCATTCTGTCAACGGTTGGTCAAGGCCTCATGTCACAGCCACGACTGTGATTGTGAGTGAAACGTTACAGCAACATTTGGATGGAGTGTTGTGAAATTGGCACTCCACCTCTATCCTCTGGTTTTCCACTCTGTGCGTTGGTTTCTCTGATGCATGTTCAGCATGCTGCACATTATGACACCAGACAACAGAGGGACTACTTTTCTCAATTGTAAAAATCTAAATGAATGATGATTACAACAATAAAGACACGTGATGCTCACCGACTTACTTACCTAACACATCCAATTCTTTAAAATCTGTTTATATTATTATATTCTACTGAATCAAATAAGCACAAACTGACGTTTTTATTTTATTTTTTTCTGTTTGTACTTTTGTCAGTTTTTAGTATTTTTACATGTTAAATGTGTTTTTTTCAGTCAGTTTTCACACATTTGTATGATGACCACGCTGCAGTCCAACAACAGCAGTTTCATCTCCATCGCATCTCCGCACCACATGTCAAAATGTCCATAATAAGAATGTCCACTGTGCCACACGTTCCTCACAGTGGCTCACACGTCGGTGTGTGAGTGTCGGCGAATGGATTATTAAGAAGCAACACTTTGAATACTAAATACGTAGAAATGTGCTACATATGTACAGAGCAGTGATCATCTGGTTCTCTTCAGTCCCACAAAAGTCACCAGGTGGATTCCTTTTCACTTTTCAGTCTCTTTCTCCAGTAGATCTCTTTAGTTTTTTCTTGCACTGATTTTCTTTACTTTCCAGTGAAACATGATAGGGACATTCTTCTTAAGTCAAGCTGCAAGAAAGAACAGAAGAAAAAATCTGTTAGAATTCTGTTGCACATGCTAGATAAAAAGTATTTTCTCTTTTAAAGCTTAACTTGTGTTATTACCTCTTTACGGATCTTCTTGACTGCCTTTTTATTGCAAGGGCATCTCAGAAGTCCTTCAGACTCGTGAAACAGACAGTCCACACAAAGTCTGACTGGAAAATTCAGGTTCCTGTTGTCTGGTAAAGTGTAGCCTGGATTATATGTGTGATGCATCGCCACCAGAATCACTTTTCCGTGTGATGAATCTTTTGCACAAAAAGACAACACAGCTTATGCATGAGCTTTACAGCATGAAGTCACCATAGTTCCTTGCTTTCAGCCTGCATGTTTACCTGGAATGCCTGTTAGCGCTGACTTGACGTCGGTATCAAAACGGCTGGCAATGGGACAGAAGACGATAATCGCCTGACTCTTCTCAAGGTTTGTCGTTACATTTGCACCTGCTTTTTTCAGTTTTTTAAGAATTTTTTTATGATACCCGAGAGTGTTTCCAGCTACATGTAGATAAATCTTCACCATTTTTTCTGAAAAAGAGAAAAAATATGCATTTTTCTGATTGTATCTAACAAATCTGTTTATTTTCTTTCATTTCTGATGACTGCTACACCCTGGGAGGGTCGCACATGAAGTAGGATTTCGGTTGCTGTAGTTTTATCAGTTTGCTCATAAGAGCACGGAGGATGTTCAGATCTCCCTGTGGTCCACATGTACTATAAGTCAGCAATTTGCCATGCTGTTCATTTACTAGCATGTAAATTATCTTTAGCCAGAAAGTTGTTTCTAATTCGGCACCCTTATTTAAGTTTATAAAATATTAACATACACAACGGTTAACCTCTTATGTCCACGTCACTGTCACCTTTTCCAATAACAATTACATCAGGACCAACAAAAGGAAATGTTTGCAGACACTATCGTTTGTACAGCTGTATTTTCCCGGATTCATCACTATCACCAATGCGTTTAAGAAATAAGATTTAATCTTTAAAGCCAACTTACTGTTTGAGGCGTTTAGAAGCGTATTGTTGCTCTTTTGTGTTACAGCAGTGGTAGAAATTCTGCACCAGGAAGTCCGATGTTTAGGCCTTGAACGAGCTTTCGCTTTCACTTAAAAAAAGAAGTGACGCACTGTGTGTGCACCTTTATAAGATGACCAGCAGGTGGCAGTATTGTAACATTACTGTACAGTCATGTCTACACAGCCTAGAAATAACAAAGTCAACTATACATAATATTATATTGAGCATGGTTGTATAAAAATATGTTTATCATATATATAATATTCAGAAATAAAAAGTGTTTAATATATTACATGTATACGACACCTTCTAAATGTTGGTGTGTCGTGATACACACCTACACTCTTACAGCAGGAAGGGAATCTGAAGGCACAAAATTTACATTTCAATTTAACATTGGATCACCTGTACTGAGATCTGCTCAGGACTGTATACCATCACGATCATTTTCCACTTTACTGGCACAGGATCAACAAAGTCAGACTTCTTCTCACTCTCAGTGCAGATATTAAAAATAACAGATCCGCAATTTCCCATTCAATACAGACCA
>JAUMHF010000011.1:6398621-6409020 GCA_032359275.1 Microctenopoma steveboyesi | reverse complement strand
CAAAGTCAGACTTCTTCTCACTCTCAGTGCAGATATTAAAAATAACAGATCCGCAATTTCCCATTCAATACAGACCATTTCAGAGTGCTGAGTGGCCGGAGGTGTGTGAACGTGTCCGTGGAAGTGATTCTTCATCCACGCGCTGTGTCAAATTGTCTTGATGATCTGTATCTGCACCCAGCGTCTGATCGGAGGGAAGACAGGCTGACACCCTCCCTCAGGCTTTGCTCACCTCTGACAAATGAGCAGCTCTGCAGAAGGAATGGTCACTGTGCAAACTGTGGCGCCTCGCTTCCCTTCCCTTTCCCTTCCAATCTGCTCGTGTAAATTGACTGAGTCCCTTTTTTTTCTTGTGCTTTGCATAAGATGTCCACGTGTAAAAAGCTGGCACTGAATTACATTGTTCCAAATTGCTCTTCTGTCGTCATCTGTCCGCGTAAACTCTCCGACATACTTTCAGACAGCACTGAGACACGTGTTCTGTAAAGTGAACCAAAGATAAACTCCTTTTAGAAATCAGCGTCCTCAATAGTGGCGCTGCAATAACAAGCCGCGCGCTCTCCGGGGATTATTAGAGCGTTTCATCAGTAGCCATATCACAGGGCTTCGCAGGCTCCTTGTCCTAAGGTTTGATTTACCCGCCCTCTTCTTAAGGAAAAATCTCATTCACTAGACGGATTGCTGAGCGGGCCTCTCCCACGAGGCCCCATAAATCATTCTTTAATCAGAGACCTCTGAGATTGGGCGCAGACACCTGCGGGCGCGCCACTGTGACACTTCAACTCCTCCCTGTTCGTCTCCGCGCTGGGAGGTTTTCTCCTGTCCCGTCTCAACCCCGGGCTTGTCTGCATTTGTATCTGTCATCGGGAAACTAAGAGGGATGACCAGCTCTGCGCAGTCTGCTCACGCCAACACCCCAACACTTTCTCCGCTGGAGGGAGACGGACGTCAGACACGAGGGACTGGATTGCAGGTGTGAAAACTCCACAGCAGCACTAAACCTCAGTAGCAGCTGCCATGATAAGGTGTCTCCTGCTTTATTACCTGGTTCCTCTGTCAAAATCTCGTTGCTGATACTGTGCCACATGGAAACCTTGCTTGAGTATAGATCATCTGCCCAGGAAGGAGCAAACAGGGAGACAGCTGTTGATGTTGATTCGTCATAAGAATGGATATAAAATGTGCTAAAATAATAAATAAAAGTTTGAGCACACACTCTTGAACGTCAGATGTTTTGTCTGGCATCAGTGCATCATGTTTACTTTTATCCTATTTATTATTTTCTGTTTGTGTGATCTCAGCTCACACAAACAGAAAACGCTGCACACCCCAGCTCTCTCCCGCTGGAGGTCTGGGTTTCTATTGGTTAGCATCGTGGAAGTATTAAATTATAGATGCTTATAGATGTGTTTCATCGTGAAATTTTTATTTCTCGCATGCTGCCGTTGGGTGTCAATGTGTCTGGACCAATATTTAAATGGAAATCCTTTGGTGTATGTGATCCTCTTCATAAACGACCTACAGACCCAGCTGTAGGTTGTGTGTTTCCTTTATGGCACAGAACAGACCCCTGCATGCTGGACGGGGATTCAAGTCAGGGGGACGACATGAAAAAGCTGAATACTTTTTTTTTCTAATGGAAAGACGCTCTGACGTCACCATGTTGGAATATTTCTCTGTCGCTCAGTCGGTTTGGAGCTGACAGTCCGCTCAAGTTGCCAGAGCGCGCTCCTCTCCCGCTCCTCGCTGGTGCGTCGGGACCATGGAGACGTCCGGGAGTTTCAGAGGAGGATGCCGTCCGCAAAGTCAGCGCGTCTTTTCAATGAATGAAGTGAGGAGACGGGGCATTGAGTAAGTGATGGGAGTGTTTACTACTAACTGGCTGAAGACAGAGAGCAGCGCTGCCACTTGAGCGACTGAATCAGGCAGAAAGGAAGGAGCGCAGAAAACAATTGGAAAACCATGCACTGTTCGCATCCGCGGAGAGATGGCCTGCGTGCTCCTCTTCAGTCGGCTTCTCCCCTCCTCGCACAGACTCACGAGAACATCCATTGGCTTGCTGTCGCTTCTACTCTCCTATTTGTGCTACTGTGCGCTGTTCCCTGCTGATACCGTCATGCACAAGCCAGGTGATGTGACGCCCGGCTGTCAGCGCGCCCCGACTGATGGAGCCAAAAGGCGCCTTCAGAAGTCCCGCTCCTGCGCTTCGCCGCTGGATGCGGAGCGGAGCAGCGTTGCGGCGTCGCGGCACAAAGCCGAGCAAAGACCCACTTCGACCCACAACGCGGTCAGGAACGACACGCCTAGTCCTCCGATGGGTTATGTAAAGTTTGGTAATAAAAAGTTACCGAATGCCATCATCGTTGGCGTGAAGAAGGGAGGGACCAGAGCTGTGTTGGAGTTCATAAGAATTCATCCAGATGTGCGAGCGGCTGGAACCGAGACGCACTTTTTCGACAGGAACTATGACAGAGGCCTGGAGTGGTACAGGTAAGAAAGTGTCGTTAAATTCACACCAGAGTTGAATCAGACGCAAGGAATTACAGATGATACAGGTAAAAGGTCCTGGTTTGTGAATTACAGTGACAAACACTGTTCAAATAAAATCAGCTATGTACTGTGAAAACTTTGGCCTTGCACAGTCCTTGTCCTCTCCCTCTCCCGAGTTGCTCCCTGTGTGCAGTGCACTTTGTGTTCAGGTGAGTAAACACGGGGGCTCTCGATTCATTTCACATAAGAAACTCTGCAAGACGGAGCTCTGTTCTCTTTTTCCATGCACTGTAGAGTAATTCACTATGTTTATCATCACTGGGAGAGACCAGCTTCAGCTGCCAGATTTCTTAAAGCAAGTGACTTATTGGTTCCGATCAAATGCTAAATGAAGCACACTTAACGACGTGACACTGTTTGTTTGGTCTGATCACATCGAGCTGTCTACACATGAAACACACGCCACTGTGCGCAAAGGCACATTAACCAGTCACACACAAACAGATCTGCAACACATCTCATGTTGATGATTGGCTGTCATGCATCCAGCAGGAGGCGCGTGCATCAGCAGCATTATAAAATAATTACAGACTGAAGGTATCTCCAGTAATTGGCACTCCTCAGGACAGCCGAAGCCCTTTTATCTCTGAGTTGTGTGTCAGAGATGTCTGACTGTCAGCTGTCAGAGCTGTTGAGAAAAGGTCAAACACCAGCTCACTGACGTCTGAGGATGGCTTTCGAAATAAACAGTTGCTTCTCTTCTTGTAAGTCATTAAAGGTCAAATTATCGTTTGGAATAGTAATAGTCATATTTTCCATGTGCAGCTGAGCGTGTATTCCGTTTGATGCAATGTAAACACATACAATATCACGAAAAAGGAGTAATAAGATCCCTGAAGTTAACTTTTCATACGCGGACGGAAGAACAAGAGCACTAAAATGTTCTCTGTGCCTTTTCTTATTAGCTGTTCATAATCTTGTCACTATGAGTGGACACTCGCCTTCTTATCAGTAATGACTGGAGACTGAACAGAATCGTTGGAGCGAGGCTCTAAAATGTCAGCACATGTGAGCTTCCATTTAAAGCTGCATTAGTCATGTAATCAGTTATTCAATTAGTTGCCAATTCCTTTCTTAAGTACAGAATCCAAACATGTCCTTGCTTGTGAATCTAAAACATGCGATTAGCTCTAATTCCCGTTTGTCCCAACGTCACCGTCTTCAGGTGTTGAACATCTCGCCAGACATGACTTCAAGGACATTTTAAACAGCCTGATCAAACTTTACGCCATGAATTTGTACCTGTACAAGTCTTTTCTTTCAAAGACCACGGTGACCTAGTTTTAGGACCCAGAAGTCACCTACCTGTGTCACCCTGCTATAAGTGTTCTGTTTGCATTCACAGTGATTTATTACTCGTGAACCATCTTCGGCTGATGCGCGGGAGAGCTGTCCGCAAGACAAGTCTCTAGTGACAGCAGACTAATATGACTTTTCTCCAGTGCTCCTATTATCATTTACATGGAGAAACTGGAGCTTCTCAGTTATGACGGTTTGGTGCTATGCAAGTCACTTTAGCGGTCCAGCCCTACATAGAGAGCTAGAATCTCTAAGCCTTTGTGGTAATTTAAATATGATGAAAACACACTTCAAGTACTGTCAATGCGGATATAAAAACTTTATCTTACTGGAACTTTTACTTTCTTTCATTCAGAGGTCTAATGCCAAGGACTCTTGAAAGCCAAATCACAATGGAGAAGACACCAAGCTACTTTGTGACTAGAGAAACGCCACACCGGATCGCTGCCATGTCCCGAGACACCAAACTCATTGTGGTGGTGCGAGACCCCGTCACTCGTGCAATTTCAGATTACACTCAGACTTTATCGAAAACTCCAGATCTGCCGAGCTTCCAAGACCTGGCCTTCAGAAACCAGACCCTGGGCATTGTGGACACGTCGTGGAATGCCATTCGGATTGGCCTGTATGCTCTGCACCTTGAAAACTGGCTAAACTACTTCTCTCTGGCTCAGATCCACTTTGTCAGTGGGGAGCGTCTTATCACGGACCCAGCAGGCGAGTTGGCTCGGGTGCAAGACTTCCTTGGGATAAAGCGCATTGTCACTGACAAACACTTCTACTTCAACCGCACCAAGGGCTTTCCTTGCCTTAAGAAGCCAGAGAGTAGCGGATCGCCCCGCTGCCTTGGCAAGTCCAAGGGCAGAACTCATGTGCAAATAGACAGAGATGCTATTGAACAACTGCGAGACTTCTATAGACCTTACAATGTCAAGTTTTATGAAATGGTAGGCCATGATTTCAAGTGGGAATAGAGGTTTGAGGCATATTTCTAAATGGAGCAAGGAAGATTCGTGTGTTCCATGAAGTTTCTCTCAAAAATGATTTGCCTACACTGAAACGTTCTGACTACTATCAGCAGTCTCCAGACAGTTCTGTGAGTGCCACACAGGAAGCTGTATTATTCTAGTTTTAGGTGGCACTAAATAACAAAGCTAACTCTAATGTGGCAAGTATCAGTTCCTACAGCACATATAACCATCGCTGGTTTCCGTTCCTATTACTGTCTGTTGTTGCTGACTTGATTCCCCATTTGCTGACTGGTTAGAAAAAATAGAGGGGATGGGATTAGTTCCTCTCAAAACCTGCTTCACTAATCAAAGCATGGTTTGAAAGCAAGACCTTGGAAATGTCAGTGAAGTCTTCAGGGAGAGCAGAATTAAGCTGCAGCACTGTGGTGGTAAATCCGCAACGTAAAGCCATAACGCCAGTAGGAACCACCTAATGTTACTTACTGTTGGTCTCATCAGTTTCTAGAGTCAAGTTTCTTTTTTTAATTCTTTCCAGCATGAACCAGAGTCGAGTCAGCACTTCACTCGACATTCTGCGTTTTTATTTGCAAAGCCATGTTTCTATTTTTGTGACAAAAGTATTTTATCACTGCCTTACACGTGATGCTTGTCCATGAATTTTATTAAATGAAACAGAAGCACAAATACAGTTTGTATTTCTTTAATTGTATCTTAGCAGAAGCCATGACCTTGATGAATTGCATTTCACAAAAAAAGGCGTGCTGAATCGCTTTTTAATCCCTTCCTGCTCGATTCTTATAAACCCACACACCAGATCAAACAATAGTCTTTTACACTGTTAACTGGCATCATGATTGAATCTTGAAGCTCTTAGAAAACAAACCTTTCACATCTAGTTAGTGAAGTAGTTGTTTTCCAACAGATTAGACGGCGTGCAATTATTACATTTGTCACCCGTGCTGCCAGTAAAAACATAATCATTGAGGTTTATTGCATTCTGCGAGGTTTGTTGTGTGCTGCGGTGGTGGTAGGTGGATGAGTGGGTGTGGGTGTAAGGAATTTCAATCACTTTTCAAAGACAAAGCAGGGAACACCTAGTTGTGGCAGGTTATCAAATAGATTCCAGGACTGCATATCACATGATTGCAGTGAAAAGTTTGGATTTGGCTACATGGTGTGAATACTAAAGCCAGAATGTCTGCGTAGCCAGACTGATACACCACTGCAAAAACAAGGGAGGAAAAATACAACAACAGGAATGTTAGAGAAAAATCCCCATTTTGAAGTGTGGGAATAAATGAGTGACTGATTAGGGACTCAAATTCAAACATACTATGAGTAACGGTTTATAAGACACTATAATTTATTATAAAGCATAATTTTATTTAATTAATTTTAAATACTAGTGCACTAGTGAATATGATGCCAACATGCAAATGGAATATTTCACGTAAAGGGCAATAAGAGGTATATAAGCTAATAACAGATTTACAACGTTAAAAACAGAAATCCTTAATATTATATCACCAGAATATAAATAATTTCAACTTACAAAGCACTACAAATATACAATATTTTTGGTGGGAACCAAAACATTAGGTTGGCTTTTATGGGTAACATGCATTAATTCATCTTTTAATTATTTTTCAAAATTTTCAGAAATAGACGTTGGACTCAATTACTATTACAATGTTTGTATAATTAGAAATTCCTAACACTCCATTTTAACCTATTTCTGAGGTATTATTATGTTTATTATCACAGTTTTAGACCAGGGTGAGTAGACTGCAAAGATTTTGACTTTACCACCTTTGTACAGTACTTTTGGTGCATGGGAGCTGTTTATACTACATACTGTATCTACCTAGTAATTAAATGTATTAAGAGTAATTGAATTCATAAATATATTGCCCCATATTCCCGACACATCTTACTTATAGCTATATTAGAAAATGATTCACTGAAACTAATTAAAGTGCTACAAAGAACTACAATTTGTGGGTGTCAAGAATTGAATCATTATGAATAAATTTAGATTTTACACAAATCTTTCTATATCGATGTGAACGTACCCGACGTAAAGCTGAGATTTGTCAATTTAATGTCATTGTTTTATTTCAAAGTGAAAGTGCTGTGTGCATAAAGACTGTCAAGGTTCACTGAAGGTCTCACAAACAGAGGCTTACTCAGCATTTTGATGTGTACTTCTTAATATCACAAGTAGTAGATGTTGGAAAATCCAAGTGTGAGAATGTGTTTTCCAACTAATAATACTCATTAATAATGACTTCACTTCCCGTGAAATGTAGGACACATTACTCGTCTCCATCTACATATCTCAGAAGTCTAGTACTTTTATCTGTTTGAATACTACTTCATCTGAAGCCCTTTTAAAATTTGCATGTAACAGAGTATCCTTTGAAGATTTCTTTTTTTTTTGACATAGAAAATACAGCAAGTTGAGCTCAGGAAGCCTATAAACTGTTCTTATTGTTGTCCAGCTATATGTTGCTAGCCTGTCTTTCTCCCCTTTCCTCTGCAAATGCTCACAGTGGATTGTTAGGAGAAAAAACATAAAAGGTGCTCCACTCTGTGTGACCCTCTCTCAGTCCAGACGTCTGCCTTTTCTCTCTCTCCCTCTCTCTCTCTCTCTGTCGCCTCACAGCTTCTCCTTTACTCAACAGCTATCTCCCTGTTCTAGCATTCATTAAACCCATACGACGGTGGGAGGTGGGAGTGTAGGCAGTGTGGCCCCTCTTGTCATCATGCTCGCCAGCAGCTCGCGTCTGTGGCTTATTGAGCGCGCACAGGTGAGCGTCTATCCAGTTGTCACTGCGAGCGGCAACTCTCTGTATGGTACACATGGGTCCTAATTAGGCCTGTGGGCTGGAGAGGAGCAATCCCATAGAACAAGCATCAGCCAGAGTCTGATTAGGCTCTGCTAGTGAACGGCTCTCCAGAGATTTCTTGCAGGTCAAATCTCTCTTCCACACACACACACACACACACACACACACACACACACACACACACACACACACACTTTGCTTTCTTTTCAAACATGAATTCCCTCAGGAAGTAGCCCATGCAAAATTATGAAATCCTTTCAAAATGCATTTCGTAGCACTATGAGGTGCCCCATTTGCTCTCAAGCTAATGAGGTGCTTGTTGAGCTTAATGAGTATTTGTTAACTATTGTGTTAATGTTATTATGTTGTTATGAGCGGCGATACCTAAATGAACCGCTTACAACAAAAATAAATGTATATGTAAATATGATCAAAATTCTTTTCTTTTTTCCTAAATAGAAAAATTCACATCATTCCTCCTCAGTGGAGCTGCCTGGTAATTATTCAACAGTCAAAATACCTGAAGGGATCCGTTAGTGTACTGTTGATAAGCATTAGCTATTCATGAAACTTAATGAAAAGACTTCAAGGACAAAAGCAGACACAAATTGTTCTTTTTATCTTTCACACTCCACACAAGGTTTTATCAAGTGGCTTAGAGCCTTCACAATTATTATTATTATTTCTTCGAATTTAGATCTCATAGTGATCATAACGTTTAAACCAGCGAAATAAAATCAATGCAAATGTCCTATTTTCTCTAAAGCATCAGAAATATCCAAATAAAATTAAGCCCATTGGCTGAGGACAGATGTAAAGTGTTTGAATGTCTTAGTGACGATCCTTTAGATAATGTTGTTCATCTCTGACAGAATCCCTGTTGGATAATGTAAATTCAGACATCATTTATTTAGGTTTTTAATGAATCACTTACAAAGGATTATTGCTCTGAAATGCCATTTCTACACACAGCTGTGAACAATGCTGCACCAATTGATGCCCCGCAACTGGAAGAAAGCGCATTGCCACGCATGCTCCATGTAAGCTACACCGAATTAAAATAGCACACATTAACACAATCCTCCTCGTTTCTTGTGCTTGGGATGTTCACATGAGATAGAATGAGGTTTCCTGGGATCCAAGTGAGACAGCAGCTGACACTGCAGAGGCAGAGATTCGGCAGTGCAGCCCGCTCAGTCCTAATGCTTCAGAATAGTTTAACTTCTGCAGCCGACAGGATGTCCCAATGGTCAAAATCACCAGTGGCTTAGGAGCCAAATTAAAATAAAGTGCCAGCAACAGTGGCCCAGTCTCAAGTATGTAATGATACATGTTCTATGACTACTTGCAAACCAGTGTTAGAACTAGAGTCTGTGAGGTTGACGCCTAATAAGTGTGTGTATCTGATGCACTTTATTATGCAGGAAACCAAGGACACAGGGAAGCAAAGTATAATAGAAATAAGTGTCTGAATTTCACAATAAAAGTGACAAACTGTCAAGACAGATTTTCTTTTATAATTTACGGCCAGTCTAAACTCACATAACTCACCGAACATATTCTTTTAAGTGTTTTCAGATCTTTGCACCTTTCTCACAAATCAACTGCTACCCGGTCGCTCCGTTTTAACTTGTCTCCAGCGGGGAGCCAACCAGAGATGGCAGAGATGTGAGGTTTTGTTGCGCACATGCCCTTTCATGATTCAGATCTCAGAAAATTCGGCAATGTCCTCCAAATTAGAAACAGTTGTTCAGTGCCATCTCCTTGTTGTTGTATCTGTTTGTCAGGCGAGCAGCAGTCGGTTTTCTGTGGAGCAGCTAAATTGAGGTAGAAAGCTGATTAGATTGGACGAGTAGTCAGACCTCAGCATCTCTCTCACCGGGAGATGTGTTCTAATTAGAGTGCGTGCCTCATGTCTCACCAAGGAGAATAACAAGCCTCATCCCAAGCCTGCATCCAGATGAACCCCACAGCCGCAACAAACCAAAACAAATCTGATGTATCAGCAACCCCTGGACATTAGGATTTGATGTGGTTTTTACTCCTTTAAGCAGGGAGCCCTGCAAAGCTGGAGTGGCAGTGAGGCACGTTAGATAGAGTGGCTCGACATATAGGTGTCAATTCCCAAGCAACTCTCTCAGGTAATGAAAATGCTTCTCCAACCTTTTCTAAGTCATTAGCAAAATTTGATATTATAATGCGTGGCTGCCATTCCTATGCTGCATTTTAAGGTGCGTATGGAACGTATGGAGCAGGCTAAAAGGAGAGACAAACTGAACCTAGATGACATTCTCAGGGCTGTGATTATAGGATTTGAGAAGCAAAGATGATCCTGCATAAGCCTGCTCAAATGTGTGAAGCTATTTTAAATTACATGCCAGTCTCGGTTTGTTGTGCAAACGCCCTGACACGTATTATAAATACAAAATAAGGGTAAGACCAGTTGACACATGGGAAAGCGCGAGAGCAGGCAATTAGATCTGAAAGGAAGATATGTTTGATGAGCAACCCAAACTAGGCGAGTACATGTTGAAGTTTTAAACAGTTTTGGATAATGAAACAAGTTTGGATCAGTAAATAGTGACATGTGCAGGTCCTTCTCAAAAAATTAGCATATTGTGATAAAGGTTATTATTTTCTGTAATTTAATATATGTCATATATTTTAGATTCATTACACACAACTGAAGTAGTTCAGGGCCTTTCATTGTTTTAATATTGATGATTGTGG
>JAUMHF010000011.1:6353710-6398521 GCA_032359275.1 Microctenopoma steveboyesi | reverse complement strand
TGCTAATTTTTTGAGACAGGAATTTTTGGTTTTCATGAGCTGTATGCCACAATCATCAATATTAAAACAATGAAAGGTCTGAACTACTTCAGTTGTGTGTAATGAATCTAAAATATATGACAGTCTAATGTTTATCAGTAAATTACAGAAAACAATGAACTTTATCACAATATGCAAATTTTTTGAGAAGGACCTGTACATGAAGGAGTCACTGGAAACCAGGTTTAATCGTCAGGTTTTTTTTCTGCATGCCAAATTGATTATTAGTATCAGTTCACATTTATAGGTTTATTATAAATCTCCTAATATTATTGAATGACTCCTCTCTAGTGGCAATATATTAAAATACTAATATATTGGTATAATCACAAACTACAATCTTCAGCCAGTGAAGGATCCCTTATTTTAACGTTCTGCAGTGTTTTCCTACAAAACAATTGAATTTTATTCTGTCAGACAATAAATTCTCTGTTGTACTTACAAACATCAATTCATACATGTGCGCACACTCACACTCACGCTCACTCTCACGGGGGAGGAATGGTCCAACTTCCCTCAGGCGGCTTGTCTCAGATTGGATGTCAGATGCTGGAGACAGCTGCACTCATCACAGCTTTTATGAATACATTACCTTTTATGTTCATCCAAACACTAATTTATCTTCTTCAGAAAATCAAACACGACAGACGTTCACTCACTGGAAAAATTGGAACTTTCAGGAACTGCTGTGTGTAAGACAAATATCTGCAGCCAAAATAACTGCAAATCTTTCAGATGGGTGGTAATTCAAATCTAATCTTTGACAGAGTGTGTGTGCAGATGTGTGTGTTTGTGCAGTCTGTTTGTGCCCACATGTTGTTTTTTTTTCTCTTTAACAGAGATGGCTTATAAAATATCAAAGTGTGTTATTAGCCTCCATGAAACTCCAAAACATCAAAGAGTTTCCTCCTTCCCACAAGAACCCAAGAACCTCGAGTTTTTTCACTCAAGCATCCTCATCTGCCTCCCATCTCGGCATTGCTCAGAAGGCAAACGCCTCTAATGATACAACATACAAGATGGAGCGAGTGCTGCCAACAAAACAGGGAAAAAAAGGAGATCAACAACTAAACAGACACATTTTGGTTGATGATTGACATCCCTGCATCTTTTTATTATTCCTGTGATGTTCGTCCAGACACGCTGATGCCAGAAACTGTGGCCTCACACTTTGGCTGATGCAGCAATCTGGTGATATGCGCCTCTCTGCCTGCCAACCACCTGGCTGGAAGCAGCATAATCAACCTCTCAGTCAATCATTTCTCACACAGCCAATGGTGTAGGATGAGTGTCACAGGAAGCATGGCAGACATGCGCTGGCTGTATGTCCAACTTTGACACTTCACACCCTGCTCTCTAGCATCCTGATGAGTCCTCTGTTTTGGCAAGGTCTTGGGATTCCAGCTACCCACTACTGTGCATTATAGGACAAATGAATGTGCAGTGTGTGGGAGGAATATGGCTGCTGGGTCCCAGACATTTAACAGGTTAAGGTTTTCTTAAGTAGGCTATATCATCTGCCATCTGAAGCAGAAAGAAACTTGGTTGCCTAAAATGCCAGTGAATCAATTATATGCAAAGTTTTCGGGAAAGTAGACGAAATTAAAATGATCTTACAATTAAACCTGTGAGTTGCTTGATAGTGGCTTAAAAAGTGAGTGTATCCTGCGTGTTGATTGTAATGCATTAAAAAGCTGTTCTGCTCACAAATGACTCCTGAAGGGTACTGCGAGGACTAATTCCTGCTGTGCACAAACAACAGCACAATCTCTTTGGGCGCTAAAGTAGTTTTCAAGGCACCACTCAGTGCTTGGTGTTATGTAATTCAACCGTGGACGTCCCACATGACATGTCATATATATTGCATCGCCTAAAAAGCAGCCGACTGCACTCAAGGCTTGCTAGATTTTTGATCTCCAATTAAAAGGGAGCTAAAGTACTGCATCACCGGACTCAAGAGGAGAGAAATAATTGACATGCTCTCTCCTGAAACACGTGAATTATTGAATTTGTTTTTCATTCGCCAGGAAGAAAAAGTCACATTGAAAATACTTTTAGTCATCTGTTGGTAGTTATTCAGTGTGATGCCAAAATCGACATGTTAAGATGATGAATTTATATGTGATTTGAAATAATAAGAGAACATTGGATAGTTAATGTCCAACAAAATACTGTGATTGTCCCCAACTGTGAGTGTGCTTCTATTTGGAGCTTCTCCTCCGATGCCCTTTACTATTGTAGATTCTCTGGTGAAAAGTGTTTCTTTCTGAAAGCATAATATACAGACAAGGCTATGCAAGGCAACGCAAACTGCACTGTTAACATCATCAGCCAACAGAAGCTTAAACAGTAGATCTATAGGTCTGTTGCAAATGAATATTAGCACCCTGGAATGGACGTGCTCTCTCTGGAATAAAACAGTATGATCAAAACACTGACTGATTCTTTCGTGTTTGTTCTGAGAAAAGATTAATAGATTTACACGTTACTCATTTCTCTGTTTTTGCTGTGAAAAGAACTTGAGAATCCTCTCTGATCTATAAATACCAACATAGAATGCTTCTCAAAAGAGCCGCTAACATTTGCTTTTGAAAGTTGTCCTCCTGTCTCGCCTGCTTTTTATCAGAGTGGAGGAATAAAATACGTATGAAATGTTTCAGCCTGCTGTAACATGTTACAGACCCCTTTGGCCTTTGTCAGATTTGCTGTATGGAAAAACCAGTTAACACAGAGAATATACTACATCACACTGTCGCTGAAAAGCAGCCGACTGCACGTTTGATTGTGTTTGGTGTTTGCTTTGCGCCACTGTGTGAGCTCTGGTCTATGCAAAGTCAAGCTTCAGTGCTAACACATACGTGGACCTTAAGTTCACAATGTTGTTGAGCTGCTGCATGGCGTTATACAATATCAGTGTTATATTAATGAGGTGTTTATGATATTGTGTCCTACTTCACATTTGCCACATTTCAGTGAATGTACAAATCCGTCCAAAGAGCTGCCCGTTCTCTCCTTCTATCAAGGGACAGGGTGCCTCCAAATGGAGACATAGCAGCATTCAGGATTGAATTCAGCCCCAGGAGATGCCAGAATTGGATTGATCAATAAGATTAGATTGCTTTTTTAAAAATGCATCAAGCACATTAGCAATGTAGCAAAAGCAGATAATGCAAACTAATTCAGCATTTTGTAGATGTATTATGATCCAGTTAAAGGGTAATGTCACAGTTTTTTGTTTTAAATCTCAATAAAAGTTGCTGAATTTTCTATGGAGGTCGCGCTAATGATGTTCTCTTGGAACTGAGACAATTGGCAAGTGATTATTGATTTGAGCACTAACAGGGCCTGGCTCCTTTACAGAATAATCTCGTGCTGGGTTACAGTCAGTTTGTTTTACATTCGTACATGCATATTCATTTACCAACATCATACTTTCTTCCTCAGAACACAGGACAAATCTGTAATTCTGTTTAAATGATAAACAGCGCATGGCCCTCGTGATACATGTCAAGAGAAGCATCACACCACAGGCAATTTTTTTAATTTCATCACTGCTCACACAGCACGAGAGGTGAGGAGTGAGAGGGTGAAAAGGCAATTCCCAAAACTGATGACTGTTATACTAAATTACAAGAAGAGAAAGACAAAGAGGTAGCATTAACTCCTCATATGCCCAGCCTTGGGCCAAACTAATAAAACCACAATTGAATCAGGCCTAAATAAATGATGGTGCTATAGTGTAATAACATATCATCTCCTTCACTGACAGTTTTAGATCTGATGCTACTATATATCTTAATAATCACAGAAGTTCAAACTGAAGGGCATTTTCCAGGGACAAATTCATGCAGCCTCAGTTCCCAAACTCATTATTTTTGTGTCTACTGAGATATTCAGGCAAACATTGTGTGTGAGTCAAGAAAGTGAACCAAAAAGTAAAGTAGCTGTGTACACAAATCACCCAGAGCTGTGTATGTCAACAAAATGTTATTTAATAACATGATTTTATTTTTGTTCTGGTTTGTCTTGCATTGCCAAATCAATGCCAACACACACTGCTACTCTCCAAAAAAAGATAAACACAGTACATGTCAAAAATTACATTTTCCCACGGAATATAAATGAAAAAATAAAGAAGTTGTTTTCATGTGTTTGTGAAAATAAATCATTCCTCGTAGCATTTTATTATATTCATACATTACTTTCTCATATCGACACTGCAAGGTTTTACTTAGCTGATGTGACATACATAAGTCAGTTTATATACTGCATGTACTGGTTGCAATACCACAGCTTCAACACACTGTAGCCACCAGGCACTGAAGATAATGTTAAGATTTATTCTGCACCATGTGCCTGAAGGCTATATAAAATATAAAGTTTGTGGTCCAGCTGCTTGGGCTAGTGATGCACATTGCTGCTTGATTGTGAGGCTTAGACATTCAGTGTATCTGTACTTCCTCTGTTGTAAATGGTATGACTGTCGTTAATACATGTAGATTTGATGGGACCGCTGTTAGAAGATTGGTTTATGATGCCATCCAGTGCAGTCTTTCCTTCCTTCGCACTCTAATGAGTCATTTTCATTTCTCATCTCTCAAGGAAGAACTTCTAAACGCGTAAATCTCAAACCGTAACAATTAATGGATTCCACATCACAAATTGTAAACTGCAGCGGTGTTTTGTTGCCAAAGCCAAATAAAAAAAACTCTCATGTTGTTAAACGTTGTGAGGAAATACATGAGACAAATAAATACAATACAGAAAACATTAATTTGCAAGTGACTTGATTTACTGTAAGAGGGTGAATGAGCAATACTTATCATTCAGACAAAATGTATAGTACTTTGAAGAAATGTGCAAACAAAGCTTTAATAAAGGATGCCTTAACATGCTCTCTGATGCTGGCATTTGGAAAAATATACAGTTATAAATATATACACATCCAAGAGCAGCGCTTCTACATACTTATTGTGGGAATTAGCAAGAGTCTGCTTGCATAGTTTAGTGCATGCATAAGCAATTTATCATGCAACTGTCACATACTTCATGAACGGTGTCTCTTTTCTCGTCCTACGTCACTGCATCCAGTGTTTATCTACTCTGTAATGCAAACGAAAGAGGTGCACAAGCTGTGATGTCACACGTGAAGACACTCAGGAGCGCGGGATCACTCAAACCCACCGCAATGCTTTACGTACATGTACGGTGTTCACGAAGGCGTCCCACTACCTCTGAATGTGGTTTGTGTGTGTGTGTAGTGGCTTTTTACATCAACCCTGTGTTCATCTGACAGGAATGTTTGGAGATGTCTGGCAGTCTAAAGAGGCTCATCCCCACGAGGAACATGGGCACCGTGGTTAAAAGTGCTGGGATCAGCAGCTCGAGGGCAGCAGAGGTGACAGGTGGGAGGTTGTCTGAGGGGTAACAGGTTATTACTGGTTAATAAAACACAAACGTTTAAGGACTATCACAAACCAGGGTCTCCTGACATTTAACACCAACAACACATGCTTCATTCAAAATGCACTTCTCCTCAGCCTCTCAGTCTGTTTTTTGACTGTACCAAAGTTCTTCTTAAAGGCTGTTGCACAGATACTACATCAAAAACATAAACAGCAGTTCAGGCTAAATTGGCGTAAATTGTGTCTTAATTGAAATAACATTTTGAGTGCTTAACAAATATTAAAATTGAATTATAAATTTACCAACACCTGCAGTTATACAATTTAGATTAAATACTTCACTATGATTATCTGAGGCACTGATGTTTGTTGTTGACATATTGCTCCCAGTATTAAAGGAGAGCTGTACATAAAGAGTTTTGGAGAGAATTCAGTGTTGCACTGCATCAGCATGTTAAAAATTGCCAGTAAACGCCTTTGGTGATTGAGTAGTCCATGTTAGATATATCACAAAAGTTTCTTTTCATCCTTATATTTGATTCCCATCTTGTGCAAAGTCACATTTATTTTCACCTCCTGCTGAGATGGACTTCTCTCAACTATGCTACAGACAGAACAAGGCAATTTTTTCAATACATGTGCGGTCCATGCTTATTTACAATACAGTATGATATTTCTTAAAATCAATGCAATCCATACAAAGTGCTTTGTTTAAATCCATTCCTAAATATCTATGAAACAAAGTGGACAGTACGTTTCCAGTATGGCAGCTGGCATTGTATAGCTACAGGTGCTTTAAAGATGTTTGCCAGATCTAATTTGATGGGTAAAACACCTCAGAGCTGCACTAGAAAGATTGTGATCAGGTCCTCAAAATAATGTCACTTGGACTTCTGGCTAGTTTGTATTGAATTAATGGGGATCTTCCTGGACTGCACTGTCTTTTTAGCAGGCTCTTTCTTCGTAGGGTCCTTTGCATTCGTAGAGGAATGGGCAGCTGTTTCTCCTCCAGAAAGCTTGGACTTTGTGGAGGGCAGCAGTGAATGTTTAGCTGAAGTGGATGCCTTAGAGCATTCTTTGTCTTTGGCTGTGGTTACATTAGTCTGGACCTCCGAAGCCAGATTCTGGGCTTTCTTGCTCGCTCCATGTGAGATTTCTTCTTTAGCTGCATCAGCGCCAGCGTCCTCTGGACTTCCTTTACCTTCTGCCACACCTGCTTTCCCACCATCAGCTGACTTACGTGTCTCTTTAGGCCTCAGAGCGGTTTTGAAAAAGGATAAACCTTTGTCCTCTGTCTTATTGTTCCTACAAGGTCCTCTCGAAGGTAGGCCTGTAATCGCAGAGGAAACAGCCACACTTGAAGATCGAAGACTAGTCATGGAGGAGCTACTGCTGGAGCTTCGGCCTGCTGTCCTGTTTTCCGCAGCTCGACCAGGTCTACCCTCCATCCTACTAGCAGCGCTTGACCTAGATGGAGGACCTCCATGGTTGACCTTCCTCTCTGACACCACACTGGTTCGTGAGGATTCCCGGCTAGTACTTCTATCTGCTGCTCTAGTCCTTCCTGCGGCTGAGCTTTTCTCACCTCCCCCCCTGGGTGATGTCCTCCTCTGAGGGTGTGAGCTTTGTAATCCTGGAGATCCAGTCTTTTTCTGTTGGGCAGGGTCGGGGTGTAAAACCTCTGGTGTCTGGGATGGCCCTTTCTTAGAGGGGGTTGCTGTCCTCGAGGAACCAGTCTTACCAGTTTTAGGAAGTCCATCACCTTTGTCCTTAAAATTTGATGCCGCGGGTTTGGTCTGTGCTTGGGAAGGTGACTTGTCAATTGCTGGAGATGCAGGAGACAGAGAGCTGGATGATGTTGAAGAAGTCGCAGGGCGCCTCTTGGGACTCCTTTCACTCTCTAACCCCGGCTTTACTGAGGTCTTTTTCACACCAGCACTATCTGTGGGCCCATTTCTTTGCTTTAGCTCCTTTGCCCCTGTCCCATGTCGGGGACTGACCTGTTCAGCGGCACTCACTACATTGTTATTATCCCCAGCCTGAATGGAGCTCCTCTGTTCCACCTGTGCCATAGCCTTTGAGTGAACCTGCTCAATCAGCCTCTTACTGCCTGGATTACTATCCAAAGCTGCAAGGGCCGACTTGCCTCCTGACAGTTTGTCTGGCTTAGGCGAAGCAGGGAAGCAGGAGGTTGACAGCTTGTTATCAACCACCTCACCTATCCTCTCCAGAGTTGGGGAAGAGGAGTGGGACTCCAGGGAGAAGCGTGAAGGAGAGTTGGAACGAAGTTGCAGCTTAGCAGAGTGGGACCAGGATGGTTTAGCGCTATTTTCACTGAGTACAAGTGGGCTGGCAATGGAAGACCTTGAGGAGAATGTTTGCCTTTGCATGCCTCTAACTGGTGGCCGGCTCGATAAGCCTGCATTGTAGTAAAATGAAACATTGATATTAAAAAGAGAAAATATTTCTTTTTATGAAATCATCTGAGAAATGTCCCGTTTTTGAATAATCATTTCTCACCATCATCCTCGCTCCTTTCACCAGCAAACTCAGCAGACTCAGAGAGTGAGGCCAGTGAGGTACGCCTGGAGGAACCAGATGAGGCTTGGCTAGGTGGTCGGCTACCAATCAGCCGACTAATCCAGTGCTCACACAGAGAGGAGCTTGTGGATCCTGAAGGTCCAAACAAAGAACAATTAAACACATCTCAGCGTGTAAGAGAGTATACAGACTAACACAACAACTAACCAAATAAAGAAATTACCTCCCACAGAACTGTTGGCTGACCAAGAGGGAACTGTGGCACGTCTCTGATAAAACAAGATGTAAGCAGTCTGTTTGCAGACCTCATCTTCAGCTATGTGATGAACATCACTATCATCAAAGCAATACCACTGTCCATCAATGGAGTTCTTACAGTAAGCTACAAGAGATAATGAAATGAAATATTTTAATTTGTGGGAAAACTTTGAAGAAAATTAGATCCTGCAACATATAAAACATGAAAATATTATTAGATAATTCATTTTTTTAATGATAGCTTATCATGTTCTGTTACCTGTGTAATGTCCACCCTGCATGGTCCCATGATGATTGCACACTGCATAAAGATCATAAAGGTAGTCCTCGGGGTCACGGCCCATCCCATACGGTCGTCTCCATGGTGACCAGTGGGACGGCAGACTCCAGCTACTCTGGCTTCTCTTTACCATGTGCGGTGCCATGTCCATGCCCATCAGGGGGAACTTCACCATGTTCTGCATCTTCATTCGTCGATCACCGTCCTGAAAGTTGCAGTGCATTTATGATATTTAAATGTGTTACCTATTTTGAAGTTAAATTCATTTAAAGTAATCTCTGAGTATGATAAAATGTCATCTCTCCTGCTCATGCTTGGTACCTGTCTGAAGCGCTTCAGGTGAAGTATGAGGATGTCTGGCAGAGTCCAGAGACTGAGCTTGATGCTACCCTGCTGAAGTTGCTTACAGTGCGGGCAGCGCCATGCGTCATCAGGAGCAAGCTGTTATGTCAGAAAATGTATTATTAAAACACAACTTAATTGTGGCTTGTTTTTTTATAGTAAAACATTTTTACTGTTTTTAACTGGTTCTGTATCTGATCACTACAATCACAAAGAGGAAAACGGGTGAAACGCTTCATTGTACTGCCATCTAGTGGCCCCACATTAAAAACTCATCTTCTGGGCATCTTGGCACCAGGTTGGACATCAAACAGATAAAAATGTTATTCAAGAACACATCCCCCTCAATCTACCCCTTTGATGCTCCCACTGTCACTCAAAGTAGCATCTTTCACAACCTCACACAGTAAAAGGGTCAGTGAATTGGACACACAGCAGAGTAGAAAACATTTGACAAAACCTGTTTGGATTCACATGTTAATTAGGTGTCAGCAAGCACAGTTTCAGCCTACCTGTTCCTCTTTGGTGTAGAGTTGAAAGCACTGGGCAAGTGAGCAAGTCTGAGGCTGCAAGTGCTGTTCCTTTGCTTGACGCACACTTTCAGCATCTGGGATGTATTCATCCTCAGTCCTTTTGAACAGACTGCAGGTATAACATGTCACAGAGGGATCACGCGGGACATCAAAGCACTTTCTTACAGTATGCATTTGTGTAAAAACACACAGCTCTGAATAAAGACGCAACACATTTTGACTTATGACATCATTGACCGCAGCTTTAAAAAGTTTTAAAAGGCAGTTTTTATAATAAAAAGTGAATTGTCGTTATTGAATCTGTGAGAGGTAAAAAACATAATTACACCAAATATACTTAGTAATGGAGTGAATAATGAGATATAAACTATGTTATTGGAATTTTTTGGTTTCAGACAATGTTCCAGGTCAAATTGACCCAGGACCACTACTGGTGTTCCTGAGAAACCAACATAACAGGAGCGTTAGGAAAGTGAGTCTTTAGATTTGGTCAAATATCACTTACTAGTCTTTTGTCTCCTTGTCCCATTCAACAACAATTTTGACATGTGGTGGCCCTCCAGGCCCACATGACTTGTACGCTCTGTTAGGACAGAAATCCACATGTATCAAGACAACCGTGGATAAACAGTATAATTCAGTAGAACAAGATGATTCATTTGCTCATTTTGTGTTATGAGTTATATCGTGTTTTGAAATTGCACACTGGATTCAATGGGTTTTAACGGTCCCTATAGACACTTTTAGAGTACTGTCTAAACAAGCACGGTATTACGTCAAACAAGGTTTTTATTTTGTTTTTAATGTGGCAGTGGTGAAGCAAGTATCATTATCAATTCCCTTCATTAAAAAAAATCCCTGTTGTGGCCAAAGAGGTCAACACCTTCTTAAATGAAATTCTATAAAAACAGACAAGCTATTAGACATCTCTGGAGATATTTCAACATCAATACCACTGAAGAGTCGGCCTACATCCTACAGCTCCTCAATAAACATCAAGTGGACTGAACCCACTGCAGGGTTTATGTAATAACTATAACAGTGTGGTAACACTCCCCCCTGGTGGTGATAAGTGATAATACCTCTCTACAGAGGGATGGCACAGCGGCTGCTCCTCCTGAGGCAAAAGATACGTGATGCCAACCACTCCTACCACACGCAAAGTGAAGGGTCCAACCTACAGACCATGGACAGGAGAGGACAATATATCATACGACATGTAAAACAATGAAACATCAGGTATTATGGCCATTTTTTTCTCTGTAACCATAAACATTGGGTCAGTTGAAAACATTTCTGTGACATTTCAGTCACCACGCTCGGCATGGGTGCACTAAGGCTTCATTTCCAAACCAATTGGATTTGACTTTTGAGCAGAGCATAACACAGGCCACTACTTCTAATATGCTGACAATTCAAACATTTTGAATAACTCAGTAATATGACCAGACTTCAGTCATTAGTCTAGTTTCATGTATGTACCTGCACGAAGACTCCAGGGCGCAAAAGATGCCGCATCTTTTCCAAGATCTCTTTCTGAAGCACATCCCATGTCACTGTACGCTCCAAATAGAGAATAAATGGATTGCCGAACCTACGGGGAAAAAACAGCGAGGTTTAAAATAATTCTAGGATGATGGTTGAAGTTCTTGAATTGTGTTGTTCATAAATATACCTGCGTCCTTGCTGTCCAGCACAGGCTCTGTTGCACACTAAAAGCACAATCTTCTCAGCCTGCCCACTGTTCTTATTAGGACTTTGGGGTGGAGTTGTAGGCTCTTGTATTTGTGTTGATATCCTGTTATTATCTGTGCCATACTTTAAATTGTTCTGGTTGAGATTTGCATGTGGACTCCCTGAAATGAACACATGACACAGTTACAGAGAATAAAAATGTGTGGTAGCGTCCAGAATGCCGGTCTTCTTCTAATCAAATTCTGACTTCACAGCAAGACAAAGAGCTAAACTAATTTCTGGAGAACAAACAGGATGTTGTACCGCCTCGCTTGGAGCGGATCTGCTCTGGTCTGAATAGCTCAGGTGTCTCGAAGGCAAAGATGGAGTCGCTCTCCTGAATAATCTCAAGGTCGTCGTCGTCGTCACAGAAGGAGCGATGAAAGCCGTCGTAGTACATTTCAGTGAGGACGATCTGAGAGAGGAGACAGAATCCTTTGTTGGCTCAGAGAAAAGTAGCACACGCTAACTTTAAGCCTTTTCACTACATGATTACATGAACAGCCTTAAAAAGCAGCACCTGTTGGGCAGGGATTTTGGTCTCTTGGGCCACAGCTTGTCTCAGCCTGGACACGGTGCCAGAAAGAGGCACCGCCACCCCGACTCTCATACAGTGAGAGCACTTTCCTTGGTACACCACTGTCACGTACAGCGGCCTGCAACACGGAAAGACGAAATTAACAGGCTGTTGTGTGGCAGGACTGATGTTTCAAAGATAGATGGCATCTCCTAATTTTAGCTTTCTCCTGTCAGTTCTTTTATGGTGTTTGTCTGGGCTGCGTTTGACACTTTTAATGCTGGATTCAGACTGTATCTCGTCTCAGACACTTTTATTGTTTAGTAGATACTGTCTAACTCACACACTGCGCAGAGAGACACCTCACCGTGTATGAGGTACTGGGATTGGCAGTGAGATGCAGAGGAACGGATCAAAGGTGTTGCTCTGCTTCTGGCAGTGAGGGCAAGTCAGGGAGGACCTAAACAGAGACAGGATGCTGAAAATGAGATTGTACAGTACCAGCCAACTGTTTGAAAAGACAAATTAGAGACCACGTTGATGCTTCCTAGAGATAGTTGGGTCTGAATTGGACTGCAGAGCGAAGCAAAGGCAATCACACATTATTTCTCATACGTGTGTAAAGCTGCAATCAAAGGTCTAAAAGGAATCTTAAAACCACCAGCAATTAAAACCTCTACCTGTATTGTGCCTGAAACAGCTCCTGTACAAAAGAGCCAGGTGCTGGTAATGGAGATCCTTCAGGAGCATTTTCTTCTTCTACTGGAGGCTGGAAAAATGAGGTACAACATATTGTGTGTTAAACAACAGCAGTTATCATCAGTATTACTCGTTGTTGAAATGCAACATTCAGCCTACAGAACAACTGATGAGTTGGGTAAATTAAAAACAGACAAAAACGATACTGATCTACAGCTGAAACAAAATACTAGATCCCGCAATCGCTTTACCTTCACCGGGGGTCTGATGTCAGGGTGGGCGATATGATTCAGGTCTTCGTGAACTCTATCCAGCAACCAGAGGAGGAATTCCTGCGCGTCATGCTGGGAGTTACCTCTGAACTGAAGGGCACTCCTGGACACCACATTCTGAAACAGAACAAGCTCATCGTTTGCTGGTGGATCACTCAAAAGCAGCCGCTACCACCGTCTTTACAAGACTTTGCCTGATCATAAAATATTCAGCGCGTTTGACCAGAATGATGATCAGCACTGACCCGAAGGTCAGAGTGGTGGTGAGAGGCATTTTAAAAACCAGAACCCAGCCTGGAAATCGACAGCTTTAACCTCAGCGACGACTAGCTGCTGGAGATGACAACAGCGTGTGCTCTACACAGGCAAATAGAAAGTCACCTCTACAGGCTGGCTATCAGATGTCATACAAGGTCAAAGATGTGGGGGGGCTGAGCAGTGAGTGCCCTCCCAGCTGGTTCCATGGGACATTTTTCCACGCATTTCTGAGGCAGCATCAGCGTTGTGTGCACAACATGGTCCAAACTAAGAGCTAGCCATCCTTCTGGTCTGCTGGTTAAAGCAGACACAGAGCTTGCCTCCCATTAGCAAACCTTTTTTATAATTATTTTAAATTAAAGCTTTTTTCATTCGTAATGACGACTTCTATGCTACTACTGTGACATTTATTACTGAATCTGATCAGATTGTACATATTGTATGACCTGCCCTTTCCAGGACAGGGAAGCGCCCGTTCCCAGATGTGGGAAGGTGTTAAATGCCACATAATTACATAAAGGAGGTATATCTTTACCACAACTGATGCTAGAAGATGAAGAAGAAGTTGCTCTTCTACTTTATGTTCCAGTAGCAGTTTTAATGTCCCAGTTATTCCTGTCAAGTCTGCGAGACACACAACCAACTAAATCTAATACTTCTATCAACCACTGATTTCAGTTACCTAGTGTTGTTTACAGATTTGAATCACTTGTGGTTCATTTGTTTTACCTGCGGCCACATCGTGATATTACGTAGAGCTTTTCACAAATGGTGAATGATCATCTGTGAGAGTCTGTGACGAGTCTGCTCTGAGGCATTTTGGAGGATGTACAGCAACATAATCCTCAAACCCATTGCTTTGGAGAGAAAATGTGTTGTGAGTCAAAAACAGTAATTCCCCCGTGTTGTTATCACAGAAGAGTTCCTAATTATCTTTAAGTGCTTTTGGTTTATACTCAGATTGTGGTCTGAGGCAGGAGGCACATTGCAGCAGCATTTAGGAATATTTAAGGCTGTGAACCATAAGTTGGAGCATGAAATCTAATTTTGACAGCCCATTGAGGAGACTGTCTGAGTACGGGAGAACCTAGAAGGTAAAGTTAGTGTGATTTCTACTCCACACAGGTCTGTGAGGTCCAAAAAAACTGATGAGCCACTAGAGTTGCCATTTATTCTGATAGGATTCCTGATTTATTAGTCTATACAACAGTGACTGATTGTGCTGTGCTGCACTTCATTCCTCTGCTGAGTTAAACATATTCAAGGCCTCTCACGCTGAAGAGAACAATCTATATCCAATCACACAGTTTGTACACTGGCTGGCAACCAAGGTAGAAAAAAATGGCCAGAAATAGTAACACTGTCAGGAATAAGCAATATGTTGTTCGGCTGTGTTCCATTTAGTTCCTCTCCGTTATACACTTTGAACTTTGGGAAGAAGAAAGTAGGTTATCAGACAAAAAGAAACACCTAAGAATGCCAAAGAACAAAGCTTTGGGATTGGGACAGAAACTTTTCAGTGCTGGGATACAGGTTTGAGAGGTGAAATGAAAAGAAAGAAAAAGGCAGCCTGTAACAAAAGCTGGTGAATGTGGGACAGAAAATTAAAAAAAAAGAGTTTTATTACAGATCAACGCTCAGCTGAGTAATTCAATGAGTCTTTTAAAGAATTTAGTTTTTGTCTGGGCACTTTGCCTGTTTCATTAGGATTTATTATCCTATAAAAACGTTTGTAAACCAAAACATTACATAAGGTAATAAAACAGCAACTGTGATTTGTGCTATAGAAGCTGGTTCAAAACGAAAAGCAGCTTCAGTGGTTTATTAGTTAAATGTGAAATAATGTTTTATGTTTTTGTAAAGTAGTGAGGCTGCTTCATTAGTCTTCACTAGGAACCATCTGAACCTTTATTTCTGTGGGCCTGTACCAAACCCATTCACAGCATACTCTGGCTCCTGCCTCTGGGGTCCTGGGACATGGTAAGTCGCACCTACCTTGAAGTCTCTGCTGTGCTGAGGTGTGTATTCAAAGGTCCACAGGGCCCGCACCAGGCCGGACAGCTGCTCCGTCACCTCTCCGGCATCCTGCTGCTGACTAACCTTCCTCTGCACCAGCACCCCGTTGGATTTGGCTTTTTCGCTGATGCTGGTGGTCTCTCCTACTTTGAACTGCTCCAACGCGAGGTACTCGGCGAAGAGCTCCGTGTTGCTCAGGCACTGCAGGATAGCGTTCATGAAGCAGGTGTTCCCGTGGTTCTTGAGGCCGGTGACTCCCGGCACCTTGTCCCCGAAGGGAAACCCCCCGCAGTCGCTGTCGTCGGACTGGACCGAGCCTCCGGTGGTGTTCGGGACGGAAGTGGCGTCGTCCTTCTCGTCCTCGGCGGCCTGCTCGTCGGTGCCGAAATGAGACAGAGTGGACAGAGTCCGGAGAACTCTGTTCATGAAACTCCCCACGGACCGGACCGAGCTCCTCCGGAAGAGCTTCTTGCTGAAGGACTTCTTCTCCTTGTTGCTGACACTAACTTTGGACATGGTGGGTCTGGTCTGGTGGCTTCTCACGCCTTAAATCCACAGAGGGCCGATTTCAGAGCGTCGCCTCACCCCCCCACGCATCCTGGTGTCTCGCACGGGGCCTGGGCATCCTTCACAGAAACGCAGAGACGCGGGCCTGTCTTATCATGTGGAGACAGGCGGGTTGCATGAACAGCCTCCGTGGAGAGCCAGTGTCGGGGCGGACGCCTGGAGGGGTCCCGCGCCGGCCCGCGGCCATCATCATCTCTAGCGAACACACATCACCTGTGTCCAAAGAAAAACACGGTGCTGCGACTGATTATGAGCGGACACGATGTCTGCGAGGCACAAACATCAGATCAGTAATTCCTCATCATTTATTAAAGGAACCGCAGCTCCACCCTTTAAAGGTCTTCCTTCAGCCCCGGTCCTCGCATCCACACGGTGGTGTCGGACATGGGCCGGTGGGTGATATCTCCCTGGTGTGGGCTGAACCGCGCTGTCAGGAGCTCTGGCGAGCGGAGGAAGCCCCCGAACCGGCGCCGCCGCGGAGCATCTCTCTCTGTGGGCCAGATGTGAAAGGTGCCGTTCCGATGCCGCCCCCCCCCAGCCCCGTCCGAAAGTTTCTGACTAGTTGTCTCGGTCTTCGTGTGTCTTAATTCCCCGGTGCGCATGGGATTGGTGGCGAGGCCGCTTCTCCCGTGTCCAGCATCATCTGTAGGCAGCGACACTGCAGGCAGGGCGGTAACGGCTGACGTCACGGCCAAACACTGCTCCATGTTGGAGGAGAGCAGGTACAGCGGCATGTGACGCTGGAGGATGCTCCATCTCCGCACAGCATGGCCAGTCCCGCGGCGACGGTGAAATGACAATAGAAGTACTAGGATAAATTTAAAGACGGTCGATATTACGAGCCCTCTCAGTGTTATGCAGCCTAATGACGTCATATCATTTATTAATGAACATGCAGGACTATTATAATGTTGCAACTGGTGAAGAATTAGCTATTTCTTTATTATTATACTGTTTGGTAGCCTCATGCGTGTTACTTTGAAATAATACTTTAAATCAATGACAGTAAAATAAAACCTAAACTTGATTATGGATGTTGAATGTATTTTCTTTGTATTATTATTTTAAATAATTCACATAATAATGGAACTGCAGAAGGGGGCAGCAACGAATAGTCACTCAAACATGTTTAATTTACAGTTGTATAAAACAGAGAACTGCTGCAGGTCTGGACACGTGAGATGCTGGAACGTATTTATGCAAATAAACCACTTGAACTGCTCAGCTGTAGCAATTTTCCACCTTCGGCCACTGAAACCAGTATTTAACGAGGCCATTTTGTCTAAGCCTCTTAAGCAGAAGTCTTACCGGTGTGTTTCTGGTTCTGCATGCACTCCCCTGACAGTTGACTGTGACAGACATGCCCATTTTCATGGCTCGAGGGTGTAAACACATCCAACATTATTTAGAGCATAAAGCGGTAAAATGCGAAACTTGACACATTGGGATTAAAAACTGATTTGCAAAAAAAAGGTCATACACACATTAAGGTCCTTTTTCAATATGTGGACATTACAGTGTCGATGCAAGTGTTTAATGTACAGATTCTCACAGTACTGCATGGAAAAATATGCACGGCCTGCTCCCACTACATCAGAGAGCACCGCCACCTTTAGTTTCAAAGTTATGTGAAAACAACACAGCCTGCATCAGAAATAATCACAATATAATTTACCGATTAATAATATTAAGACATGACAAGTCATTATATCAGTCATAAAGATTTTATATGCTCTCACGCTCCCCCTGATAAACGACTTGTGAGCTCCTCAGACGTTTTAGCGGCTTAAATGCAGAAAGAAGGACGAACGTTCAGAAACCGTCATCTCTTGGCTTAACTAGAAGGCATTACACTGGTGGGACATCATTGAAAGTCACGTATAGTTTAACATCAATAACAGTATAAAAAGTCAGATCTTAATATCTTAACATCCCCACGAATCCCATTAAAGAACCCATAAACTATAACCAAGATTATACTTTTTCTTTTATTTCCATCCACTGGGGAATAGATCAAACATTCCCTCGCGTCCCCAGTGCCGCTCTGGGAGCCACTGTACCTCCGGAGTCCATCTTCTTCTTCTGTGACGTTAGTAGTCGATGCTCCGGACGGCAGCAACGGTGGAGGCCAGTCGACGAGGAAGCCGTTTGGCAGTCTGTCTGTAGTCTTCTGGTTTGGCCCTCAGCAGGGTGACGATATGCTGCAGGGTGCGGGACGGCTGCAGACCCAGAGCATCCATCACGTTGCTCAGATAGTCTGTGGAACATGGACACAATCTGTCAACCACTAATACACTTCCTGTTCCTATCAATGACAAAGTAAATACACATCTCTGTACCAATGTCTGTGGCCAGCTGTTTGGTGGAACGGGCGCTCAGATGGGGGATGAGCAGAATGGCATCGCAGTAGGTCTGCATAGTTGCCCGAGCAATGGAGCCCAGCCAGTAGTCTGCTGTATTGTCCAGCTCGGGAAGGTCATCGCCTGAGAGAGAGAGGGAGGTGAGGTGGCATTTTAGGAATGTGTCGCATCTCAGGGAGCAAAGGGAGCAAGAGGTAGTTGTGTGAAAACAGTGATGCGAGGAGAGCCAAAAAAGAATCAAGGCCGATGGTGATGAGTAACCTTGCTCGGGAGGAAAAGGCAGCTTCCCAGCGTGTAAGGCCATCTCAAGTGCTGGGTCTTCCTGGGTTACAAATGGCTCCAAGTGGAGTGGCAGAGACATCAGGTACTGTCCAATCTACATGAGAGAAAAACATAAACTCATGTCCAACACAACTATTAACTCAAACCACAAATACGTTTTTTAACAAAACAATGTTACATATATTCCAAGTCTTACTAACATTTGTAATGTATTCTTGTGGCGACAAGCTGAAAGTAGGCAGGTCCTCTGCGTAGCTCTCTTCAAAATCAGGCGTCTCTTTACTCTAAACACAAACAGGCAGCAGCACAGCCAGTCCATCAGACAGAGAGTAGAGACCCATGGTGTGAGCGGAGATTAAAACAGACACAGTACATCCAGACAATCCAGAAGCTCTCAGCACTGATGCACTCACATCCTATCTATCACTGTTTGAAATCAAATCATCTTGAAACTTGACACCTAATCACCTCCATCTTGGAGACGAGGCAGAGCTGGTGTTTGATCTGCAGAAAGACCGAGTCGAAGGCCAGCTGGTTGGCCTGCTGGTTGAGTCTGGTCAGGGCGGCTCTAGGCTCAGCTAACAGGCTGGAGTTACCTGTGCCCTTCTCCTGCAAGTGGAAAGGAATTCATTAAAAAATGCAAAAGTAAAACAAGTTAGTTATCTCCAGAGGACATTTACATGTTTTTAATACCTTTAATGTGTACAGCACTTCCATCAGGCTGTTGTATTCAGCTATATTCCCCCTTTGAAGGTAGTTGTATTCCTGCCAGGGGTTCTTGGAGGCGCTCTTCCTGTCTGAGGAGGTGGCCTCCTGGATGCCTGCCAGGCTGCGCGGACTGTACGACTCGGACAAGTACTTACCTGCCATGCTCAGGATCCTATGGCAAGAATTTATCACAAAAAACCACATCTGGGACCATGCCTTATCAACAGTGAGCATGCTAAACCATTTTCACAGTAAATATTTCTCTCACTTGTTTGACAGCTGCTGCTCAAAGGCTCCACACTGTCTGAGCAACTCTCCACATGTAGCAATAATCCTGCAAAATCCAATATAAAGAGTGACTTCTGGTGTCTTTAAATAAAATTACTTCAGATGTAAAGACATTTACCTGACGGAGTTCTGGAAGGCTGTCCAGTCCTCCTGGAAATCAGATGAACTTGGTGTATCCTCCAGTTTACTCTTCTTCCTAATCGACTGTAGTGTGATAGAGAAGTCTGACACGTACCTAGGAGGAGCACAATGTGTCAACTATATAAATCAAATAAAGCACATCCACACCCAAAACAAAACCAGGTGAATTAGTTCTTTTGTTACTTGGTAAAGAGGGCTTTGAGAGCTTTGAGGAGGCCACACACAGCCAGTCCGTCAGTCAGTCTGACACAGCGATCCACAGCAGCACTGGCCAGGCCAAACAACTTGCCAACAGAGTGGCTTAACTCTTCCACACAATCAATTACTTCTCCGTGTTCCTGAACAGTGGAGACAATGGAGTGTGAGACATTCAAAGGTGGCACCAAGGCAAAGAGCAAGAAATAATGTTAGTGTGAGGTGTGTTACCAAAGGTACAGCACTGATTAGGATGAGAAGGTGAGCTTCCTCCAAATCTCCATAGTGTAGCTGATAAGATTTATAGGGATCATATAGAGCACAGACCAGCTCATTCACCTTAAGGAGGTTGTTTTCACCTGGTGAAAAAGTACAAATGTTAGGGTCTCACTCAATGCATCTACGATAAATTTGCCCTTTTTCATTTATTGGTGTGATGCAGACCCATGTGTGGCAGCATGGCAGCTTCCAGGCTGTGTCCAAAAGTGGACACGATATAATGGAGCTCCAGCAGGGTGTTGAGACGCTGATCTTGGGCTGCCCGCTCCATGGCTGTGCTCAGGCACACAGGAATAGATGGCACCATTGCGCCCAGAGTCTGGATCAGCAACACTGTCACCACCTCATATGGGTTTCTGAACACCTGTTGGGTGTTACAGGTTAGGCACTGTTCCAACAAAAACCGTTTCTCATTATATCAAATGCATCACTGAAGGACAAACAATTATTTCCATTTCATCACTGTAGTTCTTCTGACCTGGCTGCTCCACTGGAGCTGAGCATGCCACGTAGAGAGCAAGGTGTCATAGTATTCAGACAGCTGTTGATTTAGACTGAGCTCACTCTGAGAGAGATCCTGCCACATGTTCACCAACTGGCCCTGCACATGAAAACAACACATTCACATATGAAGTCATTATAGCAATCCTTTACAAAACTGGTAAACATGTGAAAATGTAGTTTTGTGATAGGTAATTTACTAGTTAACCTTGAAGTCATACCTACCTTGTGACATTTATAGTAGTATGCAAGCAGCTGTGGCATTCTATCTATCTCAGTAAAAACTTTCACAAAAAGCTTGGCTTGGTCTGCAGAGGACAAATGTGACACAGAAGTCCACTTAGTATAACAGTGGACAACAGTGAACAAAGACCGGTGGAAAACATATTTGCTTCTTACCTATGGACATGGAATTAAAGGTTGCTACTATTTGTGGACTGGCCAGGGCCTCTAGTCTGTTTTTCAGAGCCTCCAGGTGAACACACTTTTCAGAGTAGTCTGGCGTGTCCACCAGCATGGCCAGGCTGTTCTGCATGCTGGTCAACTTGGACGAGATCAATGCAAGATCCTGTAAGAAAAAAGCTTATTTAAGGATAATGTCCACAGAATGTGATGATTTATTGACAGTTGCTACATACTGTTCAAGATATTTATGAGAAATACAATATTTGAAGTAGGTTTTAAGAACTAAATTGGGTCACATCAACTCAGTATAAAATCATATGTACATAGTGTTATTACTAGTGCTGACAAACAATGGATCACAGGAGGGGGGGGGGTGTTTATTGTGAAGAGAATATTGTGTTTGCAGATATTGCTGAAATTCTGTTAATATCATGCAAGTAAAAAATTACATAACAATAGGGTTAGGTGGTAACAAATGGTGGGGGCTCATCCGGGTTCACAGTAGTTTAATTGTCCTTAAAAGTATACATCATACTCAAGGGCTAGGGTCAGTAGCTGTCAGAACTAATAAACTAAGCCAGTACCAAGAAAAATATTTTGATAATATATTAAGTCATGTGTCTGTACCTGTGTTTTGAAGGTTTCCTCAATATCTGCACTCAATGTGCTCCATTTATCGGCCTCCTGCAAAGCTTCAGCAGCTAGCTGCATGCGACTCTTCACTTGATCTATCTCCACTAGGACCTGGTGAGAAGGAGCCACACAAACACAATATCTAAACGACATGACACACACTGAAGACTTAATAAAATATATCTGTTGATCAGGGTTATAACTTTACATTTTACAAGTGGACTGTAAATATACACCAATTATGAAAATACCATTGATGTAACAATGTTGAAATAGTGGTAACAATCACACACCTGCATTGACTGCACAGTCTCCTGCTCAAATTTCTTGATGTCTTCTTTGACCAGGACCATTTGCTCCTTAAGGAAAGAAGCCTCCTGTTTCACAGCCTCCACATCTCGCAGCACCCTGGGCATGTTCTGGAGGGCCTGATTACTGCTCTCTACACACAGAAATACAACAATGTTGTAATTTAAAAAAGAAAAAATCCCCTTAGCCAGGTGTATAGACTGCAGTTAGATAAAACACTGCTCTTACGACAGTAAACAAACGAAGGAATACACTATAAACTGGCGTTATAATGCACAAAGCATTGGCTTTCTTAGGGTACGCACCCTCAATAGCATTGTTGACTTCCTGAATAAACAGCTGCAGTTTCATGACCAGTGTGGCTGCGTGAGTGTCTGCTTTCCCCGGAGCGTCCTTCTGCACCACCCTGAAGGCGCCGTTCACCCAGTCTTTCACATCGAAATCGTCGTTCAGGAATTTAGAGAAATCCATTTCTTCGTTTCCCTCAGGCTCTGGTGCACGAAGCTAGTCGCTGTTCAGCCACACTCTTCTGGTGCAGTCTATGTCATCGACCCATTGCTGCTAACGTAAAGTTAGCTAATTCCTTCCAAACAATGGCTTTGACACGAATATAAAGTAAATGGCCCAGGAAAATGAAATTATCATTACAACTAAATATAGTTCTAACAAGGCGACGGCTTCCTCCAGACTTAGTTTTTAAAATGTCTGCGGCTTTAAAGAACATAAAATGACATATTCACAAGTGTTAAATGCTAGAAGTGCTACTGACGCTTGACAACAACTTCCGGTTTGACTTTTCTATTTACTTTCCCCCAGAAACAAGCGGCAGCAGCTGAGGGGTCCTGCTGAAGAAAATAACTAAATACTGAATGACCAACATTTCGTCAACGACACGGACAATCTGTGTATTTTAAATTGAGTAATATCATATTTGGTAGATAAACCATGCGAGAACATTTAATTGTGAATGTACTGAGCATAACGTAATACAGTTTGTTTTAACTGGTGTCACAAATATGTATGTTCGTGCAGAAACATTTCCAGCCATTGGTTTTCTTAGAGGACAACTTTGCGCTGATCCTATTCAGCTCTGGAGACCACTGTAAAATTAAAAGTGTCTGATTTTGCTATTAAAAAGTATGTGTTTCAGCAAAATTAACAAAACTCCCAAATTCCAAATACACATATTGTCATATAAGTGCTAAAAGGGTCCATTGTTTTCAGACCTCAAATCATGCAAAAAAATAAGTTTAAATTCAAACATATTATTAATGTTTTAAAATGTTTAGGAAATGTTCAGAAATGTTGCTATTGTTTTAATGTATTTCTCTCTGATTGATAGTTACAGCATTGTATTATGTTCTACATCTTATGGTCCATTAGACCATTGAAAAAGATTTGTTTGACTTTTCCTCATTAAAAATAGTATTGATTTTACTGCAATGCTTTGAGGAAAGTGTGTCCTGACACATATGAGATCACTAAAGGTTTTCACATAAGCAGCAGATGTCCTGCCTCTCTCGTGAATTGCCTAGACCCATTTTTGGGTGTCATCCCTGCTTTGTCAAAAGTCCAACTGGCATAATCACATTTGCTCAGGACCTTTTTTACATGATTACTTTCTTGTGAACTCTTGGCATTATCAGTCTGCAATAGCCCTCATGCAGTGGTCCTTTTGTACTGGTTTGACTTCAGACACTTTCACTTAGTCTTTATGCTATGTTTGGCACGTTCCACTAAAAACCTTCGGCACAGCCATATTAATAAAACGTGAACAATGGCTGCAAGTAGATTTACATGAACAAGCCTCTGATGAGTAGATCAACAAGCAGATACAACTCAAGCATATCTAACCTCACTTACAGAATAATTAACATGTTGTGTTGATTGCTGAACTAAAATTTGTACAGTTACATATTTTTACATTTTATATGTTACACATGTTGTTTGTGTTTGTCTCTGAATTCTCAAGCGTTCTGAATTAACTTTCATCAAAATATTGTAGATTTTCATTGTGGACGTTTGGACCTCACTGAAAAAATAGTGACTCCATACAGTGAATGCTCAAGCATGGTAAAGTATTTCGGTTATTTCATATCAGCGCCAGCTCATGGGTATCACTATACTCAGTCTGTATCATCAATATTATGCAAACCAAGAAGGGTTGTATGGAAAGGAGTTGGAGTTGGCAGTTACACATCTACACCTGAAATACATGTTATTCAGTTTGCAGCAGCCACCTGGGAGGACACACAACACGACCATATCTCAGCAGCTCTTCAGCGCCATTCAAAGACATGGGGGTTATCGATAGTGTGAAGGACACACTTTCCAAGGCCGTGTTTACACCCTCTACTCTCTTATCTGGACGAGGTGGGCTGCACATGACTCAGATCCTTCTGTCTGTGGTCACCTTTGTCCTGGGTGCCTTCAGAGGAGGGAGTACCCACACCTACTGGAACTACGCCATGTTCACCTGGGCCTTCTGCCCCATCATGACCCTCATCATCACCATCATTGAGATGTTCAAGCTTGATATCATACTCAATATGTTTTGTATGGACTGGTCTGACTTTGCCACAGGGATGGCCATGTCCTCAACACTCATGACGGTCTCTGTTGCTGTTACCTATGCCAACTTCTATGCCTGCCTGAAATGTATTTATGGATCTATAGTGAGTATTTTTGCTTTTCTGACCGGTTTTGTCTACACACTTGAAGTAATTAAGGACAAATTTATGGACAAGAAGAAAGGAAGCTACCTGGCAGCACTGCCTGGATTCCTGAAGGTGATGGAGGCCTTTGTGAGCTGCATGATTTTTATATCCCTGACTGGATACAGAGACAGGCCCGTTCTGATCTTGTGTATCATAGCATATGCCATTCCTTTCCCCATACTCCCTCTAATCATAGCCACCAACATCTTAAAAAAGCTAAAGACATGTTTGCCGTTTAACTTGGACAGGTTTGTGTTTATTTTCCTGGTGATCTCTGTTGTGCTGTATATATTTGCTGCAGTCATGTGGCCCATTTTTATGTTCAGAAATAACCCTCGTCCCCACGACTGCCCACCCAGCTACTGCATCTGGGCCATTCAGTTCATGGTGGCATTCATGACCTATGTCAATCTGATTCTTTTTACACTGGATCTCATTTTTACGTTGCTTGGAATCTGTGGTTTCAAACGCACCTAAACTCCTTAAATGATCTCTCCAAAACATTCAAACTTTAAGTGCAACTGCTCAAGTCATTGCAGTGTCTACTCTCATTTGGACCCAATATGATGGAGAATGTGTTCAACAAATCGTGACAGTGCTCTTGTACCTCCTTGCTGTCATTTTCTGGTCTGTGTTTGGTTACAAACGCCATGAGTACAATCTTTATATTAATGAAAAGTGTTCATATGCTGACCTAAGCACTGTTACCATTGGAGCTATTGTTAACCTTGTCCTTTACATTGTTGACCTGTTTTTAGTCTTCAAATCTCGCTAGAAATGCAGACATGACATGCATTTAAAGACTAAAATAAAAAGTCTACTTTGATTGTTTTATGTGATTTCATATTTAAAAGAGAGAGTTTGTCAGCAGCTGTACATAGTGTAAGATCTGTGTGGGAAAGTGACAATTTATCTAGAGTGAACAATCCAGTTCCTCCCATATTTAGGTTGTACGTTAAAGATTTTAATTGTGGACTTCTTATCATTAGACATTTGATTATTTCCACAAAGTTTTATTGCCTCTCTACTAACACATGTTAAATGCCGGTATATTCAAATCTCACAACTCTGTCATGAAGGTGAGAAAGTGAATTCAAGCATCATAGCTGTAAAATGGCACGACCCATTCACAATAAAATTGAGTTTATATACTATTTCTTAACCATTATAAGAGTATTATGAGAAAAACACGCATATAAAAGCATCTAAGTTCCAGTTGTGATGTGTGTGCACTGCAACACGACATCACGCTTCCTCTGGTTCGTCAAACTCCACAGTCTCCAGTAAACCTTGAAAACAGAAGTAATGGGAGTTGTAGAAAACAGGGGGTTTGTTGGGGCTGGAGCCCACTACTTCTGGTTTCAGGGAGGCAAATGGGTTGGCACCACTTCCTTTCATGTCCATCTCCAACTCTAAGAGGATCTGTAAGGAGTAGGTCATCTCTGTCTCACTGTGGATAGGAGGACAAGAAGCATCAGCATTAGCCGTCACACATATGCCCTAAAGGATATAATTAAAATGGAGAATGAGCCTGTGTAACAGCATGTGCACCACATTTACCAGACTATACAGAGTATATTTACACTGCAGTAATGCAATAGAAATAATGCAAATGTGTACATTTGTACATTTTCGCACAGTTATATCAAATGAAGGGCTCGTCGACTGAGCTAAGCAGTACAACATGTTTAAACACAGTAATATAAAATATAAAACATTTCACTTATACTATAAATAACCAGAACAATTAGTCAGTCAGTTTAAAGACGTGTGTTTGTGTTATTTCTTTCATAAGTTAGTGTCATATTCCTGTTGGGACAAAACACTGACTTGAGAGTAGTGAAAAGTGAAGGAATCTCATAGTCCCTAAGGAGAAGAAGTGTGGGAAGCCAACCCTGGTCCAGGCCTTGAATGGCATCAAACCCTTCACATAAAAAGATCCACAGTGTGTTTAGCAATACACACAGACATTCAGATTTCTACTTTTGTGTGGTGAAATATGTGATGTTTGTACCTGGATTAAACCCAACTACCAGGTCTGGCTTGGCTGCTTTCTCTTTCTCCACCAGCTCCTCCCAAAACTGGTGGTAGATGTCTTTATAGGCGCTGATGTACACCTTCTGCTTCGGACCAAATGCCCTAAGAGGAGGCCTGACAATGGGACCGTCCACCACCTCTGGTCCCACCATGACTATCTCGATGCCTTGGTGTCCAGGGAACATGTTGCTCAGCTCATCGTAGTCAGTCAGCCTGGATGCCAGTGTCTTACTATGACCTGCTCCCACCAAGTGAATGGTGAGAGGTTTGGAATAAGGGTTAAGGCCAAACAATCTCATCCCCCAGGCTACGGTCATTGGCCTCGAGAAGAACTCACTGCAAACCCTCCACAGAGACTGTGTCAGGTCCTCATCGTCAGGTCGAGGCCTGCCGGCATTGGTCCATAAATCTTTCATGTTTCCTACACTTAAAAGAGGACTGAGGTGTGTTGTGAGATCCCCCTGCATCGCGAGCCAGTCATCCCACCCTTTAACTTCCGACTGGGGCTTGGACCATTTTTCAGTAGGAAAAGGAAGGTCTCCTGATGATGATAGGAAAAACGTATTAGTTAAAGAGGTAGACACACTTTGTTAGTTTTGTCAACAATCAATTTATGCTCATTCTTTCAGTTTTTTTTGGAAATTCTTGGCTTTTGTCACAGTTTGCATAGACTTGTTCATATTTACCTTTGAACACAAGCCACTCCACAACTCTGTCGATAGCAACAAGACGCAACTGTGAGCAGAACTTCTTATGTATGGGCCAGTCCTTCTTCTGACACTCTTTACAGCAGTAATAAACATTGAGACATCTGTGCAAAGAGACACAAAGAGTATGATGTATATCCCGTCCGAAAGGAACATCTTGGCAGAATGAAACATTGCTCTCTTTCTCTTTCTTTGTGATTCTTTTTTTACCTAGCACAACGCTTCAGACTCTGTGGGTTTGTGAGCTGTCCTGGTCTCTTCTCACAGTACGCACACATTTTAAAGTATTCCTCCATCTTCTCAAACATAGCTTTCTGAGACCAGAGGGCCATGGGTTTAATCTCATTATCCGGAGCAGTCCTATAAGAAGAGAAGAAAGAGAGGAAGACGGAAGAGGAGAGCAGAGAAGAGAAGAGGAAATTGCTAACACAGATATGATACAGTGAGATAAAGTAGTTTTATTTATGAGTCATTTAGAAACTGGTATAAAAACACATGACCAGTATTTTACTGTGCTGCACTTAGTATGTTGCTCACCAACAGCAAGACTGCTGAGGCCTATGCTCTTCTATTCTTAGTTTGCCACAGTTGCTACTAGAGAAGTGAGTGCAGGTTTATGAGTTCATAAGTTCACGCATAAACAATTTTAAGAATAGTGGTTTTACGTTTAATGGTGACAACTGCAACAGCAGAGTTGCAGCTAAAAATGAAACAGGCTGTTGTGGCTTCCGAGGATCTCAACATGTCTTTCAAATGTCATCCTGTCGTAACACTTTATAAATGTTCTCTAACTTTAAAGTACAGGGTAAAGGAGTAGCCTACTTACCTCCCGGTTTCCGTCATTTGGAAATAAGTCTCTCACTGGAGCTGATCCCTGTTTCGTTCTCTGCTGCTTCTCTGGTGTGTTATATGAGCAGCCTGTGGGGCGCTGTCTAATATAGCACCTGTGTTTCGCCTTCTAGAAAGGTCTGACATCCCCAGACTATTCCTGACTTCAGAAGAGCTTGCCCCACGTGGGTCATTACAAAGATTTCACAAATATTTAAACAAAGAGCAGATACAGGTTTATATGCTTATAAAATACCATAAAGCCAAAGACACAATTCCCCCCACCCCACATTTACTTCAATGAAAATAGAAGTACAGTAAATTAACTGTGGTGCTGATCCAGCAGGACATGTAAGTCTGTGACCAGATGTGGTTTTACCACTTGATCCACTAGAGGTCAGTATCAAACTGCAAAAGTGATTTGATTTAAAATATCATTTCCCCTTCTTGTAAAAACAATAAATACACGATGCAGATAGGGATGGAATAGTATATTTAAAACTATAGCATCAGTGTCATCAGCATTATTAAATGTTGTTAAAGCAGCAAGAAACAGAGCAATTCACTTTTTTCATTAGAGATAAATGCTGTAAAGATCACTCTGATGAGACCAAACAGGCAAAGTCCCGTGCTGTGGTCAAATCAACTTAGTTATTACTTTTAAACTCCACACAGAAGGCAACACACCCAGTTACTTCTAGCTGTGTGGCGATAGTGCTCACCACTACACCACACACCATGTGTTAAATTATCATGCACATAAACCGATTTCATGTGCTCAAAGCTACAAAATAAATTACAGGCAACACTCAAATGATGACTGAAAGAAATGTTGGACCTATTTTATATGCACTACCTTAGGTGGGGCACAAAAGTTTGAATTCATCCCACAAATTAGTTTCTGTGATATGTGTTATTAATAAATAAGAAATCAAAGTGCTGTAGTATGCGATTGCAGTGTCCATGTTCGCAAAGCAGCAGCTCAACTGAGCAACATCAATCTCTTAAAGGTACCAGGAAGCCCCCTAAATTATTATGCCTTTATGGGGTTTGAGGCCCCTGTGCAGCTCTGTTATTCCTTGTGGTTAATTCTTAATTGTCTGGACTGGGAACCTCCAGGTCTTCTCGTGGCAACAGTCCCTGGAAACAGATGTAGTGTGAGTTACAGTAGACGGGGGTCTTGTTGGGACATGCCTGGACCTGCTCTGGTTTCTGTGAGGTGAAGGGGTTGGAGCCACTGTCCCTGATGTGAATTTCCAACTCCAGTAGGATCTGCAGTGAGTACTTGAGCTCCAGCTCACTGTGGGGACAAAGTTTATCAATCAGGTAAGTTCAGTTCACCTATTTTAACCTCCTCCCACTGATCGTGGAGCACCTGCAGCAGAAGACAGCAGTCCCGTCATCATAGCCCACCTGGATCATGGGCGGGGACACCTGCACCGAGACTAAAAGCTGCGCTAATAATGTCAGGTAAGTGAGGAGTAAGACTTCCACACAGGTGATGCAGTATTTGACTCTGTGCTAAATTAATTAGTTAAGGACATTTGTGTCCTCAAGAGTTTTGGACATTAGTAAATAAGGTAAGTTAATGTGTATTCACATATTCAGCGTTGTTAAAAGGGCAGGTTACTTCATCATAAGATCTAAAACAGTACCAACCTGTACAGAGTGAAGAAGGAGGGGATGTTATAGTCTCTTAGCAGCAGAATGGTGGGCAGCCAACCCTGTAACAGACCCTGGTTAGCATGAAAACCTGTGTTAAAAACACAAAATAAACACGTCAGGTAATATGTTAAAGGTCTAAAAGGTGTTTAAGATACAACATAATCCCCACTGCTAACCAAAACGCACAGCCAGAGCCCACCAGCTGGATGACACTGACACTAAAAAGCCTTTTCCCTTAGAGAGGTGCAAATTACACATGATTAGTCCCCAGTTAGCTGTGTCTATCTCTTGTTCACTTGAACTTCCCTCTGGCCATGCGACTGAGAGTGCTTTGCATTCTGTCTAATTATAAGTCAATATGACGAGGTGAACTTTTCTCCAAACAAGCTGACCTCATATGGGAACGTTAGCCTAACGCCCTCCGCACACACTGAGCCTTACTGACATTCACTGTCACTCTGACATTCACGGAGGAGAACACAGCACAGCAACTGCTAATGTTTAAGATGATGCATAATAACTATAGATGTTAACTGTGCTTCTGGCAGTATTAGGTTTCTTTCTGAGCAGCAGTGCAGTGCGGTGAGGAGCTTTTCTTTCAGCCAGATGACAGGTTCAAGCCGTTATCGCAGCAAATACTGTAAATCCATCCAGCTTGAGTGTTCTTGAGTGATACAAAACCGATCTTCACAGTGCCGACAAGTCTCACATTATTAGTGCGTCCGAGAGGATGCGTGTAGTGGTGTTTATACTGGTGCACACAACATATCATATCATGTTATCCACCGCACTGCGGGTAGGATTTAGATATGAATGACGAATGCCGTGGTGTGAGTCTGCCCGAGGTTACACTTCACCTCAGAGTAAAGGTTTTCATGAGACACTGCTGTCAGTCACCTGATTGACTGGCTGCAGTGGCAGATTTACACAGGGTTTTATAAGCCAGCCACTTCAGCCAAGTCAGTAAGAGCTGACAAAGCCTTCTGGAGGGAAGGTGAAATAAGTTTAAGGAATATGAAACTACAGTTCACATTTGACATCATGAGTCATCAACAGTAATGTTATGTTTTTCAGTGGCCTTCCTTGCTACGGATGATTCCACTATCTCCTCTGTGAGGGCTTACAGCCACAGTAACAGTGCATTGCTTCCCTCTTCTATTATTTAAGGTCAGTGGCTCCCTGTTGCTTTTATCTCATTTTTTCTTCCTCTAACTCTTTGTGATGTTGACACCAGTAAACACACCTTTTCTTTGTCATGCTTCATGCTCCCCTGCCACTCAAGAAGTGTCATAATGCAGTGCTCTGACAGATTTGCAGTATGAAATGCATCCAAACACTCATACGCAGCCAGTTTGCTCACAGGGTGACTGAGTCCTGTATAGTTAAGCCTGCAGTGACAACTGAGTCGTTTGCAGGTTAAAGTGTGGGAGAAAAAAATGTACTTCGTGCTCTGGGGGGTGCAGGGTGACACTTTAATGAGGCAGCTTGTGTGAAGGTGGACAACTGGTCAGTTGAAGTATTAAATGTCCTTCTAACGTGACATCTTGTATTCCACAGTTTAGGAACTTTATAAGTCTTCCAATGGAAAACGGGACAGGGATGAACATTTTGATTTAAATAACTTATTTTGCATATGATTGTGGCATGTGATGTGTACCAGAATTAATTCATTAATTTAAAGAGGGGCGACTGAAACCCCTGTTTCAAAAGGGCAGCTTACCGACATTGGAGTAAGTCCTGCAATCAGAAACCAAACTCTTTCCCAGCTGCTCCCATTAATCACACAAATCCCCAATAAAAGCCTGGCACTAATGAATAGGCCAGATCTAGTGAGTTACACGTCTCCTACTTGCTCTGCTCCCTGAAAGAGGTCATTGTCAGACAAGCATAAAGGGGGAAAAGGCTCTGGGTCTGTGAGACAGCTGACCACTTGGCCTGATCTCTCTATAAAGCTTAACATTTTACGGGTTTTACATCGTGTCTCCGGCATTTTATTTGTTTAAGTTTGGCAGGAATTTGCATGTACATACCAGGATGAAATCCAACCACCAGATCTGGTCTGGCTGCTTTCTCCTTCTCCACAACATCCTCCCAGAACTGATGGTAAAGGTCCTTGTAAGCACTGATGTAGACCCTCTGCTTGGGGCCAAATGCCCTGAGGGGTGGCCTTATGATGGGCCCATCCACCACTTCTGGTCCCACCATGACTATCTCCATTCCTTGGTGTCCAGGGAACATGTGATTCAGCTCATCATAGTCAGTCAATCTGACTCCCATGGTCTCATTGTGAGATGCCCCTGCTAAGTGAATAGTGAGGGGCTTAGCATATGGATCCAGGCCAAAGTGTCGTATGGCCGTCCCAACCGCGAGAACTCGAGAGAGGAACTCGCTTTGAATCCGCCATAATGACTGTCGCAGATCCGGATCACCAGGTCGTGGCCTGCAGGCGTTTTCCCAGAGGACAGCTGTGTTGGCACCAGACAGAATGTCGTCCAGACGGGATGTGAAGTCCCCCTGCATGGTGAGCCAGTCATCCCAGTTCCTCACCTCAGCAGCTGGCATAGACCACTTCTCAGTGGGTAGTGGGAGATCTCCTGTGTGGAACATTTATGATGGGTTGATTATCTGGAACACGGTGTTTCAAAAAGAATCAGATTGACCAGAAAAGGAAGAGACAATTTAATTCAAATTTCAATAATAACCAGCATGCCACTTTCTGCCATTTTTTGTGTGGCAGACTTTTCGTTTATGCAGCTCAGCTTTAAAACACGCTGTCTCATTATTGTCATTTCTGTTTTGTGAAGTCAAACAGCTATCACGGGAATTTTAATTAAAACAGCAACCCTTTTTATTTCTCACCTGTGAACATCAGCCACTCCACCAGTCTGTCGATGGCCACTAGACGCAGTGTTTTGCAGACCTTTTTATGTTGAGGCCAGTCCTTTTTCTGACAGTCTTTAGTGCAATAGTACACATTCAAGCACCTGTGAGAGAATGAAAGTGGAATTTAATTAATTTGAATAAAGAGTATGACAAGTAACTTAAACATGAAGGAGCATTTGAATTAGCAGATTCTCTTTCTGTCCGTTGATCACTGACAATAACTTCTGGCAACAGTATCGATAATGGAAGCTGGAAATGAATAAATGGCTGCTTTGTACGTGCTGTATGTGGCCTTTGGGAAGGGGCACAGGTTAGGTGGCGAGGTCCCGGATTAGACAGTCAGTAACAGTTGTTGTTTTGGGAAACAATAGTACTTTACTTTACCTTGCAATCATTTTTAGACTCCGGGGCAGCCACATTTACATAAAACCATTTCACAGACGCTGCGCTCTCTCACAGTGCACTTACTAATCCCCCACAAGAAGCTCTCAGGTGGTCAAAATGATCAAAACATTGACAGTCAGAAAACAGAAGTGTCTTAAATATACATTATAAAACACTCGCACAGGTCAGAGTGAATCAGAATGACAATTTGTCTGAGAGACACAAGCACATTGTTGTAATTGTAACTTGAACTTACAGATGTCTTGAGAACTCTGTCTGCTTTTTGTCTCCCTAAATGTTTTTTTCCTGAGAGAGGCACTAGCAGCTGAGAATTTCAAGCGAACCCGCGCGTGTGTTTGTGTGAGAGAGAGAGAGAGAGAGAGAGAGAGAGAGAGAGAGAGAGACAGAGAGAGAGAGAGAGAGAGAGAGAGAGAGAGATATACAGCAAAGAGACATAGGGAAGCACAGAGCCTCACCTCTTATTCTCAGTATGCTTCTTGCAATGTGGTGTGCTGACATTATGACCTCCGCTAAGCTGTTCTTAATAAACTGCAGAATTGCAGAGAGATAAATCACAGTCAGGGGACTTAGCTATATTTTCCACCGGCCATTGTCCTCATCTGTGGAGCTGGCCGCACATTGGTGTTCTATCATTCTGTTGCTGATACAATAGCAGCTGGTAATGCTTCACGCATGACGGCTATTGGGCAACAATGTGAAAACGATGTCCTTACCGGGTGGTGATGATGATGATGACATGTGACCGGTGAAGGTTGCATAAAATAGTCTTATTGTCAAGAATCATTAATATTACTGTTTTTTCCTCTCCCTGTGTTGTGGCTTTGAACTCACTTCACACAGCGTTTCAGGGTCTCTCCCTCGGTGAGATGCTTTGGCAGTTTGTTGCAGCCCGTGCAGAACTGAAAGGTCTCTTCCATCTTCTGAAACATCTCCTTGTAGTTGCGGAAGGAGATTCCTCTAGTGTTTCCCTCCACAGCAGCCCTTATTAAAATCATACAGATAATTTGAGCATACATGATCTGGCTTTCGGTGGAATGAGGGATGTGGAAGCAGGTATAGATATTACATCCACAGATTTAATGTTAACGTGAAATGTAGGGAAGGAGACAACGTCAGCAGTTCTTACCTGTATTCTCTGTAATCCTTCATGTTGAGCTTGTTGAGAATCACTTTCGAGAGTCCGGGCACGTTGGAGTCCAAAGAGTAAAAGCCAGACGTGTCAGAAAATACGCTATCAGTCCCTGGGGCATAAGACTGCTCGAGTGCAGGGGTACAGGATGCCATATTTTGCTTTGCACCAGGAGGACTAAGCGTTAAAAGAAAATCTATCATTTAGGTTTATATTGTAAATCTATCACTCAAACTAGACCTTTGTTTGTGTTGAGCAGCAGACACCGAGCTGAGTCAAGTTGAGGTACACCCCCCCACGAGCTCAGACTGACAAATGAGGACAAGCAAGGCTGGGAATGTGGACATCGATTGGAAGGACAAACTGTATACGCAGAAAGGACAGCCAAGTCGAACTGAGGAATTTGTAGCATGCACCCTGACAACCAAGCATCACACTGCAGGCACACGACAAATATGTATCACTGCTTTTAGAAGACTCCAGGCAGAAATCCTACTCTTATAATAATGCATCCGTATTGGCAGGACTCCAGAAAGCTACCTCAGAACGGATAACATTTAAGTCATACATGTAGCAGTACAGTATAGAGTCCTACCTGTCATAGACAAAGGTAAGCCAGACATTAAACATGCAGAGGGGCGTTAGGAAGATTCAACTGGCCTCGGTGCTTCAAAATCTACCCACTCACACACATTCTGTGCACTGATGGCCTGACAAACTCTCGAGTCAAGAGGACCACCTAAGTCGCAGACAGGGAGAGGCTGCATGAGGCATGTTCTGTGAGTTGCGTCACCCAGAAGCGCTGCGCCCCAGACTCCCCAAACCCCATCGCCAACATGAAATGAAATGAGGGAATATAACGGGAGGGAAATGTGATCATCTGATGGTGGTGGCCCCCTTACTCTAAAACTCAACAGTCTATCTTTAGACTGAAGAACATCATTAAAATCATGTATGTAGCAGCCTCGCGATCGGATTCATGTGCCTGTAACATTTTCTGGTTAATGTGATAAAACATGTGACACTCGTGGCTGTGATTACTTCCATGTGAAATACAGTAATGAAACTTCAGAATAGCGCAATCAACTTTTTCTTTTTTCTCTTTTGTACTCTTTATCCTCCTCATTCCACTTTCAGATTAAATCAACCATTCCTCTACTTTGAGAAAGTCTGTATCTCTTTTTAATTTCATACTAAGTGTTGCTTGGGAATGATTTACCCTTATCATCTGAGCAGACAAAATTGAAAAGCCTATATGTAATTAGTTCTTTCATATCTGTAGAGCACAAGGGAGGCACAGAGTTGGAAGTGAACAGATTTCCCATGAGATGGCAGGTTTCTGCTTTTCTCTCCTGACATTTTAGTTTGCAAAGCCATGCACAGCCAACTAAGAACGACCATCATTCCAACTAAATATGTTTTTTAGTGGTCATACCTTTGTTTGCAGACAGGCAGGGTAGCTTAGACGATTCTTGGTTTTCTTAAAGAGAAAAAAATGACTGACAGCTCCTTATGAAAGATGTCACCACCTCATGGAGGCGTCACGCTGTTTCTGCCGGGGTCTCAAAATCTAACTCCCACAGAAATAAATAGGGAGGTGGTAGGGTGGGGGCTCTGGAGTGCTCCGGACATTTAAGGTTAAGGGGAGAAGTAGAGAATGCAAAAGGAAGCTGAGTAATTTGGGGAGAGGGGTTTGCTTAGAGGAAGAATGGAGGTGTGGAAAACAGGGCAGTAGAAAATTTTTAGAAAAAGAAAGGTGGGTGGAGTAAGGGGAGAAGGTTGGGTACGTTTCAGCGCTGTAGAGAAAACTATTCAGCAGAGATGTGGAAGGGCACATCACACAGCAGCAAAGGAATCGGCACTGACAAACACATCAAAGCGGATCTGTGAGTGCAGCTAACAAGTGTATGTGTAAAACATTTGTGATATGCAATGACAATGTTTTCTCCTTAAATATCTACAGCTTGAAAGCTTTGACTTCCTATTATTATTCATCAAGAGCAACTGTCTGAATAAAAAAATCTAAACTCATTTCTAGCCTTGACAGTTTATAATTATGTGTCAGGTTGCTTCTGTGAGTCACAGGCTGAGAGAGACTCTTCTGTGGCGTAACACATGGAAAATGCATTATGTTAGTAATAAAGGCAAATGTTTCTTTAATTTAAAAAATTTATTTGGTCCACCAGAACCTGAGATTGGAAATTAAACATACAGATTTGTACACATATACTCATATCCCCAGAAATAAAAAAAATTCAATAAAATATATATATCACATTCGTTAGAGTTCCATTTTTTCCAGCTTCTTTTTCTTATGTACTCATTTTTTCTATTCTTTTTACAAGTTTAAAAGGGTCAGTTACATTATTTCCAATTGTATTTTTTGTGTGGTTTACATTTGCAGTCTGTACAGTTTACAAGGAGGAAACCAGACAAAGGAGAAGAGGCAGGGAGAAGGCATTGTGTTGTGTTTTCTGGCTGCAGCCTCTTCAGCAGCAGGCGGTGCTCCTGAAGCTACCTAAAAGAAGACGAGCTGGTAAACAGGACAACCGCAGGAGCCAAGGTGTTAATGATGAAAACATAGAAAACAAAAAGAAATCTCATGTAAATGTAAAGTGATCCAGCAGCGACACTGAATATTGAGGTGCCTCGTCGTCGTAGGTTTTTCAGTGCAGATTCGTTTCTCGTCAAGCTAATCCCTCAGGGCTCCAACTAAAGCCATAAAATATCACATTCCTTTATTTGTCATTCATCAGCTCAGTATTCAACAGCATCGGTTGACAACAAGTATTCGACTACACGCCTGCAAATCACTTATACAAAATAAATTAGACACTGTATTCACAGCTGATTGACTGTGATGACGCACACACACATGCAAACACACACACACATGCACACATGTATAGGGCAAATCAGAAAGTGGTCATTACACATGGTTCTTTGAGAAAACATATTTACAGCCACTTCAGCCTTCGGTTTCTTTGCACGTTTAGTGCAGTATCACCACCGATGCTGATGCCACAGGCTACAAGGACGATGCTCTTGAGACGTTAAATATTTCAGCAGTGGTTCAACAGAGTTGCTGCCCTTAAGACCTGAACTGAATCATCCCGTTGAAAGACACTAATATTTGACTCAAAATGATCTTGACGTAAAACATTTGAATTCGCTCATTTAATGCTCAAGCAGGGATTTTACTTATCAGCTTTCAAGTTTTAGTTCCCCACCGTTAACCACACAATAATAAGACAAACTCTTTCTGACATGCCGTTACTATAGTACCACATTAGCAACACCACCCCCTCCCGATAGGACATCTATGTGTTACCATGGCGAGGACTGAAATATCCTTAGAAAAACAGGAATAATGGCTTTGACACTGTAGAAAGTGGAGATGCTAAAAAAAACAGCTGTGAGAAACATCATTAGAAACTATTTCCAACGTCCTAGCACATCCCAGCATTCCCTCCCTTGTCTTGTTATGTGCGCACAGTCTGATAAAAGGGTAATTTGTTATTACGCTAGGACTGCAGCTGCTAATGTGCTGTCGGTGTATTCTAGCAGGAGGATATGGCCCAGATGCTCGCACTGAACACAAGCAAACAAAAGTGGTCCCTGACCTCCCAAAGTAAACGTGGCAGCTCCTTAAGAGATCCCCTATGGCAAACTGGCCGTACTTACCAAGCACACTAACATGCGAATCAACATCCTGGCAGACTGCAAAAGTGCGACAGATGCACAAATATTCACCTTCAGTACCATCAAGTATCAGTGTTTGGGTTTCTCAATCCAGGATCGGAACATGCACAAGTAATTTACTCTATATAAGATCTAGAGGGGAGTAACGTCCAAAGAGTGAAATGATGTTATTATTAATTGAATGTGTTAAAATAGAAACTGAATGCAGACCTGGATGGGAAAGCCGGCGTGCCTGAGGCTTACACTACAAAGCTGGTCGTACTTGCCTCCAGCACAAAAGTCTCAAACTGAGGGTGAATGAAAATGTATTTAACACAGAGAAAGAAAATGAGGCAGGTATGGTGTTTTCTTTTCCCCCTCTGGTGTGAAAAAGACAAAACCATGTGTTAGTCCATCAAAGCGGTAGGTGGGGGATCCAATTATGTGTCTGATAACAAAACAATACCCTCTGCACCACAGCCTGGCCAGTGAGTGTTTACATAAAGCAGAGACACAGGAGGATATTTCCCAGCTACCGTGCGCCAGCAACAAGAGCAGCTTGAGGTTTTGCTGAAATCCAACTCACTGTACAAATCCTGGGTTTGGTCCTGAGCTAGAGAGAGTGCTAGACAGCACCGCGGTGATGATAAAACGTGGAGACACACAGCGCTGTATGAACGATGGCTTTTTCTACAACCTCGCAAACACAAATGTGGATATAACAGCAACAGGTGTATGGTCTCAAAATAAAACAATTAAAACATGTATGACAATGTGGAAAACGAGACGTTGTGTTTGGCTCTTTGAGTACCATATTGAGAGCTGTCCAACTGTGCGACGGTGCTGCAGGTGCAGCAGCAGGTGACTGGCTCAAAAGTGGGCCGACAAATGGCTCAGTAGTTACAGCACTCCATCCTGGCTCTCGTGAAGCTCGCTGCAGCGGGGTTGTCCCCAAGCATTTGAAACTGAGGGCTGACATCTGTTCCACACACAGTGCTTGTACCGAAATCCTCCACAGTTTAAAATAGTCTGGATCTGGCACATCCACTTGGCAAGTGACAGAGTGCACGAAGGCCAAATGAAAACTTCTGCATTTACAAAGCATTAGGAAGAGAGCGCACTCGTGCTGTACATTCAGGTGTGTTCATCGAATCAACGTACATCAACGTATCTTTCTCTTCGCTGTAGGGCTGCTCACACCACCTGTCCCCCCTTGCCTGGTTTTCCAGTGGTCTGACAGTTCATTGGATTACAGTCTCTGTGTGTGACATAAGTGGGCGGTGGTCATAGTGGCCGAGGCCGGTGCAGGCCATCAATGTCCGGGGTGAGCTGGGGGCTGTGGGTAGCCTTGGTGGGGGTCCAGTCTCCTAGGGACGCCTGGGCTGCCTTGCGGTGTGCTAGACGGTGGGTGATGGAGAAGCCAGCATTTCCCTCCAGCTGTGAGAGCACCACCAACACCTGCCTGCAGATGGAGCCAGAGAAAAGAAGAGACAACCCCAATAGAGAGTCTTTCAAGATTCAAGCTGAGCATGTGCTGTTCCGTGTGAAAATGATTGGGGCAAGAAGAGAAGCTGAATGTTTGATTTTATTTTACTGACATTATTAATATTTTCTAGGGTTATGGGTAAAAAAGTAAATGCTTTATTCAGCCCTGTAAAGTAGTTACTCCATTAACTTGGTTAATAATGTAACATGTGAGGAAAAATAAGGAGCGAGATCTGCTAAAGTTTAACCTTGGACGTAATGTAAAACGACAAAATAAGATTTCTAGTACTGTAGAATGGAGTATTTTTATAAAGTAAAGCATGGATGACAGAAACGTATAAAAAGCCTAAAGTTCCTCATGCATGGTGACTTTTTTTACCATTGTGGCATATTGTATATCTGATTCAGAATATATACAAATGAAACATGCATGCAGTTAATGCTAGGTAAACAGCTGGACATTTGCTGGTTCTGTGTGCATTTGCATTTGTGATAGTTCCAGGTGTTTAAAGAAGAGTATACAGTCGGCACCAGCAGACCGTTAATCCTCTGGGATCACTATGTTTATACGAGCGCGCGCGCGTGTGTGTGTGTGTGGGTCGGATATAATCATCTAAATGGGTGGATGTTTGCTGCACCTGTACCGAATGCTCCAGAGCCTTTAATCTCTACGCACATGATCTATTCAGGTCATTCTCAGCAAGAGATTTTTATTTTATTTATTTACAGTAGGGTATATGTGTGTACCTGTGCAGAGGCGGTACACTGTCAATGGTCTTGAGGCTGCCGCGTGTGGATACCACATTGAAGCTGTCAGTGCAGTCACAGGAGACGTGGAGGTAGTATTTAGGGTGGCGGTTCTCAACAACCACGATGAGCCCCGCCCAGCCGTGGGTCAGGTAGTAGCATGTCATGCCTTCACGGCCCTGAGAGCACACAAATGTGTCAAATAAACATTTACATAGAGAACACGTTTGCACTGTGTGATGTTTCTGAGTGAGGAGTCCACTCTTGAATAGCCATAATGCTTTTTGTAGAGAAAAAAACAGGTGCGAGGAGTGCGTGTGTTTGGTCAGTGAAGTAAGAACAATTACACAGTAATACCTGGAATCTCTGTCCTAACAAGTGCTAAATAGTTTTTTTCCTTAGAGTAATTGTTCTCGAAGTACAAAAATATATTTTAGCAGTACATTGATATGTCTTAAAGTAAAAAACTGTATTTTTTATGACCAGCTAATTTATTAATGGTTAAAGAAAAAACTAAAAACATTAGTTCTACACTGTGTGTAGCGGCTCTCGGGTTTTCCACTGTGCTTGGAACTGAATGATTTAACAAAGGTGATCTCAAGTGTTTAAAAAAGCTCTGTCATCTTCTGAAATAACAGCCAATGTGACAGGGCTTTTAGGAGACTCAGGATTAATAGTTAACTCGGCTGTGAACAGTTGTGTATATGTACGGGATGCGAGACAGTAACAAATATTAAAGTCAAAGATGAACAGTGAGTGTAGGTGTGAGAGAGGACGATGGAAGGCAAACTGGGGATGCTCAACAGATCTGAGTGTGTCTCACCTCATGTCTTTCCCCTTTGTTTTCTGTGAGGAGGATGATGGCGTCGGCCAGTGTCGTGGCAGTGGCTTCCACCTGCTCCACCATCACTTGTCTGGAGCTATAGATGGCGAGGATGTAACCGGGGAAGTCCTGGCTGGGCCGACGCATTGCTCCGCTGGTTGGGCTTGAGACTGAGAATAAGACAAAGTCAAGGAGAAAACTAACAAAGACTGTGTGTTTGAGATGACTGGATGTGTCTGCAGCTGTGCACCTACTGGGCGTGGATGGACCTCCTGTCCCACTGACATTCATCTGCCAGTGGTTGAAGGCGCAGCAGACAACGGCGTACTCCCCCGGCTCCAGCATGACGTCACAGCCAACAAACTTTTTCACTGCTCGCTTGCTGTGAGCCATCAGGCGGCCCAGGGTCAGCTTGTTGCTGCTGCCAAAGGAGGCGCGAAACACCATAATGCACAGATCCAGAAGGTGGCTGTCGGCTGTGTCCGAACGTCTGCAGAGGGAGAGGACATGAACGGGTTAGAGAAGAAAGAGCATGAAAACCATGGGAGTAAATGAAAACGTAAAACTGGTGGCAGTACCTGCTGCCCTCCTGAAAAAGAGCAAACTCCAGTGCTGTTCTCTCCAGCACAGTGAGGGCTGTGACAGTGACAGGGCCACTGGCCTTGCTGGGAAAGCAGCCCTGCAGCCTCACCTCCTGCCAGTCTGAGTGGATCTTACAGATGTCTACTGAGTCAAAGTACCTGTCAGAAGAGAAGAGACGCTTCCTTAGTATATATATATATAATAGAAAAGTATGTTTTCAGTTTCATGTTCTGCTTTATTTTACATGCTGCTCTCCTCTCGTCATGAGCCAAGTCTATCACACGATTCTCTTCACATTAACATAACCTCTGCAGGTCCTGCTGTACAAACATCATTTACCTTGCTAACATATCAGAACTCTACCTTCACCGACGGAGCCCCCAAGAGACACTCTCTGTTTTTCATAGTTGCATCACTCTGACAACTGTCTTACATCTTGCTTTTGTGTTCTTGACAATGAAGAAAACGAAGGTGGGACAGGGTATATTCTATGTTGTACAGTAGGTTTTGATCATCAGAGTTGCTTTTTTTTGTTTCCTTAGTATAGTGCTAACCCGCTGAATGCTTCTCTTTCATGTTAAAACTAGCTTGAGCACTTGTTCTATAGTACAAATCAGAGGCATTGTTTGTCTGTGACATTTCCCAAGTAGGACAGAGACACTCTGTCCTCCTGGGTCTAATGGACCGCTGTGACAATATCATTGAGCAGAATGTTTGCTGACAAAAAGGTAAAACCTTCTCTGTGCACAGGTGGTCACTGTTACTGGTTATTGGCAGATAATATGAAAATATGATTATTGGTCATTGGAGATAGAAAGACTCTGGTTTGATTTAGTTTACTTTGTGTTTCATACTCCTACAGACAGCTGTGTACTGACCTTCAATAAAATGGAAAAGTGGAAAAATGGAAGTTCTATGAAAGAGAACCAACACGAGAAAAGCGTGATGATGAGTGACAGGATTAATCGAATACGACAAAACACAGTATGAGCCATGACACGTCTACGCAGCTGCCTGACAAATCCCTGGCAACCAAAGCAACCACAAAAAACAACTCCATAGAAAAACGCCACCGTGTGGAAAGCAGTGTATGGTGTGCTCGTCAACAAATACGAGGAAAATACAACAAAAATGCTTCATGTTTGGCGTCAATACCAGATGGTCAGTGAAATTAATAAGGGTGTATACTTCTGCCTACTCCCCTCCAAACATAAGATGGAATATAATATGTTATGATGCACATGTTTAAAATAAATTCACTAAAAGAGCTCCATCACAAATTATGTGCGTCTGTCATGGCACTATGGAAGGAAATTTTCAGAGCGATTTCACCTGCACTCGGTCAATTAAAGCTTAGAAAATATTTCCTATACCAAAGAGATTGTGTTTGGTGGAACTTCCCTAGTGTCTCTTGAATAAACACAAGAAATGGATATGTTCAGTTTTAGCAAGAATAACAACCATGAAGTCATATCTGCATAAACCGTCACAGCAATGACAGGAAAGATGAAAAAGTTTCAGTTCTAGACAGTGTTATGACTTCTAATGGCCACTAGGGGGCGGACAGGCTAACAAAGAATGAGTGACTGAAGAGGCCACAGCCTAACTTACACTCACTGACCACTTTTATTAAGTACACTCAGGTACAATCTAATGCAAAGCATATGCCTGTATATAACGTCAGAATGGTGATAATTCTACATGCACCGCATATATGCATTTCTATAGCATCAACATAATATAACCTAACTAAATATTCAAAAGTACTACATACTAAAGGTAAAAATAGACATAACCATTGATATTTTATGGGTTATTTCTTTGCAAACAGTATAAAAAGACAATTCTTTCAAATGAAGTAGTCGTTTACGTTCCACCACAGCAATGGAGGAAATGAGAGCCAAACAAGGAAACTGGAAACTACTCTAATATATGGTGATGTTGTGGATTATCTGCACAGGGTATAATGACTTATTGCCGGAGTGACCAGGTCATCCAATTTATTTGTGTAAACCTGGTTCTTACTTTATGAAGTCTGTGTACTCCATCCAGAAGACCCCCTCACTGCTGCCGTGAGCCATCAGCTCATGTCGCAGGTGCTGCGGCCAGTCTGTCCACTCATCTGACCAGCTGCCATTCCACGAGAAGCGACCCCATGGGTTTCGTAGCCTCAGCAACCTGAAGCACAGGCAAAGAGTGACAGTTAGGGTGGGAAATGACTGACAGGGAGAGCCAAACACAGGATCCAGGTAAAGAGACAACAGCTTTCACTACTTCCCCATCTCTGCAGTCTCATATTGCTCCTTTTATGGATGATTGCCTGCTTTTTAACAACCTATTTCATTTTACTGCCTCCTCCCTACAGTGAAAAGCATAGGAGGCATAATGGAAAACCATATCGAGAGTCTCCCCTTTCCAAAAAAAGCACAGGCAAATTGCTGTTTCCAAGCTGCTTTTCATCTCCTCTGGCTCCTAGCAGGAGGATTCCAACTTATTTTAGATCAAGCACAGTGGCCCAATCTTCCGCTCTGATTGCTTTATGGCAGTAAATTAACGTGACTCTGTGTGTTTGTGTGTGTGTGTGTGTGTGTGGGGGGGTATACAGAAACTCTGAACTTCCTCTTGCAGGTAGGACATAAGAAGCCTCCATTGTTTGAACTCACAGTGCTACACCTATCAGAATGATCAAACGCTGTTGCACCTGTTCTGTCCCAGATTCAAGCTGCATCCACCTGTAAGAACCAACACGACGCTGGTGATGCAACTGGTAATTTCTAATGCTAAACTCGAGATATATTTCCAATGTCTGACAATTGTTTGTGAACATGTTTTTTTTAAATGATTGAGAAAATCTTCCAGGCATAGTTTGAGGCTCAGTTTCTTCCCATGCGACACGCCTGGATGCCAGAGCCATCGCACTCCTGTATGATTCATTATCGTCATGAATCATCAGCATGAATGAGAAATGCACCTGAGGGGGGGCAGATTAAAGCAGTATCTGTCTTGACGCAACTCAAATATGTATTTTGTAGGTTGAATGGCAGTCTTAGGAGTTACAGAGGAAGTCTCTATTCTGTATTCAGATCTGAAATGAGAACCATAGTGTGACTGGCTAGTGTCATGTCAATATATTTTATACATGGGTGATCCATTTTTGCCTGGTAGTAGAGTGGTTAAGGCAGAGGGCTGGGAAGCAGCAGCCTCGGGTTTGATTCCCAGCTGATGCACCCAGCCCATCCCCCTCATACCAGGTGTGTCCCTGAGCGAGACCCCCAGCGCTAGCTCCCCGAGCGCCGCCTATGGCTGCTCACTGCTCCCCCAAGGGGGATGGGTTAAATGCAGAGAACACATTTCACTGCGTATTGTACACTGTATAATGATGTATGTGACAATAAAAGAAAATTTGAATTTGAAATATGTTTGCTTCATATCAACTATAACAGGGGTAGGCAAGTTCGGTCCTTGAGAGCCGCAGCCCTGCTTGTTTTCCAACCCTGCAGCTGTCAACCAAGAGCAGGAACTGTTGATCACGTGGATCAGGTGTGTTCAGCCAGTCAGAA
>JAUMHF010000011.1:6334591-6345813 GCA_032359275.1 Microctenopoma steveboyesi | reverse complement strand
TTCGGTCCTTGAGAGCCGCAGCCCTGCTTGTTTTCCACCCCTGCAGCTGTCAACCAAGAGCAGGAACTGTTGATCACGTGGATCAGGTGTGTTCAGCCAGTCAGAAGCTGTATGTGCAGGGATGGTTGGAAAACAAGCAGGGCTGCGGCTCTCTAGGACCGAACTTGCCTACCTCTGTACTATAACAACATAAAGAGTAAAAAACTAAACCACATGATCAGAAAGAAGAAGATGACTCATGGAACAACGGAAAGACAGGCAGGTACTCTCTCCCGTTCACATCCTTCCACTGTCCATTCCTACCTGTAACACTGGACGTCGCGTACGTCCAAGATGGAATAAGCATGTCGAGGCCGCAGACCCAGAGACTCATACACGGCATCATCTACTTTCATGTTGCCTCCTCCACACGACGCACCCATCAGAAACCTGACATAAAGACAGATGTAAGACAAAGGTTTCACTGCAGTGTCGGATGCAGTGCATGAAACGTGACTGAATCAGGACAACTAGAGCTTTGTGTAAACTACTTTCTATTTGTCTGTTCTACATAGTTAATTATTTCTTTAATCTTGATCTAACCAGAAAAGCCCCAGAATAAAAACACTATTTTTGTTCTGTTTAACACATAAGTCTAGCTGATGCCTACTGATTTGTGATTTCTGCTCCTCTTGTCTCTTCTTAATACACAGTGCTGTGAAAAAGTGTTTACCCCTCTTCCTGTTTCTCTTTATTTATTATAGTAATAACACATCTCGAGTACATACAAATTAGGAATTAACTCTGATTAACTGCATTTTTTTGGACAGCCGAGGTTCAATTTCACCGGACACACCCAGGCCTCATCACTGTCAGACAACTTTATCACAGCACTGTATGTTGTCAGTTTCCAGATTGTCCCATTTTGACCTAGTGAATAATACTGCAGAAATCTAGTGAAAGCACCTTATATTTCATCCACTAGCATTATTAGTAGTAGTAGTAGTAATGTGCATGTTACACTGTGCATCATATTAAACATTATGTTGCTAAAGCCATGGTGCCAGTCACTGTGTAAAATGAACAGTGGAGCATCTTCACGTCGACTTCGTACAATTCAGTGTAAGGTCAGTGCAATTCAAAGGTGCCATAAAGAAGGAGCCACCTTCTAACAAATATGGTCGGAATTTTCTGTAAAAAAGAGCCAAATATATGACAAATAGAGGGTGAATAACTATAAAGTAATGCCAGAAAAATATGTTGGTCTTTACATACTTATTCAGCCATAATTCCCCTGCACCCCCCCACTCTTACCCAGCCTCCTTGGAGCTCAGCATCTTGGCCCAGATGAGGTCTGTATCGATGGGTTCCTCCCGTGGGTTAGTGGAGCTGACCTGCAGCATGAGGGAGTCACAGGGAGCCCCCGTTAGTGTAGCAAGACCCTCAATGGCGCGGCCAGCTTGCAGAGCGAAGTAGGAACCATGGAGTTTGGCCAAGGCCTTCTCAATCAGTGCCACCCATAGCTGCTTCCTCTGGGCCTAGAATGATGGAAAAGAGAAAGAGGAAATATTTAGTGATGTCAGCCTGAGTGTGACTCACTTAAAGAGGTACAGGACATCTGCTACAGGGCGTTGGATTTCCTCCTGTGGGCTGTGATTCCAAAGTTCGAATGTTTATGAACAAGATAACCTCCTCGTGTAATTCTACAGGCCTTATCATAAACACAACATAATAAGCGATTATTTGATTTCATCCCAACCAGTGTTTTATGCTTCATGCTTTTGATTCCCTGCACTTTGCTCGTTGCATAACAGAATACTTCAGTTGTCCTGTAATTGACTGCTGATTAATAACATCTCCAGCTACATTCTTCCTCTGTGAATCATTTGAGACACGTCTGAGATAAAAAGCTAGATAATGAATTAACTTGAACTCACCGGTTAATATTACTTTATAATAGGCTGCAACTGTGTGTGAGACATGTGGCTTTATCCACGCTTTGCTTCCTTGGGAGGCTCACAATGTGGTGCAACGTTAAATTAAAAAAATGATAAGGTTTCCATGCCTCGCTGGGTTTCTCTGTTCCTGTGTGAATTCATCTTATAAAACTTTAAGGTACTTGAACAAAATCTGAGCAGTTCTTACAACCTGTCCAACACTGACAGTATATTTCCTCCAACACGAGTCTGTGCACCCGTCTCTGATTCTGACCTGGGAGAAAAGGAGGTATCCATAGTCGTCACAGGGCAGCATGTCGTCCACTAGCACTGTTGTCCACGTCCCGTCCTTGCATAGCCGAACCTGGTAAGCCCCCTCTGGGCAAATTGTCCTGGTGATCATCACTCTCTCCACCAGCTCCGGACGCTCTGCCAGGACTGCCAGCGCACTCAGGAACCTGGAGAGAGATAAAACTCAATGAACTAGAAAATAAAATGTCAGATCAGAATGGACAGGTGGATGACGGAGAGGCTGTGACTTAAAATCAAGCGCAAAGACAACGTGCATCAGGAAGTGAAATAGGGAGGAAAAGACATAAATGACCAGCTGATTGTGACGGACTGACAAGCAGTCATCAGCCTGTCGGTGTGGAATTGCAGAAAGGGCTTCAAACGGTTATGAAAGATGGTTTTACATAATTTGGCCCTCATTGAAAATCAGTCACATCTGATGAGTCAAGCTTCGGCACCTTCTGGCTGCCTTCCCATTAACGTTAATTCACCCTGTAGCAGAGATGAACTGGCCCGACTCACCTAATTAGCCTGCGAGAGAAATTAGTTAATTAAAAATCCATATAAATCAGAAAATGCTAATTCCTCACAAGGGAATCACAGCTGGGGACGCGTGAATCCGAGTTGAAAGGGAACATTACCTCATCTGAATTTTTTTTGAATGATAACAGGCAAAGAAATCATTTTTCTTCGCTTGCTGCTCACTCGCCACTGATTTTGACCCCTTTATCAAAATCATACCCGACCGACTAGTTTCTCTATCTAGATAAGAGGTATATCCCTTTCAATCACCCATCAATGATGTGTTAGTACAGCAACCAATGAAGCAGACGAAAACTCCTTTGTGTGTTGTCGAAAATGTATATTATCAAAGCTATATTCCATCTGTTCAAGTGGCAGCTGAGCGAGGATGAGCAGCCCATTCAGCCCTTGATGAAAAACTAATCGGCTACGAAGAATCGAATGAAAATCCAATTAGCCGTGTCATAATGTGACTCAAATGTCAGCTTATACTGCAGCTGTACTCGAGGACAAGGATGAGTGGCACTACTTTCTTCTGCTGCCATTGGTTGGCTGGCAGGAGCTTGATGTTTGCTTGCTTGTTTTTTAGGACATGTTGTGTGTGATGAGCGAGAGAGAGCGTGAGAGAGAAACACGCGCAGTAAAAGACGTGCAGCTAAAGAGGAAGAATTTGGGTTATATCCTGTCACGAGCGAGAGGACTCAGCTCTGGGGAGGGTTATTTTTGATAAGCTGTGTGCACTGGTGATGAAGTGAGAAGTTGTACTGGGACAAGTTTATGAGTGACTGTTCTTTGTTGTGTATGTGCGAGGATCGCAACACACACACACACACACACACACACACACACACACCAAAGGACACACAGAACAAGGGCAGGGAGATAAAGCATGTGTCCAGACCCACATTCCAGTGAATAATCTCCCTGTCAGGTGTATCTGTACATCGTTCCAACTCCAGCCTGTTCTCTCCTTCACTTTATGCTTACCTTCTTTCTTTTTTTTTACCTCCCAATTTTTCATTTTCTTGCCTTCACTTTCTGTGCTTAGTAATTCACTACCTCCCTGTCACTGTTTCTGCCTCTCTGTCTCCTAGCTTCAGGCTGGGGTGTTCATCTAACGCAGATTCAGACAAAAGCCACATAGTGCTGTCTGTTTAATATTCTTTTGACCTTTCACGGAGAATAAATTGAATGAAAAGTTTACTTTCTACTATCTATGGCTATTCTGGATTGCCCTCGGTCGCCGTATTAATCAGACAACTTCAGCTGTTTCTGTAAATGAACTGTTTGCCTCCAGCTCAAGTTATCTTAAGACAGACTGATGTGTGTGTGTGTGTGTCTGCGCTTGGTTGTCATGACTCACCAGCAGTTTCCGAGCAGGCCTTGCAGGATGTCAGAGGGTCGTGGGGTGCGGAAGACTGACCACTTGACGCTTCGGTCTTTGAAGTTGCTGCAGTTGATCTCATGGGGGCGTAGCCACTTTTTAATTCGTTGCTGGACACCGTCACCCTCAGGGAAACCCACAGAGCGAGGTCCCGGGGGGAAACTGTCGTCCACAAAGTTCACTGCGTTCTGAACATGGACGAGAGAGAGACAATGGAAGGTACAAGTGAAGGAGTGAAGGAGACTGCTGAACACATTCAAATACTGTCACCATGGCTTATATTTAAAATAGATTCAAAACAGTAAGAAACGTATCGCTGAAGATGTCTTATCCTAAACCCTCATAATCCTTTTTTAAAATCATGCCCAAAGGAGCTGGCGAGAGCACTCAAAAATAAAGCTTTTCAAACAGATAATAAAAGCTTGAAGGAGACTTTCAGCTTTAAGGGACTAACTGTTAATCTCTACCCTTCATTTTTGGTATGATATTTTTTGCAGGTGGATGATTAATGCAGGACATTACAGGCCACCGCATGAGCCCGGATTTCTGAGGTATCAGGACCAACGCCTGCCTCCCATATTTATTAATGTGGTATAATGACTTACTATCGTTGCTGGTGTAGCGTCACATATTTGCATAGCAGGAAATAAATGTGTCACCAAGTCACATGCAAATCATCTGCAAACATTTTAAGTGCTTCACTTTCTGATATATTCCAAATTCACAAATATTGTAAAAGTACACCCTGGATTTTAGCACTCTGAAACATAGCTGTCTTTATACTGTACACAGGACCTGGCCTACATGGATACGGTTTAAGACACCTAATCTGACACACTATCTGCCCATCTAAAACTCTCCTGTACAAACCTGAGAGGGCAAGTACCCACACACGCAACCCTATCTTGTTTCCTATTTATGGTGTCAGAAGTGGGCTCAGCCATTCATGTTTCAAGCCAGGATGTATTGTAGGCACCCTACTGGCTCATAGTGAAGCTAATTGATGATTTGCTTTCCTCCACAATCCAATTCCATAGCATGGGTGCAGCATTAGCTAGTAGATAGAATCCCTTCAGTGCCGTCTCTCTAGCCTGACCGCCTAAGGTCTCCATGCATTTTACAGATTATGTAGGCCACATACATATATATTTAACCATTGTACTGCCTTGAGATGTATGGCTTTAGAGCTTATGTTGCATTGTTTTGGGCAGAGTTTCCTTCTCCGCAGAGGCAGAAAAGTAAATTGGAGAAAGTGCTACACTTGCACTTTTACTGTTTGGAGTCTTTTGAAACATTCTGCAATTAGCTAAAGCTCATTAAAACCAATTTAACTTGAATGCATTTATTTTCTGAACAGTACCTTCAAAAACAAGCAGACCCATCTATCTTTTTAAGTGCTTTGCATGTTAAGGTTGGCAGGGTGCTGCAGCCAATCTCTTGGACCAGAGTTGTGCTACACCCTGGACAGATTGCCAAGGCTGACATGTAGGCAGACAACCTTTAACACCAATTAGAGTCACCAAACAAACTAATTAAATGTCTTAGGACTGTGGAAGTAAGTTGGAGAACCTAGAGGAAATAGCGTAGCGGCCTGGTAGCTCGATGGGTTAAGTGTCAGACTGGGATGCAGATGGTCGCAGTTTTCGAAAACCTGTTTGACGCCTAGTCCATCCCCTACCAGGTGTGTCCCTGAGGCAGACACCCAGCTTTAGCTCTCTGTAAGTCGCTTTGGATAAAAGCGTCTGCCAGGCAAAGAAAAGTAAAGTAAAGGAAATCCTTGCATGAACAGGGAGAACATGCGGAATCCTTAGGTCTTCCTAAGGATGGTAAGCTTATAGCAGTTAGACAACCAACTATGAAAAAGAACTACAGAGCTTCTTTTCACTACTGCACCCCAGAAAAGCCTGGTCCTACAGTGCTGTAATAAAAAGTCTTTTTTGGGCCATTTAGTGGTGGACTAGCTGTTTACGGTCTTCCTTCTGCCTAGACTGATGTCCAAATATTCTCTTTCTTATTAGCAAATCACTTCTGGCAATTATTTTTTTAGAAAGTGTCAGGCAGGTTTGGACAGCCTTTTACAAATATGTATATGCATTTATTAATTCTTATGCTAGTTGTTTGATGAGTTTATTTTATTTAATGAAGACAATGCAAAACAAATCCTCTGATAAACTCCTAAAGATGTCAAAACTTCAAGCAATAAGCGACACAAAGAGTGGTATGGAAGAGAGAAATGACAATCTGTTGCCATTTAGCATCTTTTTCTTGCTCTATCTGAGTATCACAAGTAGCACTGATGGCTGGTGGTAGCATTATTTCATTTAGCACAACAAGTGGAACTCAGCATAGACAAAGCTTCTGCTAAGTTACCAACGGCTGCTATAATCCAACAAGACTTAAAAGGAAATCTAAACTAAAGCCAAAGTTGCCGTCTGAGACCTTGACTGAGTTTGTTTGGCTGTACAGCCCACATCGTCTAACGGGGTAAACCAAAAGCTTTACTCGATAGAAACGTTTCTCCACTGATGCTTGTTGTGAAGTGCTAATGCCTTGACAGAGATGGATTAGAAAGACTAGCGCCACTTGCTTAGCAGTTTCACTCTCTTCATCTCTCAGACCCCTTAAACTGAGCTACTGAGTAATTGATGCTGTTAGCAATTTCATTCACTACATGGAAGGGGGAGATTTCTGCTCTGCTCCTCTCCTCTCTCTCTTCTTCTCTTCTCTCTAGCTCTGCTGCTAAAAATAGGCCAATCCTGGGTTCACCTTAGCGCGCACACAGCTAGCCACACATTGACTTCTACACTGGAGAATTGATGGCAGTTGTGTGGAGAGGAGGGGATGGGGCAGAGGAGTTGTTATGTATGGCAAAGGCAAAGCATATTTTGAAATATTAGCAGAGAGAAAGAAAGAACAGGATGTGCATGTGGGGATAGATGTGATGGAAGCAGACGGGATAAAAGCAGCTGAGGAGAGGAACGCACGTTGAAAAGTGTGGGGGAGAAGAGCTACAGAGAGGGAGTCCTAGAATATTTGTAGGAGAAAAAGAAGGATGATAAAAGAAAGAGTAGCTTAAATTAGGATAAGAGGAGGGGAAGGTGTGGATGAGGGATCTCCAATATCCTTCCTACTGAGCCAACTTCCCTCCCACGCTCACAGCAGTGAGCCCTGTGACTTTCAAAGAAGCCATTAATAATGCATTCTAAAGCTCACTTCATACTATTGTAAACAAGGCATGAAAGGTGCCATGGTGGTGTGGTAGGTGGGTAGACATTGGATACAAAATTAGTTCTATAAATATACAAACAACATGAACCTAAACAGTTCTGAATTCTGAAATATGCTGAGGTTTAATTAGTCCGATCCGGTTTGTCGCATTAGCATAGGTCTGAGCAGTCTTTACAAGGATATCCATGGCATCATACGGGCTTATCAGAGGGTCAGCATTGTATTAACAAACTCAGCATTAGGTAGTGTGATACCAATAAAAGCAGGGTTGTTACATCTTACTTTAGTTGCTAAGAGGGACATTTCAGTGTCTCTAAACAGCTGTGACACTGTGAATCAAACCAATCAGAAGGCATGAAAGACACATCTAATCTCACCATGTTCTTGATCTATGAACGTTAAATGCGGAAGTGGGTACAAATGCATCATTATATTAGGTTCTTATGGCAATAGAAGAGTCCGTAACTACAAAAGAATAATTATTTTACTTGATGGAAAGAACATAAAGTGTTTAACTTCTCGTCAGTTTTGCTGTGACAGTTACGTAGCTTAAGGAAAATTGTTCTGTTACAGGGAGTATAGTGATATAAAAAAGAGGGTTTGTCTAACAAGAAGCGTAGTTCTGATGTTTTAATAACTTTGCAAATTTAAGTATTAAAGTTCCGTTTATATGGAAATTAAATTCAAATTGATCAAAATTGTTTTAATCCCTCACAGACAGGTTTGTTATTATACATGTAAAACGTAATGCATCACATAGTCCAACATCCTATAAACGTTGTGCTAGGAGTCAACTGAGGACAGGAGTCTGGCTCAAATTAAGCTGTCAGCATTTTAACAAAGTGTCATTCCATCAATGTTTATTAAGAACAAACAAAAGTTACAGCTGTGAAGAAAACAAGCTGAATTCTGTGAAGTGACTTCTATGTATCCCAGTCTCAAAGTTTCAACATATTATGAGACACTTTGCTACTGCAGCTCATTTAGGTGTCAACAAATCCCCACTTGGTTGTTTAAAAGTAAAGTAATGAAGCAAGTGCAAACACAGGCAATGACAAAGCTTATTAGCATTTCGCTCAAAAGTAGAGAAACTGAAAGTGAGAGAACATTGCCGGAGTCATAAGGTGTGCTTAACTCGCAATGAGTAAACTGTGCTCTGCAGGCAATGTGTACACAGTGACACTTTGTTCACTGATGAAAGCAGACCTCTCAAAGACAATGTCAGTGACATCTAAAACATCTCACTGTAGACAGAGACCCGTGCCTATATATAATTAATAACATGGAAACCTTTCTCTATCTTCAACCTTCGAGGCATAAATCATGAAAATATTTTCTTATGTTTCCCAGGCACAACTACTTTTTCTCTTACCTCTCTGCAGAAGCTGACTATATTCTCCCAAAGTTCCTTGGCCTCACCCTCATCATTCCGTCGACGGGCCTCAACATGCATGCTCTCCCTCCTCTTCAGAGGCTTTACCACCTTGCGAAGGGTGAGGTATTGCTGGGGCGTGTGGCATGCTGCACAGTTCTTGGCCTTGATGTCATTGAGCAGCGTACATGCTGGACAGCTCCACTGTCCGACTTTCTCCTGAAGGCTTGATGAGGTGGAGGAGGAAGAGGAACTGGAAGAAGCAATAGCAGACGAAGAGGGGGGCAAAGCCCGGGCCTGTTTTCGTGTTTTATGACCCGAGGAGGATGAAGAACAGGGAGGTGTACAGGAACACGATGCAGTACCAGTTCCCAGTGGGAGGCCACAGTGTGTACAGCAGCGAGGCAGAGGCACCTGCTGCTCCTGAAAGCCATGAAGCTTGGAAGAACCACAGGCTGAGCACTTGGGCGCACCTGTAGGGTTGCGCAGAGTGCACTTGGAGCAGGCCCAGGTACTAAAGTCTGGACTGGAGGGGCTGGCTGGAGTAAATCGTACCGTCTCACAACCTACAAGGTCAATAAGGTCAGCACCAGACCGCGATGATCGGCAGGCCTCGCACTTAGATGAACCGCCTGGGTTGGGCAATGAGCAGCTCGGGCACTTCCAGGTGGGCGCTACTGAGGAAGCAATAGGGATGTGGGGAGTCAGTGGGTGATGCTGAGAGTCTTCTTCCTCCAAAATACTGAGACGCTTGCTAGGGTAGGAAGGCTCCTGGGGTTGGGCATGTTTTGGCTTGGCTGGTCGCTGTGGACCTGGCTGGGGTGGCACAGTGGCTGTTGAAGGGGAAGTGGGACTGGGAGTATTTGTGCCTGCGTTTGGTGGGCGCCCTGAAGGGGGCACCTCTCTTCGGCTGCGGGGCACAGGATTGTTCTGAAGGGAAGAGAAAGTAGTAAAAGGGGAGGAGACCGACTGTGAGGAGGCATTTGGGGGTTCTTGAGGATCACATGGAGGTGCAGGGGGAGAGTCATCTGTTAGGTCTATGAGTAGTGGGGCAACGCCTGGTGTGTGAACAGGAAACCCCAGGACAGGGGTGCGCACCTCAGGTACCACTAGTGCCTCAGGGGGAATTTTAGGCAAAGACAACTTCCTGGGCCCACCACAGGCTGAGCATGACAGAGCCACAGGCGTGTTGTGAAGTGTGCAGCGAGGGCAAGCCCAGCCCGAGTGCTGCACGTCAAAGACGCACACCTCTCCATTACTCTCAGACCGTCGCAGCACTTCCGCTTTAGCTGGATGCTGTCCATGAGGCTCTGGTAGCACTGTAGGTGTGACAGTAGGTGTTGGAGGATCAGTCGGAGCAGATGGGAGGCCATTGGTAGTGGCAGCTAAGGTGGTGGTAGGGGGTGTGTGAGTGGCAGCAGATGGTCCAAAGCCACAGACAGAGCAGGCTCCAGAACCCTGGGGATTGTTGAGTGTACAGCGGGGGCAGGCCCAGCGATGCTCCTCGCTGCTGCTCAGCCGCAGGATCTGGTTAAGGTCAGGTTTTTGGCGTGGTGCTTCACAGATCGAACAGCGAGGTGCTGCGCCGGGATTTAAGAAGGTGCAGCGTCCACATGACCACTCACTGCCTCGAACTGCTGCTGCCATGGAGCCAGGAGAGTGAGAGTGGCTGGAAAATGGTAAACAAAGAGTCAATTTAACAAACTGATCAGTCCACATTCTGCAATATGAAAATAATAATTATTCTAAGCAATGTTTGAGCAAAGTGTCAATGGAACGAAGTGGGATAAGACAGAAGTAAGACAATGTCAAAAAGAGTAAAAAAAAAAAAGAATTGAGAGTGAGAGGATAAGTTTACGCCTCCAGTCAATTGTGGTTGATAATCATTAAAAGGAAGAGAGGTCAGAGAAACATCTTTGAGACTCCAAGGAGGAGGGACAGAAACAATTAGAAAAGAAAAACAGAGTGTGAGAGGAAAAGATTAGACAGTGCAGGGGGAAAATAAAATCTCTCCCCTGGCGGCACTGAGGGCAGTAAATCCATATGCAATGGCCACACGAGTAGAGCCAGGAAGAGAGCACATAAAAAGCAGGAGTCAGAGGAGAAGGCCGGAGATGGGGCTGTTATTTCCTCACAATACCAAGGCAAGCATTCCTCAAGTCCTCTTGGCTGATTCTTATTAGTATATAAAAATCACATGGGATGTGTTCCACTGCACATTAGCACCTCTCTCTCCTTTTACTCAGAGAATTTAAATGCAGGGTAGGGGAAACTTGGCCACAGGTCACTTGCATGCCTAAATGAATTTCCAAATGTACTTTCAATGGACGGTTTACTAATTCTAGCTTGTGACTTTGTTAATGGTAAATCCAAAAAATTACTGAATTTAAAGCAATTAAGCACAAATTAACGAAATGTAACAACATTTTACCGTTCTAGTTCTAGTTCTAGTTCTAGTTTTAGTTTGGAATTCTAATTCTAATTCTGATTCAGAAGGATAGGCAGGAAG
>JAUMHF010000011.1:6285335-6334491 GCA_032359275.1 Microctenopoma steveboyesi | reverse complement strand
GTTCTAGTTCTAGTTCTAGTTCTAGTTTTAGTTTGGAATTCTAATTCTAATTCTGATTCAGAAGGATAGGCAGGAAGTTGTCTCTCTGGTCAGGCTAGCTTGTCGATTTCCACTTCCTAAGCATAATACCCTAAACCAGTGTGGTAATAAGAACTGGCTTGTATGTAAAAGTGTTTGCGTGTCCTTGCAGTTCACTCAATCTGACTTATTGTTGGGTATATTAGACCCTTTCAGGTGGAAGTAGCACAGTTGGTTACCCCCAGAGTGCAAGTTGAGTTTAAAGCTGTGAGGGACGGACATGGTTGCTGTGTAGACAAACCCATAAATGTCACAGTTATTTAGGTTGCTCATGTGTTAAAACCAACAAAGAGAAGGGTAAGTGGGAACTGTATGATAGTGGATAGTAAAGTGAAAGGGGGTTTACAGCAATCTAACCACAAAATGATAAAATGATGATTTCTAAGGAAAATCATCCCCCACCATTCTTAGTTGTTTTGCTATCAGGGCATGAAGCAAAACCAATGTCCACATGACAATTAGTATAGAAGAGCGTTGGTTGGCCAGCCTTGGTCTGCTCTTTCCCCTTACACTATGTGCCCAAGCAACTAATTGCCCTTAGTTCAACTACATTAAACCCTTTGAAAAACCAAAGGAATGCTTAGAACCCAGAGGAACTTCTTGCAGATACCCAACAGCCTGTCCACTACTCTTGTCAACTCAACAGCAAGTACGTAATAACATCGATCTTTGGGTGTATCTGTACATGTGGGTCCTTTCTGCTGGGTATGTGCACTTCCGTGCATGCAGGCATGTAGCTGTAATTATTTTTAAATATTGTATAGTTGCTTGTTTTAGTGACTAACTGCATTTGTGCTTCAGTTTGTGTGTGTCCTTAGCCCAGGGCTACTAAAGTATGAAAGTAGACGACCCAGCTCTTTATGTCAGGAGCCATTAGCACCACATGCCCTTACTGGGCTAAAGTCAGCACTTCAACATAAAGCAGGGTCCCCAGAGTTAAGAGGAAACTCATCCTTCCAATAATAAAAATAAGAACTAGGAATCCATTTTTGTGAATAAACACAAACACTTCAAAATGAGAACTTTGCTCTTTGTTATGTTTAAACTATTATTGCAGTTTCATTTTTAATTACAACAATGTTGTATTAAGTGTTTATTTATCATAACCATTAACAGTCGTCAGTCAATGTGTAAGAATAATATTATTATGTATATGTAGAAAATAATATTTAGAATGCAATGCTGAAAATATTTTATTAAACCTGTGCTGTCCTCACAGTGCACCCCCCCCCCCCCCCAGCAGTTTAGTTAAATGTGGTTGACATAAGTGACAGCCCCATGCTAGCATTATGTTCACACACTGCTCAGCTCTCCAAAGGCCCATCTTTCTGAAGGCGATGGCGATGATGCCAATAACAAGAACAATCGTCAACACATCATGTTTGATGACACGTTTGTTCCCCTGGCCACTTCCATAACTGTCAAGCCTCTTGCATGTCAGGCAAGCAAACAAAGTTGTGGTGTCAGCCAGGTGAAGACGTCACCAATTAGTTTCTACTGGAGCACTGGGATTTGAAATTCTGTTTTTGGTTTTTTTTTTCCCAAAACATTTTTATCCAGTTGATTAGTATTGCACTTATCAAATACCTAGCAAATGGAAGTTAGACTACAACCTACAAATACAAACCTGGCCCTTAATTAAAATAACGCTTTATAAATTCACAAGTCCACATATGTATCCATACCTTTGTATCTACAGAAATATCCTGCAGTAGAGCATAAACCACTTCATTCTGTGATCCCTGAATGCTACTTCTTTCTGAATACACACTAATCATTCACAGGACTGTGTGCAAACACACAGATATACATAGTGGCAGGCACACACACACAAACACACACACACACACACACACACACACACACACACACACACACACACCTTTTGTCCTTGGGCCTGTGTTCAGTGGCGCTGCTGTAAAAGTGCCCACTTCAGCTCCTCAGCGTTGCAGACCTGGGCATCAAGCCAATAGCTTACAGTGTAGAGAGACCGAACGAGTGAGCAAGATAATGAGTAAGTGAGAGCGAGAGAGAGAGAGAGCAAGAGAGAGAAATCGCACCTCTAGAAAACCCATATTTTTGCCGAGGGGTCCTCAATGCAGCCTAATACCCACAAAGTACCTGCTCATATTATAAATTCACTTAAGTAATAATCCCTGGTCAATATTTCAACACTTCACAAAATGTAAGATAATCACAGAGCACTAGAGCACACCATTACAGTTAGTGTGAGCAAACCAGTAATATCATCGCGAGCAAAAAGGTTATAGTGGAGTAAAAAAGTGTTTACCCTGTGTTTAAGTGTTTAACTTTTTGTCACACGTAAATGATTCACATCGTCAAACACATTTAATTATTACACAAGGACAAGAGTGTTTAAGTGTTTATTTTATTTATTATAGAAAACTAAACCTATATGACCACGTGACAAAGAAAACTCAGTCTAATGAATCAAAATATTTCAAAGTAAATAGAAGGGGCAAAGTTTATTCTAGATGTCCCGTTGTGGATCGAACACCCGAACCAATCAGATCTTAGAACAGGTGAGAGAAGGCGTTTCCCATCATGCCCTGAGGTTTTGCAATCAATGAAGACCAACTGCAGCGCCTTGATCTCACAAGGTTATCGGTGCCCAAATTGCCGTCAAGTCAGACACTAAACTAACCAGCATTCACTGTGTGCTGATCACCACTGATCGAATCTGCGCAGAACTTGCTCTTCTCAAACGAACCTATTGTCAGGCAGGAAATAATCATGACTAATCGACTAATCAATAAAAATTAAAGATTAGTTGACTACCAATATAATCATCAGTTGTTGAAGGCTTAAACAAAAAAGTCAGAAAGAAAACAGAGCATAGAGATGTAGAATGTAGATAGTCCTGGACTTTTTTATTTGTCAGTGAGGGTATAAGAAATGCTGAAGCCATAGTAAGGGTGCATACGCACTGCTGAAAGTGTTGAGGCCACCTATGGAGAATACTTGGACGTGTGCCACATACTGAACTGAGAGATCAAGTGAGCCGAGCCTGGTCAGCTTCTCACTGCCTCGCTGCAAGACATTTGGCCTTAGTGTGACAGTCATTAGCACTGCCTTCCCAAGGTTGGCCAAGAGCCGGCTGCTTGAGGGGAAGGCGTGGTACCCTCATTGGCCACTGGGTAAGAAGCGATTCAGCTTTATTCTTTCAAGTAAAAGCGAGTGTCACCACAAAACTGGACATAATGCGATTGTTACCAGTCCTTGACTATTAAACACAATAAAAATATCAAAGAAAATCAAAACAGGAAGTACAAAATGGCATTGACAATTCAAAAACTTGCTGTCTAACGTATAAATCCAGGTTTTGGACTAAGCAAAAACGTAACGGTCAGCACTTCAGAGATAATACATAACACAAGGACCGTCAGTCAGCATACAGTGTACAGTGTCACACACAGTTTCCATGACAGTTCATCTTGTGACTAGCTGTGCTTTCAAAAATATGCAAACACAAGGTTTCTGAAAGGCCTTACTGTAAATACCAGGGGCAATACGGAATGACTTCATCCACATACACACATATCTATTCATAAACATAAACATACAGTGCATCGTTATTCTATACTCTCAGTTCCCAACCCACAGATGAGTATTAATTGAAAGACACTTACACTTCTTATCACGTGTAAGCACACACTACGTGTGCCTGAAGGTAACATAACATGTCAGCTCCCTGGTCCAAGAACATACTTTGAAGACTCTCAGCAGTAATTTAGTGCTTGTACAAATTACAGTTGATGCGTGTATCCCATACTGAAAACCCCATACAGACAAGCTGTGGGCTAAACAAAAAGGGGTCTACATTATTTTCCCAGTACATTCAATGTAATGATTTAATCGTGGCTAGATGTGGTGACATGAACCTGCCTCTGTGGGGGGTTCTTACAATGCTGGGTAATACCCATCATTACACGTTACATACGGTATCTCAGTAAAAGGAAATTGCTGCTACATCTTAAAACTGACTATACAAATCAGGGACAATATTAAAGCATAAAGATGTAATGTAATGATCTGGATGACAGTTGTATATGTTTTCTGTTAGATTTCAGAACTAATAGAAAAACAAATGTATATGTAAGTTTTTCTAAATGTTGACAGAAAGGTTTAGACTCTGTATTTACTTTGAGCCCCATTTTCCAATATTTTGCAACATACATAAACTATATTAAAGTAGAATTGATATCATGATGTCATTCTTTTAGCCATTTTCAACTACTTCCTCTTAAGATTCCATCCTTGTGTTATACTGCATGTCTTAATCAGCCTCTGTTACTTTTTACAACTACAAAACCAATTTCCTCATTGAAATAAACCGTTTAATCTCATCTCACTAAATACGCTCCTCTTGATCTTGTGATAATGCACTCAATTAGGTATTTGTGGCAAACCTCACCCCTCACAAGGTCACCATTCTCCTGGGTTATTTGAAAACAGCTTTGCAAAATCAGTTATCTGGGATTACTAATAGGCAGTGAGAGGCTGGATAACTCTAGGAAGTCTGTGCTTTGGTCTCCAGATGCACCCCCCCCCCCAACAAAGTGAGTCACTCTAGTCATAAATATTTGCAGGCACAGTTTTACTGGAACACAAAGAGAGAAAACTACTGTAGCTTATAAAACGTTTATGTCAGACAAATGCCGTAATCGTTGAGTTCTAGGTGACAAACCTGTTTAATAGCTGCACCACAGCAAGTTATTTTCATAGCTAACAAAGACATGGCTATTAACTAGAGTGTTGGCACTGCTGGTTGTGCATTCTGCTTTGTACTTAATCAATGCAAACTTCTGCGGGAAAGAGAATGACAATGACAGTTAAGTGGTGACCTTGTTTAACAGAGCAGAGCTAGTTATTAGAAAACAAGACTCGTCAATAGCCGATACGCCCTTGGATCCGACATGCTATAACATTCTGCTGCATCTGAACACACCCAGAAACCTCCAGTGACAGGGATTAGATCAGCACTTATTCTATACCACAGCTGAAACAAACCAGTGAGAATATATTTTACCTTCAGCAATGCATGCCATCTGACTACAGCCGTTTTACTGGAAAACAGCTTTGTTTCTCACTTCAATGTAGGTTGTTTTTGCTTGCAATATCACAGCAAACCTAATCACTTAGAGGCAATTTCCCCCTGGCAAGCATGTGCCATTCTCCTCTGCGTTTCACGGGAACTGATGAGTCAGGGTGAGATTAACCTAAAATATTCTTTCTACCTGCCATGTAGTATAGTGTTGCATGAAAATGACTCATTAATCAATTCTGACAAATCTCCAGAAATCATTTGTTACAGCAAAACATTATGGTGCTTAGCCATGCACTGCTACTCATCTGACACAAGTATCTAGAGCCTGACGTGAGTGTGAGATAAAGAGTTTCTGGTCTGACAAGCTGGTGACGCGATACAAGGGATTGGTGACAGCAAAGTATTAGTCACAGGGGACAAAACACGAAGATAATTGGGGAAGTCCTGATGAAGTGACATTGAGCAGGAGACTTTTTAATGAGACAAGAGACTTTTTAAGACCGAATATGAATACAGAATAGCTTTGTTAATTGTTGTGATGTTGTTGGTGGCACTAAGACTCTCCCAGAACAAATTAGACAAAGGGTCTAAGAAAATTGCCCTTAGGCTGAGACATTCCTCCGTACACTAAGAGTAATTTAAAAAACTGAATAAACATTCGCTCCTTGTGAAAATGAAACAGCAGAAGGGTGTGATTCTGTAGAAACAAGGGCGGTGCTGTGTAAATGTTATTTGTTAGACATAATAATGTGATTCAAGTTAAAGGCAGTTCATTGCTGCTGTTGTTATGTTATGTAAAGCTGAACCCATTTTTTTAAACTATTATGAAAGTTCTGGGTTATAAGACTATCAAAATAAGACACAAATGACCAACTTCTGAGCAATGGTTAAGGTACGGATGCAATTATTGGTAAAGAAATAGGAACAAAAACAAGAAGAACAACTGCAATGTCTGCCCTCTATCTGTGCCCTCAGTGAATATTTCACGACCGGTGCTCATTTTTGATGAGTGAATCTGTCAGTGACGGAGACAGCTTCAGACATGTGAATCTTTAAACAGAGGAAACCTTCTGAAGGGGTTTCAGCAGACATTAGTAGAATGGAGCAAGGCAAGAGAGAGCAGGAAACTGGTCAGGAAGCTCCTGAGTCAGCGAGGATGAAAGGGAAGAGGTGGCAGGGGCATGGTGCTGTGGGCACCCAAACCTGCAGGGCAGGAGCACACAGTGCTGCCTTCAGCCAGAAGACAACCTGTCAAACAGACAGCACAAAGTAGAGTTCTACTTCCTGTTACTAAGACACACTTAAGCCTCAGAGGTAGACCAGTAAACTGCACTTGATATGAGGTTGCTCTAACTCGGTGGCTTCTTTCTGACATCCCTATATACTGACATGAGTAATCAGCAGGGTATATGATATTCTTCCAGAGGTGCAATTTGTGCATGTTTGTTTATGTGTGTTAGACTGCCAGGTTACCATGTGTGGTCTGATCTAGGGCCCAAAGGAATTAGGTTACTGAACATATGCTACAGATTTCCATGGCAACAAGAGCAGGGGAATCTGGAATCATGTCAGTTGCCGTGCCAATGGGCTATTTCTTTCAGCATCAATACTCTGTTTTCCAAAGAAAGCCACGCTGCGAGACAAAAACTGCGTGCCAAACCCATTCCAAAGGCTTGCACTCTTTATCAGACGTCATGCTCAAACAATTGAGACATAAACAGGGCCAGTGACCAGGCTGGCCGAATCTAAGTGTACCTGTTTTAATCCAATTAAAGGGGGAGAGCCAGTGGGATGAAGTACCAATAAGCACCATCATCAATTATGCTGGGACAGTGGAGACCCTGGGATCAACTCTAGAGAGACCAGACACTGCATGTAATGGCCGTAAGGCCATAAGCAAATGAACACACCAGCATGTGAAACACTAAGTAAAAAATAAAGGTGCAGTCTGGATACAACTGCACTGAGTTGATATTAATTAAAACTGAGAAAACAATATTTCAAAGATACAAAACACTGCAGCACATATACAGTCACCCTACCCCCCACTGGTCTGATGAGTGGAGATTTTATTGAGTGATCCTTCACAGTTGAGGTACTGATTCAGTGCACAAAAACACTTCCCAAAGTCAATGGGTTGGTGCTGGATGAAAACAAATTGAAATCACCCAAGGACAAGCCTGTTCATGCAGTGTCTACGCTAACAGAAACAAGGGAAAGAAAATGTTTTAGAAGTCAATGCATTACAGAAGAAAACTGTTTGAAAATGGCTAAAGTTAAGCATGGGTTCATAGTGTTCTGTTGTTTCTATATTTCATGCTCTGTCACGGCTCAGCAAAGCTTGCCTAACATTGTTAGGCTCGCACAGTGAGTGTGTGTACATGTGCAAACATCTGTGAGTGAATGAGTGTAAGAGGGCATGTGCTACTGCAGTGTTTCTAAGAACATATATCCTTACTCCAGTATATATATATATGTGTGTGTGTTCTTCATTTTTCTCCATTTGCAAATATGCTTGTGTTTATGTGAAACAAAGCCTAACTAAGGGTGTAGCTTAACTGGTGGTGGAAGCAGGGGCTTGTTACAGAGATGAACAACAAAGTATCAGCTAAAGTTTCATTCACGCGCGTTGCTATGGCGGAAAGAAGAGTGCTTAGGCAAGGGCTTAAACCAGCTCAGTCTATATCTTAAATATTGTAGAGAGTGAGCAGTCGAAGCCAGGACACCCTTAACTCTTAAATGTAGAGCAACTGCAAAGACAGCACAGGCAGCAGCAGGCAAGAATCAAGAAAGATGAAAGCCAAACTAGAGACTGCTGAATAAATAATGACTTCCATTGTGGGGAAATGCGATCGGGCTCTCTGAAAATCAATAACTAACAACCGGACCATGATGCGTTAAGTGACTCAGCAACAACTTCAATACTCTTTGGGCGGGCAATCTCAACAAACATGACCCAAAGAAACAGAAAGAAAACTTCTACACAAGTCAGTGTGGCGTTGGTTGAGAAGATCACCTTTTGGAAGAAAGTCAGTCAAAACTGCTGGATAAGCTGCACATTGGAACTGAGCTTATTACAAACAGCTGACAGGCTTATTCAGAAGGAAACAGCAGGAACAATGGGCTGCTGCAGAACAATCCTTGTAGAAACAATACAGGGATAAATAGTCTATATGAACGATGAAAGATCTCTTGCACAATTAAAGTTTACTTTGCTACACATAAACCTTTTTCAATTCTCCACCTGCTGCTAGCTCGATAAGATGTTTGTTCTCATAATGAGGGTTTGCAGAATACAGCAGCTAACAATTTCAGACAGCAGCCTCTACTCACAGTGAAGTTGTCTGTGGGTGGACAACAGATGCGAGTGTTGCCTGAATAAAAATAACACACCACAGCCACATTTACCAAGGTGCACTCCAATGACTTTACTTTCAACCATTTTCAACCATAACAAAATTGAATCAAAGCTCGTCTTCATAGCAAAACCCATCTCCTAATTGCTGTTAGACTGCTTTTCATTGGGTTTCGGTATGTCAGGTCTGTCGGATCTGTTCAGGCAATCCACTCAGCACTACCTCAACTGTAGCACATACTGTTCAGCTGTGATGGGAGGAACTAGTAGGGTGGGATTTTGTTTTACAAATCCGGCTTAGAGAGATTTTGGGTGCATCATAGAAAAACAACAAAATGCAGACTTTGATTAGATAAGCTTTGGCAAAAGAGATAATTTGCTCCAGAGTTATGAGGTAAATTAATCTTCAGTACGTGTCCTACAACACTGGGCAAAAGAGCCTGGTAGCTTTTTTTAAATAAACAATGATCAACAGTTACTTTGGACACAAATAATAAAGCTGAGGACACCATCAGCATAAGAGCCTGAAACCAATGCCAGTGTGTATATGCTTACACTCACAGCTTTAAATGACAGCAGTCCGGTGTAATACCACTCCGTGACACACTTTGCCTGTAGCTTTCCCAACAACCGACCAAGCAAGACCAGCCCTGCCCCGAGTGCACTCGACTGAGAAATGTGTTGGCCACTGGCGGGCAGTCTTGTTTCTTACCTGCGCTCTCGGTGAGGCAGCGGATGCTGCTGCTGCCGTGTGATAAAGGTAGTGCCCCATACTGGGCTGCTGTGGCTGTTCCTGAGCCAGCCCATGGGGGGTGACGATGGGTAGGAGGTGCTGCGGAAGCCATGATCAGACTCAGTCTCTGCAGCAAGAGAGGAAGCCGAGCTCCCCATCGCCACAGTGATAGGAAATTGTCTCTGAATGCACTCCGACAGGTTGATCTGTGTTTGATTCTTTTCTAGAGAACAAAATTGACTAGGGGTCCACAGTCGTATTCAGAGAGATGAACGGATTTAGACAAGACTAATTATTGTCTAAGTCATAAAAACCACACCAGCGAGTCATATCTATTTATTTGTGGTAAATGTCCAGTTGACAAGTTGCTGCTTCAAAAATGGAAAGGTCCCCTTGTAAAAGAGGGTGCCAGGGTAAAAATGAATAAAAAAAACACAACGGGGAATCAAAAATAAGGGTACTCAGAACTTGAGAGTAACTTGCAGGCAGCCAAGTATGCTGATCAGTGTGGATTCCCCACAGTGCAGGCAGGAAGAAGTTCTCAATTCAAATAGTAATTTGATGAGTGGATTGCTGCCGAATTCCAATTTACCAACTGTGTCAGACAGCAGAAAATGCAGTTTTCTCACAGGGAATGGTCATAATTATCCCTCTTGTATATTTTATGCTTGTAACACTGTAGCACTGTGTCATATTTTGTCCAGCTCATTATTCCACCCGCATTCCTGGTGACACATCTCCCCAGTCTGTGCGGTATCATCCCTAGTTCCTTTCTCCTGTGCACTTGATTACAATATTAGCAAAAGCAGAACAAGAAGTAAGTGTGTTCAGTGTCCTTCTGCATCTCGGCAGCCATAAAGCACTGTTCATGAAAATGAAAAGTGAAAGTTCAAATAGAGGGATCCAGAACATGACAATAACCTAATCCTGGCTCTGAAAAAGAAGTGCTATGGACATATCCACACTCATTTACAATGTGGGTTTAGGATAAAATAAATGCATTGCATTTCCGGGAAAAGGCATTGGCAAGACTACAAGTATGCTAATATCCAAGTCTCATCTTTCAGACATCCAGTCTGACCAACCGCTGCTGTGATGGTTTAACAGTAAAACTCTCCCGCTGCATTTCTCCCACTGGGTAAAACGCAATATTAGTAGCTTTGATAGTGCTTTTTCTCAGGTTATGCTGCTTCTGAAACATAAAAACAGAGCAACTACCACGAGCTTTACATTAAAAACGGATACAGTTCTTTAAACTTCCTAAAACTGCGACAGCCTCAACGTATTCATGGCTCATCTTCAGATTCTGTGAAATATCTGACAGTAGGAGGAAGAAAAGGAGGACTGCACAGTTCCCGGTTACGGGGCTCTGATCCTCGCTTCCGCTGTCTCCAGGACAACTTAATTTCTGTCTGGTCCCACCGCCGAGGCCGGACACTCTGGTTGATCAACTTGCGCCTGTATTTCTGCGGAGTTGCGAGTCTGTCAGAGCAACTCACTGCTAACCAAGCAGCTCGGAGAAAAGCTGTCAAATACCAGAAAACATATTTGCATGCGTGTTGAGGAATATCGATAGCTCGTAAAAACCCATGCTAAAACTCTTAGGACAGCTAAATGTTTGGCTTTAATTCACATGTATTATTATAGGACCAAAGTAGGGGTGACGTGGGATTAAGTCTGTACTTCTGCGATTGTTACAGGCTAGGCAGTCGCTGACAGCGCACATACAGGCTTTCAATTTAGCTTATTACCAGCACTGCAAAGCATTACTTGTAGCTACAGAAGGTGGGACAGACGCCCGGGAGTATCGCGCAGGAGGAGTCATACAAGCTCAGGAAATGGGAAGAAAGCCGAGCAGCATTATCCAGAAAAGAGCATTCAGTCGCAGGTTTTCCGCCGGGTCCATTGCCTCCTGCGTTCATCTCAAATCACCAGCATTTAGGCTGCAGATGCTGAGCCTGGTTTCACGAGGAGACATCCTCGCTACAGTCCCGTTGTCGCCTTGGATGCAACACCGCTCCCGGAGTAAAGCTGCTCCATCCCAGCATGTCTGCGTTCCATTTGTCCGTCTGTGTGCGGGTTTTCTTATTCTCCTGCTGTATGTTATCCCCACGACTCTAATTCTTCCTCGCTGCCGGAGCGCAGTGTACGGGGATGCAATCTCCTCCTAACAGCGGATTACTGAGTGTCAGCAGAGCGCAGGCGCACTGGCATGACCAGGAGAGGAAAGCTGGAAGGCTGCGTTCAAGATATTTAAATAAGCTCCAATGGATCCGAGACACACAGGTCTCGCTCATTAATGTGAACAAGGGAGAATAATGTCACAGAACAGTGATTGGCGCCAGAAGCAACCTGCGCAGAACCAGGCATGTTCCTTCTAGGAAACCACGAGGCAATAAACACTGTTTTCACATCACATGGCACCCTTACACAACTTATTTATGTAACTTATGTATGTTTTTCTATTGGTTCTTTCACAGTATAACACTGTGTAGCCCTAATTCCTATTGCCAGGGGAGATCTAGAAGGGTTAGGAGGAAGACTGTGGTGACTACACCATCATTGTGCACCTGTCCCTGCACATTACTGAGATAAGCCATCAGACTTTCTCCTCTCATCTCGCTTCCACTTCGTATGACTTAGTTGACCTCATTCCTAATAGCCGATCTGCCTCTGAATTCAGAGTTCACTATAAAAATACTGCCCAAGCAGAACAGGGCTTGAGGCACTCAACTTGCTTTTTTGTACACATTTTGTTGCACGGAAAGAAGTGGGTTAACCCTTAGTCAAAAACAGGCAAGGTGTGAGACCAGTCATTTGTTGTGGTTACAACGGGACTATTTGCAAAAGTCCTGTCCCTGTTTATTTGTTGAATGTGTTGAGACTAAAACCTGTTTGTCCAGTAGACTTCAGAGTTCCACTGAAAAGCACAGTATTGATATGTTGTGTATGTAATCCAGCCCAAACGCCAGAGGTTGATATACGTCATACTGAGGGCTAGACACCAACAACGTCCTTGTATTAGTTACAAAACTCTACTCCAAAAGTAAGGTTGCAATCGCAATGGGGTGTCAGGTTTGCTGATCATATAGTTTTTACTACAAGAAAATACATGTACAACGCCGAACTAAAGGATGCACCTGTTTAAAGGCCACCTGTCCCTCTGCAAGTCAGCACCCAAGAGATACAGCAGCTGACACAGTCGGTGCCAAAGAGAAAAAGACGGAAGGAGGGAGATGGGATTTCATTTCTACTCCCCAGGGACACCGAGGGGAAAGGAGGGAAGGAGAAAATGTGAGCTGATTTCACGGTACATTGTAGGTTGTCATTTCTATGCCAACCAGAGTGCACTCCCCATTCCCCCTCTCTCCCTCCCGTGGACAGGCTCAAAGTAAAACCCAAACAATTACACCACCCTGAGCCCCCCCAAATATAATGTACACAGACACCTAGATTTTGTTGTTGGTCCTGCAGCTACATTGAGGTCTAGACAAACAGAGGTCAAGACTCAGGTCACATTTCACCCACTCTGCTTAGGTGTTCATCAGGTGTCCTTTACCTCGTTCTGACTATTAGTTCATGCTAAATGGCTTGTGCTACTCCACCGAAGGGGCAAAGAGAACAACATTTCACACGTATATCCAGTTATTGGTGGTATATAGGCGGCAACACAACGAATTTCGCAACCTGTTTGTGTAACTACAGTAAAAGACACAGTCCCTCAATTTGTTTTGTTTTTTTGACAAACTGGAAGCGTCGCTACTGTTAACATTAGCTAAATCATGTAAGTCGAATACAACGGAACAATCCCATTGAGACAGTGGCAGCCGAGGACGCCGGGGTCCTTGTAAACAAAGACAGTCTCATTCAGTCTTTTGGTCGACATTATCGACGCTGCCCGACAGCCGTGCAGTTTGCGAAGTACCAGCGAAAACAGGTTATTCTTACCTCAAGTCGTCTGAAGGGAAATGATTCCTGTTTTTCAGTCGTCTCTGTGTTAACTTTTCAGAGCCATCGAGACGATAAGTTCTTCCCGGGTTATACTTTGGTCACCGTAACCTTCCCGGGCTTTAGCTTCCCATTCTCTGCTGCCGCTGCACGTTTCCGACATTTATGACAAACACGTAAATGTCGCTGTTTCGTTTCACGCCGACAGGTAACAACTAAACTGCTGTGACCGCGTAGCTTTACCTCAAACAGCCTAGGAAGAAGGGGAATCTCCAGGGAGCAAATAGAGAGCGGACGTACGTGTAATACGTAACACCGGTTATCTGCTGCGTGCAGACGCAAGTAAACTTACGTAAAGTCCATTCTAGAATGCGGAGATAGAAAACTACATTTCCCAGGGTCAACGCAGACATTACGACCAGGATATCCGGGTACGATTATCGTAACAACTCATATATTACAAAAGATGGTTTCGCCTCACTTAAATTTGTGAATATTGGGTTGTGTCATTTTGTTTTTTTATTTCATTATGTTATCACATCCTGTAAAATATAAACTTGCTTTATTTCATTTTGATTTTAAACCAAAGAGTAGGGTTCCGTTCCACCCAGATATGTGTCCTACAGTAGCATTGTAGCGCCATCTAGTGGGACAAACTGATATATCCTATTTAGGCCATTAATTTCAGCATTGTGTGGGCCTAGTCAAAATAAAATAAATCATCTCAATTCTTGAGAATATTTCTGTCCTCTACAAGCTTTTTTTTTAAAGACTATGTTTCTAAAAATGAACAATTCAATTCATTTAAATTAAAGGGTAAAGCAAATTAGTGACAGACTAATCATTTAAAATAATATTAATGGTCAAAACTATTTGAGACTAATGCACATATAGAAGGAGTTCTAAAGATCTAAATATAAATTGGCTTCGGAGCAATGTTAGCAGCAGAGCTCTGACTCAGCCACAACTGAGTCATACCAGAAATGAGAGCATTGAAATAGTCTGCTGAAAATAATACGATTCTCTGTGTCAAGAAGAAAGTTCTACTTAAAGCACCCATATATGGTGATGTTCCTAATCCATCACCTCATTGATTTGCTGTAGGAGAGAACAATAAGTTGAGTTTACTATATATATGTATATGAACATGTACACATGTAATATAAAATTAATTTTTCATTATCATGATGTCAGAAAATAACCATTTAAACTACAGTCATTTAAACTACATTTTATATTGTTTATATCCATACATGATAGTGTTAAAGGCAGTGTATAGCTTGCAATTGGTTGCTCTAGTACAGACAGAATAGCGGCCAGAATGATAGCTTCTAACTTGTTTCCCCCAGTGTCATTCTGCAAAAGCAGATAGACAAAGTCGCAGCATTAGTAGCAGTGGCAGTAATAGCCCATGATTAGTGGGCCAGTGGCTAAAGTAGGAATATCCTACAATATGTCAAATTTAGTTTTCCCTTTAAGCAAATACATCTCAAGTTGCAATGCTGGTGGTCCAAGGGAATCACACATAAAACAAATGATCAAGAAAAAATTCACCCATCCTTACAGCACCAGTAAACCTAACGGAAATCTTCAAAGTAGTAGCAGCAGCAGTATGGTGGTACTAAAGTAAATGTACTAGTTTGGATATGAAAGATGGTGCCCATATCAGTGTAAGTAACAGATAATCTCTTTAAAATCCAGTACAACTCAACACCACCACTAACTACCTTTAGTAGAGTTTGGTGTTTCAAGTAAAACTAAAAATTATCACCTCCAGGAAGGGAGGTTTAATCGCAGTACTGTAGTTTTAGATAGCATGATATTATAAGCAATTTATGGGTTGTCGTGTGAGCCCAATATGAAACTTTTTCTTGGGTTCTAGTGCTCCTGTTTTTTCTGTGCATGTGTCAAATTCAGATTCAGATTTTATTTGTCTCATGCACAAATACACAGTACGATATGCAGTGAAACAACCTTATTAATGTTAAAACTATAATTACAGTAAATAGGTAGGGCAAATATGTAAAATAAAAAACAATGTATAAAATAGAATACAATAAAGTGATGCAGCAGTTTTATGTAGTGTGTGTGTGCAGTGTGTTTCCATATATTCAAAGGGTTTATCTTATTTGAGATTTTTATATCATCTGTGTTGTTTGGTTGGTCAAACTGTGCAATGCTTTCTACATGCATGAGTGAAATTACATGACATACATTTAATTAAGGGATAGAGAGCATGTGAATCATTCACTGATTTTGGATTATCACTGCTAATACCGGTGTCACCCAAGTTGTTTGAACCAGTAAAATTCAAAGGATTAGGCCAACATGGGTCAGAAAACTTGAAGAACGCATTAGCAGGGAAAGTCTAAAAACATATTAATGTCTTATTAAAGTAATTGGCCTGTGTGCAGTCAATCAACGGAAGTGAACTGGGCTGTATTAAAACTAATCACCATCAATAACCATCAGCAACTTAAATGTATTTTCAGTTAAGTGATATCGTTTAACACTCCTAGGAAAAAAAAGAGAAGCACCAACTATAAGTTTCTTGGATTGCAGCAGATGACTTGGAGGACTGAGGCGGAGCAAAGCATCCTTTGATAGAAGCGGGCAGGCGTGTGAGTCTGGGCGGAGGAAGTTAACTACCGTCGGAGGCTGCTTCCCACTTTTGTGAGGCTAGTGTCCGCAGTGTCAGAGATAGCTACACACATTCAAAATGTTAGGACCGGTGTAGTAAACCCAGTTATTTGAGCAGAGCGATACGGGTGAAGCATTTACCGGTAGTCTAGCTCACGCGACTGGAGACGAGGATTTCTTCGTTAGCAGGTATGTCAGTGAACGCATCTTTGTGAACTTTTTTTTTGTCTCCCTAAGGCAGTGGTGCACTTGTCTCTCGCTCGAGCGAAATGAAATCACTGCACACGCGAGCGTTCTTCGTTGTATGTTTTGGCACGACTTATTTTTTTTCCAGGAACGACTGAAAGTTGCTAGCTAGCCCACCTTGAGTAATCTTTGTTGGGTGTATTGTTTTCAAAGGCCAGTCGGTGCGGGCACACTGTTGTCATGACAATGCTCGGGAAACCCAGCGCGAGGCACGTTGGGAGACACAAAAGACACCAGCGGCGTTTTGCTTTTTCTTAGGACTATGTCTCTCAAAGCGAAAACTACCTTATAACGTCTGAGCAGGTCTGAAACAAAACCAGTGTAAGGGTGTTTAAACTTTTACTCAGCTACCGGGATATATCAAAGAAAGACGAGCAACTTTCCGAGCGTTCAGCCGTTGGGATTTGGCCTTTGAGAGGGACAGGGGCTCGGATGTGTCCAAACTGCTGGGATAAGGTGTGTCCTGTGTTTATATGAGACATATTGTGACCCCGCTAGACAGGAAAGGGATGCATTTAGTCAGGTCTTTGCTGTTTTTACGTCTACACGTGGAAGTGACTGGTTTTCACAATAGAGAGTGAGCAGCACAATTGCCTTAAGGGAAAAAGGAAAACGACGTGTGTGTCCGTGTGAGGCTAACGCTTCCATAAGGGCAGAAATGTGTGTCATGTGTTTCATAGGACCTGTGTGTGCATGCGTGTAGATGGTAGGAAGTTGGGGTCAGGGTCATGGACACTGTGAGGGTGTTTGTGTCAGTGCTGGAAGATGTTACCACACGCAGCTCTCCCCTATGATGACTCAGTACTATTCTTGTTTACAACTTTGCGCAAGGGAAGTTTTCACAACTCCAGGTGCTAAAAGACACGTCTAATGGAGCCGTGCCATGCTTGTCCCTAGTAAAATATTCTAATATCAGCATCAAGCGTGGTTGCTCATTAAACACCAGGTGGCCAAAACTCAAGAGAGAACAAACCACACGAATGCCAAGAAGCTTCATATTTAACTACTGAAATCTGCTGATAAATCTAATTATACATTATTGTTGTCAGTGAAGATGGTTTACTAATATGATATAGTATAGATCAGACAAGTATTAATATAGATCATAACCTAACCCTGTGCAATTTTATATATGGGAATTCAAATTTAGGTAAATACTATAGTAAATAATAATGTGTGTAAATGGCAGTATAGTAGTATAATATGTGTACCTAGCTAAAGTGGCAAATGCTGAAGTACTAGAAAGCAGAGCAGTTCCACTTAAGTGCACTCAAAGTAAGAATATATTTGTATGTTAAGTAGTTATTTTAATAACGCAAAGCAAAAGCAAAATAGTGAATTCATACAGAGACTATAGTATGTAAATGAAATCACGAAACATATATACAATGTTTAATACTTCTTGATTCAAATTATGTTAATTATTCATTTAAAGATAATGTATGGAAACACATCTCTGCATTTGTCCTTCTAAAGATCTTTGTCAGCCCTTCCTGTCTCCTTGTGTGTCAGGGCATGCAGCCGCATCTCCTCAGTCTGATTTGCACCCACTAGGCCTGGAGGCACACGAATGACGAAGACATATAAACACACACACACACACACACACACACACACCCTCACTCACGCACTAATGCACATAGGGCAACATGAACAAACTTACATCAAAGATACTTCGGTTTCTTATGCATGTTTGATGGTACAGGCAGGCAGCGGCTGGCCGCTGCGCCACGTTACAGCACAGATTTGTATGTATGTAAGTGGAAGCAACCCCTTGAGTGTGGAGGGAGGAAAAGGTAGATAAAGCAGAGGTAGACTGTACATTTAAAGACAAAAGGAAGTGGAAGAAGGTGCATCTTCTCCTGTTCTTTATGTAGTCATATGCTTTAAGTCACCTTTTGATCTAAGAGTACAAAATCAAGTTTTTATGAAGTAAAATTTGATTTAGCGACCAAGATGTAGCCTGCAGGTCTAAGTGAAGGGAGCTTCAGGACACAAGAAGCTGAGACATGGTTCATAACTCTTCCCTCTGTTGTGCAGTTGTCTTTTGTCTCTGCTGTTTGATGTATTGTTGGCTTTTTAGCTGTGAGCAGCTGGTACTGTATAAGTCTTTTTGTCTGCTTCTTGGCCAAACATTTCCTGTCCAGAGACACAGCTCTAAAACTGTATCAGTTGGTTTTCCATAAAAGGTTCATGCTAATTTCAAGGACATCTAGGAAATGTCTCCATGTTTATTTTTGCATATCTACTATAATAACAATTCAATATTACTAAAAATAAATAGAAATATTTTGAAATTATTATTTAATTTATTAATCGAATGAAGCTGCCCCCGCCACATGAAGGCAAGTTTGTACATAATAATCCTGGAGCCAAGAACATGTCAGTTAAATGTAGGAACAAGTAAAAAGTATTTTTGCATTCATTGACCTAAGTGCACTCACTGTCAACATCCGTTGTCTTCGCTTTGCCAGAATTTCAAATCAGTGAAAGCTGGAATTGGCCACTTATCAGTTGTAGCTTGAGCAGATCTTGGCACATGGTGATAAGCACATCGTAAATTTATCTGAAGTTCACCCTCCAAAACATTCAGCGCTTTGGATCTAGGCAGGGTGCCTTTGGTTCACCTCGACAGCACGCTTCCATTCTGGCCAGATGTGCTGCTTAATTAACATGCATGCCCAGGGCGAGAGAGGTGTCACCACCCATACACGGTTTATCCAGGTGCTGAAGCTCTGCATAATTACCTCGCATTAACATGAATGATAATAATTAGATTCATGGTGTGTTTCGTTGAGTCAGAAATAGGTCAGTGTTATTGGTGCGCAGAAAGCTTGTGAGTGAAATAGTAGAAAGCAGCTTCCATGTAGAGGAATGGGATGCTAGATAGATATTGTGCACACACACACAGTAAAGTCCGAGTCAGCAGAGACACCAGGGCTAGTTCTGTTTCCATCATAAATCACACAGTTTGACGACAACTTTGAAACTTAACACCTCAAGATCAGAGAGGCCCTGAGAGGTCCTTAAAGAGACAGTAATGGTGCAGAGGACAGACAAAAGACAAAGCAGTGGTTTGAGTGAATGTTCACTCTGTATGTTTCCTGAAACCTCAATGAAACTTAAGGTGTGTACTAACCGCTGCCAAGCTAATGCCTATCTGTATATGTTCCCAGGTAAAAGCCAGGAGTCACACTGTAAAAGGAGGAATACCAACCCATGGAATGGAGCAGCTCATAGAGTAAGAAGGATTTGTGCCTTTATTTCTCTTATGTGACAGATGCTTTTACACAGTTTGTTAACATGTTTTATTGTGTTTAGTAAATGGGCTTCCTGTCTCTATTTTGGGTCTTCCTGGTACTGTTGTTACCCACGCTTTAGCAGTGTGCCTGGCCTTGGGACTGGAGAAGCATTTTATCCTTTTACCTGACGGAGTCAACTGTACTGAACATCTCAATCCAAAACCATTAGTTCCCGAAAAAACAACTGTGAAGGCAGAACCTCTTAAACCGTTCAGATTTTGCATTACTGGCTAAAAGGTTTGGAAACAACTGTTAGCATTAGCTGAGGTGGGGGCACTTAAAAGGGAGCACGGAGATTCTACCGTGTGTCTGTCTATTTAAAATACAACATCTTGACAGAAATTGAAAAAACAAGCCCAGCTCCTTTGGCTGATATCAAAACAGATGCTCTGTGCTTGTGCAGCTTGTCTCTCAATGTTTTAGGAGGTAGGACAGGTTGATGAGGTGCTTGAAGCTTTACAGTCCAACATGTCTAGGCATTTTGAAAGCCTGTTATTTTCTATTTTTAGCAGAACAAGATGTATCATCAGCCAGTATGCATAAGGTTGCAGTTAGATTTGATGAATGGAGCTTCTGGAAAGTAAGTCTTCCAGGCGCAGGGAAGCAGTGAGCGTGGGGAATACAAAGAGACCTACAGTATAATCACGAAAACACTTTGGTAATAGATCAACACACAAATCCACGGAGACACTTAATTACACATGCGCTCTCTATCACACAAACAATCATTCTTACACTACGTCTACGTTTTAAGCAGCGCTTCAGCAGAAAGATGAAAAAAGGGAATCATGCCACGGAGGAGCAATAACAACACTGTGTGAAGGCAACCTGGTGTTGTTGGGGGATGGGGAGCTGGTTTATCTAACCCTACATACCTTCACTCCTCTTTTGTGGAGAAACCTTTCTGCTAGACTGAACTGGATACAGTTGATGTGTGTAACTAATGTGATTACTACAAAGCGTTTATTATGTGTTGCTATTGTCCTGCTCTGCTTCATCACCTAGAAGCTTCACATGTTGTAGCACGGGAGTTGTATCTTCTTGGCTCTTTTGCATCGTTTCCTTACATTCTACAGAGAGCAGAAGCAGAATTAGCATTGTGCTTCAAGGGCGTGTGCTGATACTGTAAGTGTTTGGTTTCTTTTTGTGCGTTTGTGGCTGTATAATCAAGCATGTGTGTGAATCACAGGCTCTTTGTCATTACAGTTCGCCTATCTCTCACTGGCACAAGTAGATGCAGCATGTGTAATTCAAACCTGTGACTGTAAGGGATGCGTGCCTACATGCTTTCCCTCCTACTTGCCTACTTGCTGCACCCCAACCTGTCAAGTGAAACCATTCATTTTCAGTTTATCAGTGCCCGCCCCCCTCATGCCTCATATTGACTGTGACACATTAGTAATTGTTGAATCACCCTCCTCATCATTCACCCTCTCTTGACTCCTTTCCCGACATGACAACCTTTCTCTTAATGATGAGGTTACGCCATCGACTCATGTCAAACGGCGAGATGGGGTTCCAGACTTGCACAATTACACTCTCCTTATTGGCCTGTGACTCATTGGTGAGTCATCGCAACAAGGTAAGGGGCTATAAATGCACCCCAACGCATCGTGCGTGTACTGACACACGTGGTAGACAAGTGAACACCTTCTGTGGTGCGAGACAGTCGCACAGTTGGCGTCACTGTGTGGTAATGTTCGTCATGGTGAGTGTGTTAGGTACAAAAGTTAAATGTTGTGTATGTTTGTGTTATCTATTTACACCCATAGACTTAACGCCTGTCCTTCCTCTCTCTTTTTCTCTCACAGTACACACACATAGACGCAGACAGTTATGTTATTTCTTAAATAATGCCGAAAGCAGAACCAGTAATTATTTGGTGCATAATGATGACTGTTCTGTTGTCTCTGTGCTGATCAGATAACACTAAGCATAATTTATCAGGATGGTTCTGACATTTGTGGTAATACAGGGTGTAGTGGTTGGTACTGAGTCACTAGAGGGCGACATATCCTTTAATTTTCAACATGAATAGCATCGTAAATCAACTCAAGTTGTTCAACCAAAGTGTTGGATGTGTGATTGCAGTGGGGTCATTCTTCAGAATCACAACGTCTTTATTGTCATTGCAAGAAGTAAAAGGAAATGAGGTGCTGTCCTTGTGGAAATATAAAAAATATAACGTTATAAAGATTCTCTGCTAGATACTACAGTGGGAATTGTGCACTCTCTAGAGAAGAACAGAAACCCCACATTACGACTTAATCCACGCTGTTAATGTGGCCTTCTTGGGAAACAAAGAATGGAGATGGCCATCACGGAGCGCCTTTTAATAGCTCATTAATTTGCAGCCAGTAGGCCTATTCCTTTTCCTAGAGACTGAATTACTTTTGCTGCGGTCTTATCTGGGATTAGACTTCAAGAAATCAGCGCTATGAAGTTGAGGTTTAAACTCTTTGATGAGGTAATAGCTTCAGTCTATTAGGGGCCTTCACAGACTAAATCAGTATTTCAAGAAACTCTGAATTGGGGGCCTGTTGTTAATCAGAAATTAGATTCTAAAGACAGTGCAAGTATGTGATGTGTCTGTAGAGGGAATGAGGTAATAAGTAAGAGTGCAGACTAAAACTTATGTTTGATGCTTGACACACTTTTCCTATCGGTGTGGCTTTTAATTCTGTAGACATTTGGTTGAGCACATTTACATTTATCTTTCTAACAATGCCATCTCACTGTTTACACACATTATAAGCTAGCTCAACGTACAACGTTTTTCTCCTGCTCCTGCAAAATAAACAGGCACAGTGTGAAATCAACGCGTCATTCACAAATTAGCTGCTGTCTGAGGGAACACTGAAAGCTTTCATGTCAGACTACAGATTCAGGTTTTGTTTGGTCTAATTATAGTGATGTCAGACCAGCTGGGCTGTTTTTGCCCTGACTGGCAAAAACAGTTTATTCGTTTCTGCTGTGTCACAACGGAGTCCTCGAGGTGCCTGTTTATGTCGCACTCATCTCCGTGCGTTCGTGCTGATTGGAAGTCTGCAGCATACATTTGGGTTTAGAAGACGGATTATTGCTGCCTCATAGCGAATGGTTACGTGTTAGTGTGCTCCTCCCTGTGTGTGTGTGTGTGTGTGTGTGTGTGTGTGAGAGAGAGAGAGAAAGAGAGCTTGAGTGACAGTGTCTGATTCTCCAAGGCTGTGTGAACAGCATAGCTGGAAGGTCTCATGTCTGTGTCTGCAGATAGACATGATCTCAGCACACTGTCAAACTCTTCTACAAATACTCACATGTGTTCAAGCCTACAGCCCGACACATCCTTCATCCTTCTCATTATGTAACTAGCATCAGATGAACCATAGTATTGTTGTAAAGCACAGCTTTCTCATCCAAAATTCGGTTTGTGTTTGTGTGCTGCGACCGTCACTGGATGAGCACTCGCCTCGCGTCAAACACCCCACCTCCGCATATACATGCATGCACAGACAAATACACGCAGCAGGGACAGCCCGATCACTCTCCAGACAATGATGACAATAAGAAATGACACACTGAGCAGTTCAAATCTGAGTGAACCGCCGCATAATGAATCACGGAGGGCGGCTGGCTTGATATCAGACGTGAGCAACAACAGAATCAGTGGTCGGCTTCCATCAAAACAGGATGCGTGCGTGTGTGTTTGTGAGAATTGTCTACGGTGTTTATGAGAGAGAAAAACAAGGACAGCGGGGAACCTTTTTAGCGGCTGTTTGAGTGTCAGTTATTTGATTCACAGATAGAAAGAGGAAATAATGAGATGGTGCGTTTTTAGTATTGAACAGTTGCCCTCTAGTGGTACCTCCATTCTCAAATGTTGTGCGTTTTCTTTAAGGGGTTTGATAAAAATCAAATGTGTGTGTGTGTGTGTAAGTTACACAGAAACATGTGCAGTAAACATACCCAAGAATTGATTAGGTCTTGAATTACTGGGGGTTAAGAACCACTACTAAGAACAGGAACTTCCCAGAGGATGCATTGTCAGACAAGAATAGGATGCTTGGCAATATTTACAATGGAGTTTATTATCTACAGTATGAATTGCATGTGTATACGTATGTGTCTGCGTATTTTAAGTTTAACTTCAGTCATAGTATATAACAAACACTTGAATTAGGATCTTTAAGTTGTAGGGCTTATATGTCTTATTAATTTTTACATTCTCCTATTTCCATCCATCCATTTTCCTCCGCTTATTAGACTTTGATGGCTTTAGGAGTTGGCAGCTAAGTCAGCAGCCAATACGTACTTTCGTTCATCTTTTATTCAAACCAGCCTTCAAGATCAGAAGCTAAATAGTGGTGCGTCTTACTGGCTTTGTGCAGACAGGGGGCAGTGTACTATAATTGAGTGAGTGAGGAAAATACGTATAGCCAGGTTTGAAAAGGAGAGATGGTCATTTCCTTATTTGTACAGGCATTACATGCATCCAGTATATACCGTTAAAATGCCAAAGGTGAACTGAGAAATCCACTGATTAGCTGTTTCGTGCTTTGCCAGCTACAGAATTGTAATTCTCCTTTATCAGGAGTCCTAAGGTTATTAAAGGGATCACATGAAAATGTTGAGCTCACGTTGAACACAACTGAACAAGCTGTGGCTACACTATCCCAATGTTTCAGGGGATCATTGATATCACCGCTGCATTGTCAGAAGCTGTTGCAGGGCTGTAATACACACAAGATGAGTGTGTACAGTTAGGAGTTGTATGTATATGACAGAGCAGGGGTGAGTAATGAAAGTAAAATAGATAGTTTATAAGCATCACTTTTGAAACTTTTGTTAAATAACAAGTAAAACAATGTAATTGCCTATTCACTGAGTCATTTGTTTGAACACTTTCCAAACAGAGTTCTGAAGCACATTCTTTTTCCAAAATGTAATTTTCATATTTTAATGTTAACTTTGACTTTAAGCAAAAGCAAATCGTTCCTCGTGTACCCAACTTATCAAATTATTTGACATGTTTTGTTCCAGAAGTACTAAATGAAACCCGGCAGAAGAGCAATCAGTGCCGGCTCAAGGGCAAACACAATTATTCAGAACATTGTCTCTGATGTCACACTAGTGCTCCACTAGATATGATGACTCCTTCCTGGATTTATTAGGATACTGTATTCACACACTTACAAGTGTATGTAAACACTATTTATGTCCCTGAAGAAAGAACTAACTTTAGATTTTTCTATAATAGAAAAAAGGAGGCAGGACAGAAAAGGACACGACTGCAAACAGCAATATTCACTGATGATAGAAAAGGAAAGGAGAAAGGAAAGTTATAGGAGGGGATGACTTAGTCACAGACAGAAGTAGAGCTTCGAACGTCACAGCTGTTACCCTTGCACGTCCTTACACAGAGGGAGAGATTTTCCTGGGGGTGCTTGGCCAGGCTCTTCACTGATGACTCATAAAGATGGTGCCAGTGCTCATCCACAGTATGTGGCGCGTGTACTCGCGTATGTGTGTCTTTCTGTACATTGTACTTATTAAGATTTTCTTTCTGGTGTGCTACAAAACAATGGTTCATTTTCCTGTGAATAACTTGGATTTTATATGTGTGTGTGTGTGTGTGTGTGTTTGTTGTATTGTGAATGGTCCTGTCTGACTGATCCCAGTGGGGAAGGCTGCTGAGTGCTGCCACAGTAATTACAGGAAGAAGCTTTCTTAAACAGTCTCTCACTTCTCCCTGACTGTTTATATCCTGTCAAATAGCCGGTAGAGTGGAGTGATGTACCAAGGCGTCTTCAGTGTGCCGTAAGTCAATAATCATTTCACAGGATTACATGGATGCTCCATATACGGGTTATAGCCCAATTCATACAGAATGATACGCGAACAGCATCCTGTGGTTACACATGGAAATTCTACAGGGAAATGTCAGACAGTGGATCGTGCTGCAAGGCAATGTTCCCCAATGAAGATCCCCAATCCTCTATCAAGTGTGTTGTCAAGGTTCTGTCTTTAATCCTAGAAATGCTGTGGAAGGAGCTTTATTAGGCAATTCATGCCCTGAAGCCAATCAGCATCTCTGAACTGAAGCTGTGCTGAGCTGAACAGTTACCAGGAACATTTGTGTTTACTGCTAACAAAGGGGATCACAGCCGTTCCTGAAGGCACACCTTCACATGCTATGGCCGCAGATAAATATTTGAGATCAGATTATTTCCACAGCGAATAATTGTTTTCTGTAAAACATTTGTCCACCACCGGAGGGACCCAGTTTAGTATCTGACTGCTGTTCTTAGCAGCGTCTGTGTAGCGAATGCTGATGAAGCATCATGTTCTGGTGGCTGCACAAACAGTTCCTGCTCTGTAGAAAGCAGATTCAACATTTGCCGGTTTTATTTATTTTATATATTTGTTTTTTAGTCCAGTAGAAACAACAAGTGTAGTTTTCCTGAATAGACGTTGTCAAAGTGAGGACATTCTGAGTTAGACTGAAAATAGTAGAAAAATAGTGATCTATGATTTATTCATCAGCCTAAAACATCTTAAAGCCAAATGCAGACTAAAGGGAAAATGGAGCTGTGGCTGTTAATACTTTAAGCTGAGCTCTTCCTCGCACCCAGCCTCTGGTTTTTTCAGAGGCTGGGTGCTTGCTCTATTGCTGCAGGTTCCTTTTTTTTCCTCTTTCACTGTGTTTTCACAAAAAAGAGTTTGTTTTCATAAATCCTCTGGACTCCAGCTTTGTCTCATAGACACATTTTCTCTTTTTGTTTCTCAGTTCCTCCAGCTATTTAAAACAGACAACTTCATTTATGAGCCAAAGTTTTGTTTTTCTGCAGAAATGGTGTGAAATGTTTTTTACACAATGAACTGAGAACAGATCAAAACATTTCAAAGTGAGAATAGGTGCTATTTTCAATTCATAGTGCATTTAATCATCTGCATAAACACAGGCTGATTTGTCCAAATTATGGATCATGCACATTAGATATATTTCATGTGATCTAGATTAAATGTGGAATGTAAAGTACATATTTTTTATTAATAGAAAAAAATATATATGTAAACATTTATATAACGCCTTATGTGATCTCAAAGTCATTTTCAAACACTGAAAGATCAACGTCTCTCATAATGCAGACAACAATGTAATATAATATTCCCTGTGGTAAATACATAAAGGTGTGTAAAGATCTGTTCCTACTCTCTACACTCAGACTTAATGCCTACCGGGCTTCCTAGATTAATGGACCGTCGGGGGAGGGGCTGTGCAGATCATGACAGAGAGAGAGAGAGGGAGGGAAGGGAATTTGATTGAGAAGGTGGGAGATGGGAGAGGCGGATCGATAAGCTGAAGTCTTTAGCACAGGAACCCGCAAAGCTCCCACAGCCCACACCTTTCACACAACATTAGGATCCCAGCACAAATAGAAGCAAAACACAAACACACACATACACACCAAAGCCCACAGCGGTATATAGACATACTCTATAGTCTGTTGTCAAAATCTCAATCGCTGCACCGGTGTCACTGAGACACAGTTTCTCAAATGCTTTGCTAAGATTCTGTATCACTTAAATCCTAATTAAGATGTTACTGATGGAGTCTTGTGCGTGGTGTAGCTTAGCAGACAGTTACACTACAAAAACCCCAGAGGACACAAATGTGCAGTGGTTCACTCATGTATGTCTTCTTGGGTTTGTTGAATGATTGAGTTTTTTGGCCCTATCTGAGCCCTATCCCACCTGTGAAACATGGCCTTTGCTGCCCTTCGACCTGGTTGGCATCCCATCATTCACTGCGCTATTATTCTACAAGAGAAACGTCTGTGTATCCATCCGTGAACGAAAGCCCAGCAGACCATAACACACAACGGTGTTCTACCAAAGAATGGTTGGAAGTGCAAGTCCTGACCTCAATCCTATGCCGTGGAAGGACCTAAGGCGGGTCATTAATACAAGGAAGCCAACCAGCATCCCTGTTCTGTAATGGGCTACAGTCTGTCCACGCTAAAGCGCAGAATCAGTAAACAGAAATATTTAGACGACGCACTTACTCATTCAAAGGGCGTCACAGCACTTACTGAAGGCACAAGTTCACATACTTTGGCCACACATTTATTATATATTCACAATATGTTATCCTTTAGTCAAGTCTGTTTTATTGGCGACCTAAAGGACTAATTAGATTGGTATTTACTGGAACACCCTTCCTTACAACATGTATCCCTGCGCAGCTTCTCACTACAGACCCTTAAGGGCACCGTTGTTGTCAGTAGAGTCGGGAGCGTGATTCTGTGAGTCTGTGTGATAAGAATGTGAGCGGACTACAGAAACGGGAGGCATGTGGAAGGAGATGGCGAAGGAAAAGGTGGAGGAGAATGAGACCGGGAACAGAAGCAGGAATGTCTGTATGTATAGTGTTTGGGTGTGTGGGAGGGAGATGCACATAAACATGCTCACTCACTAAGGAGCGCTCCACAAGCAGCCCACCCTCTACACCGACACCGACACTCTTCCTTTTTGTTGTTTACATTTCCTTGCTCTCCCCGTCCTCCCATCCCATCAGCCTTTTACTTAGAGTGCCATTCCCTTAGATAGATTCACAGGGCCACCAGCTGGACGTTCTGCCTGAACCTCTCTGCTTGTTTTTCATTATTGATGAAATTAGAGGTAAAGAGAGAGAGAGCTATCCTTGTTCATGGAGACACAGATACACACACACAGACACGAATAAACATGGCCAAACAGCAAGCGTAAAGTTATGACCGCGGAGCGGGTGCACTTCAGGTTGAATGTGAATCTGTATGTGTGTGTGGGGGAGAGAGAGAGAGAGGTGGGAAGGAAATAAGAGAGAGGTGGAGAACGGCAAAGAGTAATAAACACACAAAGCTCCTCCGTTGACACCTGCTCTTTAGCTTTGATCGCATATTGTGTGTGTGTGTGTGTGTGTGTGTGTGTGTGTGTGTGTGTGTTCACAGAGGGCTGACTGTCTGTGTGGAAGAATTCAAGCACGAGAGAGAGAGAATGCAATTGACAGTATGCGCTAAAAAATAGAGAGAGACAGAGAGAAAGGGGGGGGGTGGGCTTAGTTACAAGCATCATAGCAGCTCATATTCTCCCACCAGCTCTCCTTTCTCCAGCACACAAGAAGACTGACGCTGAGCCATCACCTCCCTTCTTCTCTCTCTTATTTCCTCTCTCTCTCCTCCTTGTTTGTCCTCCACTCGGGGGGGCACTGCTCATGCTGTGTCGATTGGTAGGCAGCCACAAATGTTACTATTTTGAGAAAGTCAGTGTATATGCTCTGCGCATTGTGGCGAAAGATCGACGGGGAGGCAGAGAAAGGCAGCGTGGGGTTTGGATCATTCGTCTGCACATTAAGTGCTGAGCACCAGAGGACGAGGGAGCACATGGAGACTCTGACCCGCGGCTGATGCCATGGCACTGAACCCAGGTGGAAGCAGAGGTAGCTAGACGTTAAGTCAGGAGGTCGTGTGCCAAGGAGGTTTGCAGGAGTGAACCACACTCTTTTTTTTTTTTTTTTTTTACAGCTCTAAGAGAAAGCAGGCAGAAAGAAACAGTGAGGCGAGGGTAAACACAGAAAGGAAAGATGGCCAGTTTTGGGAAACTCACAGACTACTTTAATCGCCGCAAGTCTCGAGAGGAGCTGCGCGTCGGCAGGAGTTCACGGCGCAGTGGCAGTTACTGCTGCACGGTGGCAGAGGCCAGGTAATCTGTCTGTATGTCTGTGTGTGACTGGATCTGTGTACAGGTATGCCACACTACATGGCACACTTTTCATTTGTCTCTGTGGCTCCAGACACGTATCCCACATCCACCATTGCACTCTGTGTCTCAGTGTTTTTGTCACGAAAAACAAAACTATTCTCCTCTATCTAAGAGCACCATTGTTTAAAAATCATGCACGCAGCAGGCATACAAGCATTTGTGTATATGTAGTTGTGTGTGCATGTACGCATATGTGATCAAGCATGAGTCTTACATAAGTGTGGAGGTGCAGTCGATGTTTGCTATCAGGCATGGTGCTGCTACTATGCTTCTTCCACTGACACACAGCTAAATACAGAGGCGTCTCTTGATAGACATACAAAAGACAAAGTCGATATGCTGTAAATAGAGGAGACAGACAGAAGGAAAGAGTCTACATAGCGCTCACAATAGTGCTCACACTGCCTCGTGTATTCACACCGTCTGCTTCTCGGTGACAACCACAACTTTTCTTTGAGTTCTTCCAGCAGTCCATTTAGTGGCAGGTCTTTTCCTCGAGGGCAAATTGACAATAGGTGTTGACCTTTACCTCAATATTGTCTGCGTTTGCATGGACAGTTTGTCTCGCTACAGTTAACAATGTCATAAAGCCAAAGTAAAATGGGTTGGTAGAGATAAACCAGAGAGTTATTTGTTTTGATTCCCAGTTTCTCCTGGCTACAGGTTGACACTGAACTGAGATATAATAAAATAATGCAATTATCAAATCTCATATCAGTCACTCAGAGCAAACGTGGGTGGACATCTGATACAAAGAAAACCACTCTCAGATTCTCTGCCATTACAAATCCAACATCTTTATCATTCCCACAGTCTTTGTCTCTGTCTCTCCCACTCACACTGTCTCTTTTTCACAGGCCATCACCTTCCTACGCCCCTTTATCTTTTCCCATCCTCTCGACTTTTAGAGTTTCTTGCTTGGTCTCTTTTAGACTCCTCTCTCTCTCTCTCTCTCTCGATCACCCTGCTTTCTCTAATGCCTCTCCTCACTGTGCTCTGACATCCACCGCGATGGAGCTAGAAGGGTGTGACGGCAATCACAGTTTCGCAAGGTCTGTTTGTAGATGCTGGACCAGCACACGTGAGCTCTTTGCATTTGTCTAAAAGAAGAAAAAGTCAGTTAAAGGTTGTAGCAAGGCGTTGTCCCATTATTGTCTAGCGTGTATTCACATCATCATCTACCACTTTATGGTGAGAAAACAACCTTGCATCTAGATTAAGATGTGCCAACAACTCAGATATTTATTTGTATTCCCAGAGGGACAATGAGTTGCAGAACAGGCATAAAGTAAAAAAGACCCAATCTGGCCTCCACCTAGACCCTGTAAGTACAGTAGCTGATAAAAGCTCTTACTGGGCTGAGAGGGGAAGGTACGAAGGAAGTGCAATGAAGACGGGATGTTGCGAAGAAGGTGGCAAAGGAAAATATCACTGAGACTTTCTTGCTGGGAACCAATTATTTTGCTGGCAATATTCATATATTTTAGTGAGCAAATGACTCTGGGCAACATTAGCTTCATCATGCCAAGCAGAAGAAACATAATATAATCCTTTTTAAAGTTTCCACTACTGTCGGATCACACTGAGATAGTTGTTTTGCCTTAATTAGAATTTGAGCCCATGTTAATATTCACAGTTATATCTAATGTAATAACACCACATCATTCCATATCAAATGCCACAGAAATGCTAAAGATGTTGATTCGGAATTTGACGGTTGACATTTTTTATAGACTCTAACCATTATGTTGTTCATGTTTCCATAATTAGATTTTTTTCTTCCACATCATTTACATTCGTTTACCACGAACATGATTTTAATGTGTTTCTCCCTTTATGTCACTGATTGGGAAATTTAAATGCAGATTAAATGCAAATGTACTCTCAACGGAGTGAGACACGGTTAGATGGAGCTGTTTTTTTTTTGCAGATATTCACTAACTCTGCCCTCGCTGGAATGCAGCCTTAATAAATGGTGACATGTTCAACGCATACTAAACGATGAGTGAAGAGGGTAATGAACAGGTTAATGTCCATCATCTTGTAGCGTAGATGGATAAATCGGTCTGTGTTTACAATGTATGGCCTTGTAGAGTAAATGTTATGCAAGAGAGGACAAGTAGAAAGAAGGCAACAGAAAGGCAAGGGAACCTAAGGAAATGGCAGGAAATCATATTGTGCAGAGACAAAGATAAGCAGGAGAGATGTGATTAGAAGTAAACAGACACCTTTAACACGCGCTTACATTCAAACACTGTGAGATACTGAATAGGACATTTTAATGAATGGCTCAGTATCAAGCATTACATTTGGCTTATGAATGAGTAACACGAGCTACAGTACTGCTTCAATAGAAGTGAATTCATTAGTTCTTCACATCAGTAAATTGATGTGTATGTACAACATTATGTGTGTGTGTGTGTGTGTGTGTGTGTGTGGCAGCACCATGGATAGCTCTCACTCCTGTAGCTACTGCTCAGTATTACGTCGCAGCTCGAGTCAAGGTTGATGCTACCATGTGATCCTGCTCAGCTCTGCACAACTGTTGACAAATGTTTTCCCGTGTCCGTGTAGGAAATATAAAAAAACACAGGTTTCACAGAAGAGCTGGGGACTGCATGTGCTAATTTTAGCATCAAAATAGGTCACTAATACAAATTGCCGTACATGTGTTGTACCCTTGTAGAAGAGGGAGCAAAGCGTATTTTAGCCTGCGGCGGGAAACAGAGCAGACACATTTGCACAATTTTATGTGCAAGTGAGAGAGAGGCCAAACCCCTTCCCAACTAAAACAGAATAAATACATCAGGTGAACCAACACTCTGGCCTGTTATGTAAGGAGTTTTCACACAACACACACGTCGTCCTTCTTCTGATGTCTCCATTTCCATTACTAAGCTGTTATATTTTGTTTCCTCATACATAACACTGAGGCACACAAACCCTAGGAAAGTAGCTTTTCTTTGACTGCTGCATCACCGATAATAAAACTGACAAGAGAACATGTATTTTCCTTTGTTGTCCCTGGCTGGTGCAATGACTTGCTCTGCTCTGTTCAACTAGCTGAGACTATCACCACCTTTAATAACATTTGCAAACTCACTCAAAGTATTTTAGGTCTTACACACCCAGACACGTTCACAAAAAAACATAAACCATTTCGAGCACGTTCTTTATTTTAGTTTGTAGTAACTTAGAATTTACAGAACCTGAATAGTAATTGCTTGTGTCTTCTCTTTGTAAGTTGCTTTGGGTAAAAGCCAAGTAAAGTAAAGTAAAATAAAGTAAAGTAAAGTAAAATAAAGTAAAGTAAATGTAGGAACACTTGATGATTAAAAGTCTTAAAAGTCCTCTCCTCTCCTCTCCTCTCCTCTCCTCTCCTCTCCTCTCCTCTCCTCTCCTCTCCTCTCTTCTCCTCTACTTCACTCTTCTCTACTCTACTTCACTCTACTCTACTTCACTCTTCTTTACTCTCCTCTCCTCTACACTTCTTTACTCTACTTCACTCTTCTCTACTCTGCTCTTTGTCTCCACCCTTTTTTTGTACACAGAGTCGCTTAGCAACAGGTTTGTAGGATGAGTGAGGCCAAAATTGTCAGAGTGGCCCAGGCCACCTGTTCTGCCCAGTGTGTTATCTTCAGCATCATTATGAAGTGCTGGTGGGAAACCAACAACCGTGTTTGTCTGTGTGGCTCTGCGTGTACGCATTTATGTTTACCAGTGGAGTGAGTTATTTTGTCTTACGTCAAGTGTGAGTGTGTGTATGCGTGTTTCTGCTTCAGGCGAATGCTTTTTCATTCAAGTCAGAATGGATTGCAGAGTAGTGAGAGACCTGCCTGTATCTATTAGCATCAGAGTGTGTGTGTGTGTGTGTGTGTGTATGTGTGTGCACATGGAGGCATGCAAGCATATAGTTATTACTATTATCTCTTCCTCTGATATTTGCCTACATAAAAGCATTATTCATCATCTAACCACCCTGGATTCTGTGTCTCTGCTTTGAATTACATCTGGGGATCCTCTGATACCAGGTCAAATATTCACAACTTCAACACCCACCACTCCTCTCAGGGGAGTCGTTTTCTACAGTAGCTGACAGCAGGCAGATGTCAGTACTTTAGTCTGCAAGCCTGTGGATGTGCTGACTTAGAACCTACTGTTGGTTTGCCTGATAGCTCTCCAGTGATAAATAGCCTGAAACCTGCAAATATATCTCGAGCCAGACATCTATGGGAGTTGAAAGAGAAGTACACAGGCACTAGAGTTTTTCAGCTAGAGTTTTGTTCGAGAGCACTTGTCTGTATAATGCAATGAAACTGTTTTTAACTGTTGTAAGATACTCTGTCTGTCTGAATGTGTGGAGTAAATGTTCATTCGAATGCTGCTGCATTCATTAATATTCTCCTATTGAAAAGGTTTTATTGGATTGCATGGATTTGATGAGAACCCAAACATAGAATTAAAATTTTTAAATTCAAATATCATTGATATTTGATAATAATTTACTCATTGGTAATACATTGCTCGCGTTGCAATACATGTGTAGCTATTAGAGAAGACAATATTATGCAGTAACAGTTGGATTATATTTCAGATCAATTTTAAATTGTTTCCTGAAATCTTGAAATGAAATAATCTTTTTGGGTTGTCGCCGACTCTGCCACAGATGCTTTTGTATTTCTATAATCAAAATAAGATGATCTCATATTTACATAAAGGTTCTATACATTTACTTTCTAAAATAAATCTCAGGGTAAATAACATGTCACTGAAAAGTCCAGGACACATCAGCCGGGGGATACTCGGCTCACTTGTCCTTGGCTGATTTTCAGCAGGGGATCATGTGTTCTGTTCCCAAACTTGTCACGCAAGAGTCTGGAGGTCAGACGCCTTCCACTTATGCCAGGCTAACTCTGCTGTCTGAAATGCTGACCACGTTTCACTGAATTTGATCACAATGAGCTGATCAGAGCCAGCTATGGAGGGAGGGATTCACTACAGTGTCTTAGTATTGTTAGATTTTTGTTTCAGGTCTTAGCTCTGTTCTATTATGCATGAGATTTTAGAGATGGTTTATGTAATATTAATCACCTCTTATGGAATGTGAAGTAATATTGTTGGTTTGGCAATTGAAAGAGTCTTTCTTACCAGTTTCTTACCTAGAGGGCTTGTTGGTAATACTGAAAATAACAAACACTCAGAGATGAAAGAAGTATTAATACAATATAATATGTGCACTACTTCACATCAGATCATTGATTTCTGTGGATTGTTTGACTCTGGTCATCTCTCATCAATTTGATCCTTATATTGTGACTATTGATTGGTGTGTGAAATCATCTTCTGTTTGTATTGGCTTTGTTTAATATCTACTTTGGTTTTGTTACGCTGAGGTGAAACCAATTTCACTATCGATCAGTTCAGCTGCTTTCTTGTTGCTCATTAACAGTAAATTGTAATTTGACATTTATGTGTAGGTGTGTGTGTGTGGTGGTGGTGGGGGGGCATGCTTGAGCATTTGTGCACTGAACAGGTATTGCTTTATTGATCACATAATCAGTCATTTCTATCATTATCACACACACAATTGTATGAGCTTTCATTTTGATTAATCCAATTGACATTTGTGTATACGTGTAAACAAATACTCGAATCGGTTTAAGGCATCTTAATAATAAATACAAATGTTACATAAATGATTTATTTAGGTAAACAAAATGTTTCATATAACTGACTACTGCTGTTTACAGGTCACTGGAAAGGAAGCTGCAGAGACCGCTACTGGCTAAGTCCCGCACCCTACCCAGCATCCCCCAGTCACCAATGGTCTCCAGGGTTCATCCCTCAGATCTCATCGGTGGGAGTCCACCTCGCCGGAAGAATCTAAACACTACTACCAGCCAACCAAAGGCCTGCACTCTGCCACCTGCAGGTAAAGCTGACTTAACCGCTATTGCATCATTTCATTTAAAATCCCCTCATGCCTTTGTTTTTATTAGGGTATTAGTCGAGTCGACAAGTCGTGTTGATGATGTCATCGCACAGATGCAACAGAGGAACACAAGTGTCCAACAATAACCAGCTTTTATTAAAGTTCGCTGTAACATTCATCGTCAACATGACATTAAAATAAAACTAAACATAGGCTAATATCTTGAATAAATTAATAATAATTCATATGTTAATTTAAGCGCAAAACAGAACGTGGGAACAACTGAAACCGCCGCAGCCAAGGCACACAGAATGAGTCAACAATTCTTGGTCTTATGCTCCAAGGTTTCATGCAGTAAACATTAAACAAAGTCTTTAGTATGTGGTCCCAATCCGAAATGAGAGCAACATTTCCACAACAGGAATGTCAATGTGAGAAAAACTACTTTTGAATCCATCATTCAAGTTTACCCATAACAGTGCAGTTAATCGCGATTAGGTTTTTTAATCGCTGCCCAGCACTAATATATTCATTTATTCACCTAATATGTATAATATGCAAAGCCTCAGCCTCAGATTCACCCAGAATCTCTTCGGGCTCTTGAGTACACAATTACAGGATCCTTTCTCATATATCATCGACAAGTCTTTTCATGCTGGAGTCACTGTTTCCATCTGACTTCTGTTGCTCGGTATTATTGGACCCTTCAGCTTTAGCCCCGGATCCTCAGTCACTCATCAACAATCACTTTCACAGTGTGTCTCAACAGCTGCAATTCTCTGTTTGACGTACTAGACTTCAGCCAATCATGTGTCATTTTAGCTCTTTATTATCAGACTAAATTGTTGGCCATCAGACTTGTGGCTGCGATAGAAGAGAGCAAAGGCAACGAGGGCTTAAACCAAAGTCTTCCTAGGTGTGTCAAACATGTTCTATTTGCTTTGTCTCTCAACCTTCTACAAATGCTTTCTCTTATATTTGCTTCACCTGGTGAATAGCATGCAGCAGCTAGCTGTCATGTGCATGTGCAAAGAATATATCTTCTCTCTCTGTTCTCCCTCCCTATCTTGCATATAAATCAAACACGATTCCTGTACCTGAGAAGAAAACCTGTCACAGAGAATCCTTTGGCTGTAAGCTTCTGACTTTCATCTTAAGGATGGACGAGTTGTTTTAAAAGGGGGAGCAGAAGTGTGAAATTACAGTAGACCAACCAGCTGATTTATGCAGATATAAGAAACTCTGGATTGTCAGACGTCAAGGTGTGAGGAACTGCGAGGTATAACGTAATAAGTGAATCAATTAGATTCATAAATGAACACTAAAAGTTAGTCATAAAAAACAGATAGACTTTGGTAATAATCTGAATATATGAAGTACACTTATAATTCACATTAAAACAACATGGAAAAAGACATTTAGCTTCCAACTAGGCAACTAAATGTACTGTAAAAGTGTAAGAAGCTGGCATTGCAATACTCCTCTTCCTCTTTCCCACCCTGCCTCTTCCTATAACTTTAACCATTTTTTTGTTTGCTCTCCAGCCCTTTGTTCTATTGCTGACTTTCGGGTGCTGTCATTGCTGGTTTTGAATCTCAGACGAAGATGGGTGTGTTCTTTGTTCCGTACACCAGAGAAACACCCGTGAACTTTGATGTTGTTGTCAGGCCACAGTGTTATCCACTGAGCTGCCATACGACTCTATAACTCATTTTAACCTTAACAAACTTTAAGGTCATCAGATGAAGTGGGCTTAAACAGTAAAACCATTTTATGGCTTTTTTATTTATGGAAATGGTATGTCCTTCGTGAATGTAATTTGGTGGTGTAAAGCATGGAGTTAAACGTATCCCTGCCCCAGTCCAACAGGTGTATACTGTTACCACTTCTAATGATTCTAGTCTTAAACAGCTGTTTCCATTTTATGTCCTTCATTCACCTGTCTTTGTCTGATTGTCTGACCCTGCCTATATCTCTGTTTGTCCTTGCTCCACTGCCGCTGAGTTGAAAATACCAAATTGAGAGAGACTACGGTCTTGCGTGTTGCCTAGCAACGACTGTCATCAACCACAATGATGGCTTTCTTTGTGTTCGTCTCTCCCTCTCTGCCTCTGTATCTCCCCAGTAGTGCTGAGACAACGTGTTTTTTTTTTATTCAAGTTGTTTAATAACTCATTCACTGATTGAAGCGCCATCTCATATTAGTGACAAGTTGCCGTGAGAGTTGCTCTCCAGTCATTTTGACGCAGTGTTTTCGGCTCAGCTTTGGGACCCAGTACAGTTTGGCTGCTGCTCAGATAGTGAACCTGATCCTGTAAGATTTCACACGTAGCAGTAATTTTTTCTGCTGGGTTGATGATCGACCCTGAATAATAATTACTATATTTTCTATTCATTTCTCTATGTTTATGTCCCAGCTATAAAATGTGATTTTTGCTTGTTGTTGTAGTTTGTTCATTTTGTTGTGTAAATACGTAATTATTAATTTATGTGATGTTTTGCCAAGCAACATGACCTAGAAAAAGAGGTGCCAGGAATTTCAACATTCTCAGCACTTAATGTTACCTACAACTTTTTGTTTTGAATATTTTTATTACTAGAAATATGCCCCAAAAATTATCTTAATTTTCAGAGGTGCTGACAAGACCCAGAGTAATTAAACAGCACTGGAAGCAGTGCAGAGATATTCCCCTCTAAAGGTTCTTGAGCTTTGAGTCTCACCGTTCTAGCCAGAATGATTCCTGCTTATCGTAAGTTGTGTTGATTCTTTATCTCTGTTATAATTTAATATCGATGACTATGTTAAGCACTGGGCAGAGTGGAGCAGAAATTGCTGAGTATTGTTGCATCAGAGAATATGATTTTTGGCTTTCCAACGTTATTCCATTGTGCTAAATTTGACATTTTTTCAATTTATGAGCAGCTGGAAAATCTACAATTTAGATTTTTCATATATACCTGGTGTTATGTACAATATTTAAATTCCCTTTGAGCATGCTTTAGCGTTAAATGGCCTAAAAAGTAATGCTTGAACCTTGATAAGTCACCCCTGCCTTGATGAACAGTGCTCCTTTCGCATTTTCAGATGTGTCAGATCTTTGAGTTTGTAAGTGACTGAGAGACCAGCAAGTGTTTCATGAGTGCTGTTAGTCAGGCGTAGGACCCTGACAAGACGTGTGACAAACGTCAAATGCAGAGTGATGGAGACTGGCTGTGATTTGTGCAGCTGAGCTGTGCCCTGACAGCAAACATCCATCTCTGTTGTGAAGGCTGGAGGAAAATGACACCGTCGCTGTAAATTAGTTTCTTCCTCTTCATTTTATTTTAGCCATTATTTCTATCCAGCATATGGAACTGCAATCAATTGTTATGGTGGCATGTTGAGATAGTTTTGGTAAAATATCTCACCTGAAAATGAAGCATAGTTATATTCAGGAGATATTTTATAGAAGCAATCACTGGAGGACAATGGCCAATTTATGGAGTGAGTTTGCAATAATTGCTTTATAGAAAAAACTTATCAGTACAATCCGCCTTTCTCTCACATATCTCCTCCCATCTCTAACTCCTCTCTTTCATTTTTCTTTCAGAATCAGAAGCTTTATTGTCATAGTAATTGTGTCACTCGATGATCCTGTCTTTTGTGCTTTTTCTTCCTCTACTCTTCTAGGGGAACTGTGGCGTTTGGAGGATGACATGGAGGGTGAAGACGAGTCTGAGCATGGTGGGTGTAGTGAGTCCCGCCCTCGCCCCCAGTCGCCCTTCTCCCACTTCCGGGCGAGAGCTGCCTACCTCCGCAAGAGCGTCTCAGCAGATGACCACCTAGACATGGGATCAGACTATGGCTCAGGGTCTGCGGTTGAGGGAAAGTCGAGCCGTAGCAGTAAGGGCAAGCTGAAGAGGAAGTTTGTAAGTTGAAACTCTCATTTGCTATTTTGTTCACTGAGATGTAGTAGACATTTTCCATGCAAATTGCTTGTTGAATATTTTGCTCGCACACATCTCAGAGGCGAAGGAGTGAATTAATCCCGACAAATGTTCACACATACACCCATGCACAGATTCACAGTGCCACTGAATTGCAGACCTTGTTGTACTGATGATATGGCTCACACAGCAGATACAGCTGGAGGGCTACAGTAAGAAATCAAACAGATGGAAGCATTCTGTGTGCCTAATGATTTGAAAGAGAATATGAGTAAAACTAAAATGATGTTATTTGTGGGTTGTCTTAAAAAAGGTGACCAGCCAGACAGGATCAAGGAGCTTCAGTGAATGCATTAAACATTAAAGACCTCTATATTGTCATTTGGTCACTGGATGAGGTAACAGGAGTCCTCATTACCAGCATGAGCGTTGTAATTGATTCTCCAGTGTCACAGGTGCAACAGGACACTTGTATACTTTAAGAGCAGGCCATCTGTTGGGAGAACTTACTGTGTGTTAAGTTGTTTTTTTTATTGCACACTGCTGGATATACGTGGAGGCTGTCTAACATGCCTGTATGAAGACACGACAAGGCGTAGTGAAGGATTCCTATTCTGTTATCATTTAAAATCTTATCTTCAGTCACAAGTGGTTGAGAGAACTATGTTGTTGTTGGAGTTGTAGGAGTTGACGCATTTTGTTTGAGCGATCAGAGATCAAAACCAGACTTTTCGATCCGCCTGTGAACTGAAAAGAAAGAGCCGGAGTTCCTCATATATCATCACATAATTTCATCATCTTGAGAATGGGAACGGCACTGGATCTGATGACCTGCCGCCTGTGTTTTGGGGTGAGATCTCACGCAGCCTTCTCTAACAGCAAACGGCATTAACGGCAGTATTAATATGCAGTGTTACAGCATCGTTTCCGTGCTGTGATGTCAAAATATAGCATCACATCTGACATTTGGCACTTTGTGCATCTTAACATGGACTGCAATTCTGCCAGCCGAATGGAAAACACATCCAAGCAAAAGTCCATCAGAGAGACAGTGTTGTTACAAATGAACACTGTCCAACACTCCATCTGTTACTTTTAGTCCGGCTACACCTGCAAGAGCCAGCAGTCATTTTTTAGAATTAGGAGAAACTCGGTTAATGGTTTCCTTTTTCATAGTAGGGGTGGTTTTATGTGGCACATAACTCATTTGTGCTGCCTGTCTTTTCGCTCTCCTGCTCTCTGTCTTAGTCAGTGAGTTTCCTCTTTGTGTTTACTGAACAAAAAGCTGAGCAGTGATGTAGAGCATCTCTTTGTAGCTTATGCTTTACACTCTCTTAAGGGGCACGGCAAAGCTACAGTACCTGAAGTAAAGTGAAACCAGCGAAGGGCATATTGGGAGTGGGGGCCCATATCAAATATCACAATTTACAGGTGTTTTATTAACCTTGCTCTTCTCTTTACCCAGCTGATAGAGACTGTACAGCATACGTTTCCACAGCTTGCCAGTGCTCAGCATGAAACAATGGGGACTTAAGTGTTGCTCTGTGGCACACTAACAGCAGCTGCCAGTTCATCTATCCATGCTTGTATTTTCAAATACCTATATACTTTTAACTAGACCTGCATAGATTGTGTGTGTCTGCGGGAATGTCTATGGATGTATGTGGCTTAATGAGATACTGTATACTGAGTCAGAACTGTTTTCCTGTAGTGGCTGTGTGAACAAGGCTTCCTGCAGAACCGCTAGAATATCAGGCCTGATAATGCCACTCAATTCAAATTAAGTCCCGTATCTTTCCCCAGACTGCTCCTTGGTGCTGGGTTGTAATGTGGGCACTGACTTGATGCTCCTATAAGCATATTAAGATGACAATGGTGATTATGACATTTCTATTTGAATGATGGAGACTAACTAAAGCTTTTCAACTGTAGCCATCATTTTCTGAAATGATGATAACAACATGAACATACATGTTGCTTGTTAATAATAATAATTATTATAAATAAATCCCTTATCGTAACGCTGTTTGATTGAATTGAGAGTATTTTATATGTTTTTACAAGTTTTTATAAATAGATTAAACAAGGGAAAATCCTATTACTTCTGTAAGTGTGTGTGTATGGTTGAATTTATTTTCAGTATAATTGTGCACAGGCACTGAGAGCATAACAGCAGCAAGGCGAGGGGCAGATTAGCCACTTAATCAAAGTACAGACTGTATCGCTTTTGATAAATGAATGGCTGTAACTACATAATGCTTATTTACAACACTTATTCTGACTCATTCACTGTTTACAAGATGACTCAAAGTTCCTTATTACATGAAACCAAGGAAGTCAATATTTCTTCAATTTATACTTCAACCATGAAAGACAAATCGATGTTTGTCACAATTACCCAATTCACTGAAAAGCCACAGGAAACACCACAAGAGACATTTCCAGCCGATCGTGTTCACAGATACACGCTCAAACGCATGCAGGCCTCCTTTTACAGTGCTGGCAGGACACTCTGTGGTGCCCAGTTTGTCCTATGAGCTGAATGAAATTCAGCGTGCTACTTTGCTCAAACTGCTCAGGGTTCTCTGCACTGGCTTAAGAGACGTGTCCATGTTTCCCGTGGTTAAGCTCCATCTCTGTTCGGAATCATTAATGCTGTAAGGAAACAGGCACAGATCGTGCTCGCACATAATTCACAAGAACACATCTTTTACATGGAGAGCAGCCAGAGAACATCTTGAATACAGATATCAACGGTGATGTTTTTCTAGAGACAGTCCTGTCTACCATTATATTCATGCAATGTTTCACTTGTGCGTCACCACATTCGGTGGGGGCAAAAAGCATTCACTCGATTTAGGGACGCATTGAAAGACTTCGATTGACTGCACTAAGGTTTCTTTTAGTGCATTTTAATGGTACATATTCATCTTGACCATCTGCTGACTAAACTCCTTAATACAGAGATGCAGAATCTTTTGTGAAGAAAGCTCCTCTCTCGATGTCTTGGGAATTACAAAAAGAAAAAAAACATGTTTACAGTTCAGTCTGCAGCGGGTTTTATGATTGACAATAGTTCAGCTGCTTATTTCCCATCTGTTTGTAGCAGTTTGTGCTATAGACTAAACCTCTTTTTGGATGCAGTGTGTTGTTTCAGGCTTTTCCATTTGCTGTCATTGGCAAGTCACCATCTGATCCACACTAAATGATTGTTGTTGTATTACTTAACTCAGTTGCTGATTTCTGAAAATGAAGTTGGTGTTCTTTTGCTTTTTACCTAACAAGTTAACTTACACAGTCCAGATAATAGAAGTCCCATTTTTAGATTTTGGCTTGGTGGCCCAGCTACCTACTGTTCTCTTAGGTATTCTATTCTCTACACCAGTCATCCTCACCTGCTCCCTCTATTATGATGCTTTATGGGAGGAAGAAGAGTTAGATGTACTATTAACCAGTTCACCTCACGTCAAATCTGTACACTGTGGACCTTTTACCTGTTTTGTGCTTCTGCTTGAGGGTAAATAACCTCAACCTCAAAACACTTATGTATGTATATATGCATTTATGTAAAATTTAAATAAATGCATATATATGTTCTACATAGAAATTTACAACTAAAGTTATGTAGTATCAGGACTTGTCTTTAGTGTGGTGATGATGTGCAAATTATATTGACATAGAGTAGTGTGCACTCGTGTTGATATGTGTTGGATGGCGTTGAATAACAGTAGGCTGGTGCAGTGGAGGACCTCAGTGTGCACAGCCACTTAATTCACTGATTATAGTTATGAAAAGGTGAAGTGGTTGTTGGTAGCAGCACACCATTTTAGGTAACCGCTAAGAACAGTATCCCTAAATATCGTATATGTTGTTCTACCGTTCTTAGCTATTTTGTCTAGCTGCAAGTGGCCTCAATCTAAACAGGCTACAAGAGCGACGCCTAAAGGCCTTTGCAGCATCATCACGGTAATTACTGAAGTAATTAGCCTGATGATGTGGCCCACATGGTGTCAGGTGAAAGCATGGTGATGTGAACTCTACCAAGCTGTTTTCTATTCTGTGCTATTGGCCTCAAAATCTTTATTTTTATCTTCACCTGCTACACTTAGTAACTCAGGAATTCCGTCATCTTTCTCATTCTACGTGAAGTTAATGGCAAGTGCAATAATGACTGCTTTAATGTTAAATTGTCCTGTGGTCACTTGGCAAGTCAGTCCTTATTAGTCTGATTGAATTTGGCTTGTCACAGCAAGGAGACTTACTGAAGAGTCCAGATGATGAGTAGTGCTGCGGCCCCCTTGAAACCTTGATGGAAACCATAAAAAAAAGAGTACCAGGTACTAGACACAATAATTAGTGAATGGAAAATCAAAAAATGTGATCACTAATAACAACCTCAACAACTCACGGGGAGGAAATAAAGTCTATCATACGTCATACATATGCATTTTTCTATATTCCACAGTGCAACTAACTAACTTGAGGGGAGTAGCTTCACAGGTTTGAAAACTGGGGTTTTATGACAGTTATGAAAGTCTCCTCATTTCTTGTATGGGGAGTCATTTTTAGCGATGTGGAAGGTTCATTAAGTTCACAAATTTATGCTCAGCTGTCCAAGATCAAGAGATAAGCTCTGTGGTAATGTGGATTTTCTAATTTAGCTCACTCATATCCACTGCACCTGAGAGTAAATATAACATAGAAATAAGCCAAATTGAAAATATAAAAAAATCACCCATCTGAAAGGGCTACAAAGAGGATTAGAAACAATGTGCTGATAATACAGGCTGGATGAAAAGGAGCTAAACAGAAAACACATCTTCTCCTTGCTTCAGGACGTTTCTCTGTGAACACCTTTCTTTTATAAAACCTCTTTGGTGGTTTTGTCTAGTCGATTGAAGTGAGTTTTTTTTCTCCGTTTATAAATCCTCGCTTTCCGTTAACTTGACATAGGATATCTTGCATTTGTATCATCTGTGTCTGCATTGGTTTATGTCGACATAAAGGATTTAAAGAACAGTTTCGTCTTCACTGACAAACCTGCCTCTAAATGCTTTTTAATCTGCACAGGTGTTTTCTCTCGTTCTGTCCGATTTGCCATCTGCTGCGGCTGATGTCGGCTGATGTCATCCACATACATGTAGTAATAAAAACGATAAAAGTCAGAATTGTACTGCTCTAACAGGTGCAAGACATGCTTCGTGGCCACACAGTCCGCAGAAGAGGTCTAATCAGCCAAAACAGATATGAGCACCTGTCGGGGTGCACCGTGTCGGTTAATAATGAACGCATTCATTCTCATTCATTTCTTGTGTAGCAGCTTGCTTACAAGTGGCAGTCGAGCTTACAGTCTGTCATCTGGGTCTATATTACACAATATGTGCTGCATACGAACCTGACAGTCAACAATTCTAGTTGCGCTTTTCTTGCAGCTGTTTTTCCTGCTGCACGCTCTGGGCATTCTTATAGCAGCCACATGGTGGCAGCATAGTGCCACACTAGAAACCACCTCAGTCCTGAACGTGGACGGCCAAACTGTTACCTGGGTGGTGCTTGAGGTTTCTCTCTGGTGACTCATTCATCCGGAGATGACTAACACTCAGACGCCACAGTGGACAGTCATAACTGCCATGGGAGCCCGGGGTTGTGCTGCGGACTGCTTACTAATATTCATTATCTATGGAGACTTTTATTGGAATGCACAGCAGCAGGCGAAAAACAGAAGAGCGACGCCAGATCTTTGGCTACTTTGTGAAAATAAAACAGTGCTGTTTTTGTTTGCTCAACATTCCTTTGCTGAATACTGGGGTTGACAATCAGGCCTGTGAACTGGCGGCTCGGCAGGCTAAGACTTGAAAAGTACTGAAATCACATCTATTAGTCTGGTTCGTAAGCTTTTGCACATGGCTGCCTCTCTCATGCTCCGTCTTTTCCATCATTCTCTCTTGTAATGCAGAAAACGACTGGAGACGGCTTTAAAAATAATTAATGTGAGTAAACAAACAAGGCCAACCACACTAATTTGTGGAGTGTCTGTTGATGATCTTGAACTACAGTGGCTAAAGTTAATGTAGGAGACCAAAGGAAGTGGTGAGAGTTAGTCGTAGCTCCGATTTTGGAGGCATACACAGCTGTAAAGGTCTGACTTGGAAAGGCACATTTATGGTTAGTTTGGTTACAATTGGCTTTTTCTGAAAATTATTAAGCTCATTAAAATGTCCATACACATACAACTCACATCGTTATGCATAATTCCACACCGTTCTGATGCATCTGTCCATGCATGCATGTGTTTGTGAAAGGCTGCATCTCTGGCTTAATGGATGTGAGTCTGGCCAAAGAAGAAATCTGCACTCTGCTTATTTTACTCTTTTCAATGTGCTTGTCCAGTCAGACCTCTCTTTGACACTCGTACATGCTCACCCACAACAGATTGGCTTGCAAATGTTTTCTGCTGCCACTGTGGTTGCCTATGGTAACTAGTGAAATGGTGTTCATTAACTATGTAGATTCAGAATTACTTCTCTCTCTCTAGCTCTCCATCACGCTCTCTCTTCTCCCTCCCTTTCCCTCTTTTTTCCTCTCTTTTCTCCCTACAGTTGGGGCGTGGGTTATTTCTACTGACATGGGAGCTCTTGCAGAGGATTAGCGTGGAGTCAGTAGTTCACTAATGATGATGTATAATAATCTCCTCTCCTGTCTTTTCTATAACTGTTTCTCTATTCTCCAGTGCACCTCTACTCTCTGTTCTGACTGTTCCGGAATGGGTGCGGGAAGGACTCCTAATCCTTCTTACACGCTCTACAGGTTCAACCACTCTCCAGTTGACTCTCCAGTATTTTGGAAGGGATTGATGTTCTGGATGCAGGCTATAAGGCACTCACCTTACTTATCACTTCCCATGGTTAAATGCTTCACTGGGGGCGGGCAGGGGGATGGCAGAGGACCCCCCCCCCAGTCCTGTTTTAAACTGTGGACAGTAAAACATACTTGCAGGGGTCAGATTTTTTGTTTTGTGAATGTGGCTAACGCTATGTGCACGAGCCTTTTCCTCAGTACCTTTTCCATCGTGAGTAAGAGGAGAAATCACATTGTGCCTCTCAGCAGTCATTTGTTTGTTATGGTGATGGGGCTCTTGGCAAGCCCTTTTTTTACACTGGCTATGTGTAGGCATTTCACATGCCTATGAGCTCGCAGAGTTAGACCCCCCGGAATCATCAGAGCACGCTCCACCCAGCTTTAGAAGCTCTGATCAGTAAAGCGTCAGTAGAGGCTACATTTGAAGTTGTCCGGGTCTTTGCCTGGCCATTTGATCTGCTGCAACTCTGAATATTTCAGGATCATTCTGAGATCAGTGCTCAGTTCTCCCATGTAAACCTGTAAGATATTTGGTATTTAACTCCTCGATGGTCTGGAGTGGTAGTGTATTCTGGAAAGGATGTAAGGAGACACCAGGTCCATAAAGTAGGTGCCCCCTCCGGCTTCCCAGTACACAGACACTATTACCACATTCAACTGTATGAATCAGTCTTCTGGTGTGTGTATTTATCTGTTTAGCGCACTGAAGACGTCACAGTGATATACAATGTCAAGCTAATGAGGAATCCTTGTTCTCACAAAAACATAATTGCAATATACAATACAATACAATGTATGTATTATCCTCTACATCAATACTCCTGACGTAATCTCTTAGTTACCTTTACTCTTGCTGTTTTTATCTCTGGTTTGAAATTTATATTTTTTATACGCTTGTTTAGATTTTATCTCTCCTACTTTCTTTCCATCCCTGTTCCTCCTTTCCCCACAAGGCATATTTGCTTTAGAACCCACTGTGTTTTTGAAGTAATCTAGCCCAAAACAAACACTATTGATTGCTCCTAACTTCCTCTCTATCTTTCCCCTGCACAGTGCATGTTGTTCCTTCTCTTCCACCTTTCGTCTGACCTCCCTTTTAGCACACCTATCGGCTCCCGCTGTTCTCTTAGCCATCTGCTCTTTGCCTCTCACCTTTCACTCTTCCAGCTCTATCTTCCTCATTCTGTCTTTCCTCCCGTCCGCTGACCTGCCCTCAATCAGTGCATGGCAATGGCACCTACAGATTCCAACTAGCGAGATCCCTGCCTGTTGAGGTTAACTTTAAGTGGGCCTAAGCTGTAGCCAGAGCCCAGGTTTTGAGTGGTTCTCAGGGTCTAGGATCCTCAGGCACAAAAGGAGGGCCAAAAGCATTTTTAAGAGCACCAAATCTCCTGTCTCCTGTTCTCCCTGTCCCCAGGTCTCCCCTCCTCCATCGATGCCGCTCTCTTACTCTCACTCCATACCTCCTTCCCTCCCTTCTACCCCCTCCAGACTCTCTGTCTGCGCTGACATCGCCTTTAATAAGGGGGAGTGGGGTGCACTGTTTATTTGTGTGGTGCGAGGTTAAAAACTTCCCCCTTAATTGACATTCCGGTAACACTTTCCAATAATGGGGCAAGCAATTTCCTTGAAATTGATGTGTGTCCACCGCAAGAAAAAACACAGCTTCTAGCTTTCACTCACCCATGGATGACCTACACTTGCACTGTGTCTTTGTCTGTGTGTGCATGTGTGTTTGTGTCAGCGTGAGAAATTGCATGAATGCCCCTGCCTTGGCAGTAGCAGAGAGTGTGTGTGTGTAAGAAGGTACGCACGGATCACATACTGTTCATTCAGTTCATACTGTATCACTCTGCATATGTTAGTGTAGTGTATTTATTAGCATGTGTGTTATGTATATGAATGCGTATATATTTTTGGCATCATATTAATGAATACTTAATGTGCATGTATGTAGTATTATGTATCTCTGTGCTTGCCAGATACAGGTGTACAAGCCCGTAATGATCTTGTTTTTAGACCCTTTGTTAGCGTATCTATCGCCTGCATGATTTTTTTTTCTGTGCTTTGTTTAGCACACAAAGATAAATATTTCAACTATTTTCATTTTTATTAATCCCAAATGCCAATAAGTGCCAGTTTCAGAAAGTCTAAATGCTAAGACAAGTCTACAGCAGAGAGCCCATTTTGCCCTCTGCTTGGTCAACGTCTGCCGGTGAGAAAGTATGCAAACACAAACATCTGCCTCTGCTGCTAACTGCAACCTTGGCCTAAACAGTGACCACTGAATAGGACCTGTGGTGTAATGATGGCTGGTGTTAAATGTGTGTGTGTGTGTGTGTGTGTGTTTGGGGAGAGAGAGAGCCAGAGAGTGAGCGTAAGAGACAGCGTGTGTCTAGATGGAAAAGTGTTATAAATTTGTGTGGAAGTATGAATGTGTGTGCGTCAGCGTGTATCTGTGTGTGGCTGCAGGCAGACGCTGGCTGGTTCCTGGCCTTGTCATTCTGTCTCCCACACACTCTCTGATGTGGTTTGAGGCTGTGGCTTTCACTATGGAGGGGGATAGCCACCGCACACACTCACACTGTTCTCACATGTCTGTGGAAACACACATTGCGCGCTGGTATGCAGTCACATTCTCAGAAATGCAGAGGCACATACTGAACTAATGCACCCACACACACACACACACACACACACGCGCAGATCAACCCCTGAAGGATGTAACAACACAACAGCGGCTTGCCAGAGTGTCTGAATGGACGCCGAAATACACTCATAGACTAACACACACACAGCGCTAGACGCCATCCGTGGTGCTGGTGGGCTCCCACAATAAGCGGTTAGTTAAATAATATCAAAGACAGATGTTGGCTCTAGTCCCATCATACTTTGTGTGTGTGTGTGGGTATGATTGAGAAAAAGAATGGGAGTAATGATACGCAGATTCTTGGGAACACATGTTTACGTACATATGTCATTATAATTGTCATTAATTTGTAGCATTAAAATGCATGGAAAATCCAGATAAGTCAAGCTTCAAGTGTTTTAGCATGTGAACTAAATACTTTCATTAAAACAGTCATTATAGTGGGATAGCCATTGTTTTCACATGGTTGTTTTTTTTACTACACTAAATCGGCACTATAATATTCATTTAATAAACAGTGTCTTTCTATCCAAGCACTACTACTGTGTATGTTTTATCTACAGTGCTCTTATATGTGCAAGCATGGTCAGTTAGAGGCAAATGTGTGATTCATACTTCACCAGGAAAGCTGGATTTGAT